>PKRV01002163.1:0-426529 GCA_003709505.1 Hyphantria cunea | reverse complement strand
TATATATATATATATATGTGTATGAGTGTGTATGTATGTGTATGTATATGTATGTGTATGTATATATATGTATATGTATGTGTATGTATATATGTGTATGTGTGTGTATATGTATGTATATTTTTTTTTTTCTGTGTAAAGCTTCTTTCTATTGATGATGTTACCTCTGTGCACCACCTACCTTACAAGATTTCTACACCACCCTAAGGTTGACTGGAAGAGAATGCCTTGGGCATTAAGTCCGCCAATGTACAAATGTGCATGAAGTTTTAAATAAATAAATAAATAAATAAATAATAGTAGTATGTAGGTGTAAGCATAACAGCGTTGTTCTTGTTACTACTGTTATTTATGAAAAGTTTATTAGTACTGTATGCTGCAGAAAATTATAAAGATGCCACTCTTTTAGTAACATATTAGCGCCATCACGATATTAAGAAATGTGACATTTATTCCTTTTATTTTTTTATCAAGTAGCTTTAAGACATGAGCAGGTATAAATTTAGAAAAATGTACGTAATGATATTTGCTGTATTAAAAAATTAATTATACTAAACTAGAATATTAGTAGTAAAATGAATAACATGATGCAGAAGCATCACTAGGCCACCATATTGTGGGTCACCATGCTGCATTGTTGCATTCGCCATGAGTATGGTGACCACGACTCTTGGATTCTGCTTATGCTTTCCACCAGGCAGAGTAGAGTCATTTTGATAGAGCCAGTCATAAAAAAAACATCAACAAAATAACAACAAAAGATTTTATCATGACTATTTTTCACCCCATTGAATTTTAATTCTATTTACACTTAGCTTTTGTCTAATAGTCTGTGATTAGCTAAGAAGAAAATTCATAACGCATTACATCAACTAACTTTTCAAGTCTACTGTTGAACATTCACCCCTTCTTAGAAAGATAATTTTGGTCTACTATACCACTCTGGCCAGATAGGGTAGTAGAGGATTTGTTTCAATTTTTTCTTTCACTTTGAAGTGTTATAAAACACATGGGCTGAATAGGGGTAATGACTCACCGTATTATTAATTTGTTGTGAAGACGAGGAAGCAGCTTACAAGAAACGAGAAAGACAAATAGCATAAAACAATGTTCAGAAATATATATATTAAGTATGTACGCTGTAATTATTCATTGTTCGTGATGAAAATAACAAATACGTTTACCAACAAACGCCAAAGGACTATGGAACATCCTCTTTCAAAATGCAATGGGGAGCTGCCAATAAAAAAACAAATACTTATGTCATCACAAGACAAAATTATTTAACGAATTATATTATTCTAATTTTAAATATAAAAGTAACACCAGTTTGCAAAATTAAGATTTTCTGCTGGTTACTTTCATACAATAGAAAGTTTCATAACATAATAATAGTGTACAAGGCCGTGTAGTGGTCCGGACACGTTGACCTTTTTAATTAAAAAAATAAAACAATTATATAATAAGTAATAAATAGTTCAATGACAATAGAATTTATGAACACTTCAAAAAAACTTACTGAACGGTTTTAATTAAATAAATACATTTACAATTTGTATAACGTCCATTATGATGTTTTCATACAACTCCCGACCAACCTTTTATGACCGCTTATTATAAATTGACATTTGTCAAACAACTTACATCTATTAAGGCTTAAACATGTTTTGTTTTAGCATCAGCAACCCATAACTTTCAACTACATCGCGTTTTGGCACTCCCTGCATTAATTTGCTGCATTATAATCGCACCATTTGGCGACTGCATCGAAACCGCATCTAAATTTGCGATTTGCCTTTATGTCGAGCTTGCGAGAAACGGCTTAGACACAAGTTAGTTAAATCTTTAATATATGCGAATGACTTCTTATTTCAAAACTTTTTTTTAACTCAAGCATGCGGTCTAAATTTTCAGTCGGGTTAATGCACCTACGCCGTACCCTTTTATTGAATAATTTAATTTATAGACGCCTCAATGAACGTGACTGTACGAAGTACGAAAATTTGTGTCTCATCTTAATGTAATTCCCCGAACCGTGACAACCTTAAACATCTTTCCAATACGATTGATTGAACTTTGCAATCCAACGTAGCGTCCTAAAAATGGTAATCGTAGATTTGCGGTGATAAAAATATCTGAATTCAGATATATTTTTTCTAATCTAAAATTTTAAAATTGTTTTTGGCACGTTATTAAACAACAGCATAAAGTAGTTACTGTTCTGACACCTTAGAGCGTAATTCATCTTACTTTTGTAAGATATATCAATTCCACTTCATACTTTATTGTCAAAACTGAACAATTTATTGCTCTTTACAAACTTTTAAAAACTTTCGAAACGTCCTAAAACAACTACATATAAATGAACATAGTGAGATGAAGTTTGGTTTTGAGCGGATAGTAATCAAAATAATATCCCAATTAGTCTATCCATGCGCACCAATATATTGAACCCCACCACTAGTGACGTCAGTGTGACCACACCAATTGTAATTTTCATAGGTCTGCAAAAAGAAACAATTAAAATTATTTTCAAATAAATATAATCGAAGATACTTAATTTCATGAATATGAAATGTTTTGTTTTATCAAAAAATTATTCATCGAATAATAAACATAAACTAAAAACATACGTTTGTTAATTATTTCTCTTTAAAAGTTCTAGTTTAAAATATGACAGAAGAATATTCTTTATTGAATCAAATATAAATAACATAAGACAAATAAATATAAAATCAAATTACTATGTGGTTATGTGTATAATTTTAAAGTACCATAGCAAGTATACAATGCCCTTGTATACAAACGATTTCATTAGTGATGAGATTATTTTGAAGTATGGCGTTTCACAAGAAGTGTTTTTGGACCTTCACTATTTTTTATTTGCATAAATGAGTACTTCTTTGTTAAGTTTTTAATTATAACCAATGTAACTACCTAAAAATTATCATTTATACTAATATATAAAGGTGAAGAGTTTGTTTGCTTGAAGGCGCTAATCTCAAGAACTACTGGTCAGGTTTAAAAAAATCTTTCAGAGTTAGATAGCCCATTTATCGAGGAAGGCTTTAAGCTGTATATCATTACGCTAACTAAGGAGACTAATAGGAGAGGAGCACTAATAAAGAACATTTCAAAAACGGTGGAAAATTATCACTCTACGGACAATAGAAGACGCAAACGAGGTTGCGCGGGTCAGCTGGTATACCTATAAGATTTTCAAGTCTAGTAGCATAACATTTTAACATTCTACCTAGAATGTGGCTATTCCATTATTATATTATAATACCTTACAACACATATTCGCAAATTAAAATCGATAGATTGATTGCTTCATTATTATTAAAATTGTAATTACATTGCGACCAGTGCTTAGGACAGCTGTACCGCCGAAAATACAATTGGAGGTTCATTAAAAAGAAATTATTTTACAACCAGGGGGAGCCTCTCCTTGGGTTGTACATACAGTAGTAGTTTTGGCTACACATATAAACTAAGGCTCACACACAGACATAGTTGTGTTAATTTTCAAGTTAACTCTATATTTTGTTGTTGGTCTAGCGGTTGAAGTATGCGACTGTCAATCGAGAGGTCTCGGATTCAAAACCCGGGTCGAGCCAAAAGTGTTTTTGAGTTATTCTGATTATATATATACTTAATAACACCTCGGAGTTTGGTAGTTGGGGTCTGAACCCCCGTGCCTTGGAGAGCACGTAAAACTGTCGGTCCTGCGCCTGATTTCTCCCTGATCGTGTCGGTTAACCATCCCGTCGGATTATGAGAGTGAGGGAAAAGAGAGAGTGCACTTGTGGTTGCGCACCCACTTGTGCACTATAATATCTCCTGCGTAGTTGGCTGGTCTCCGTTGAGACCTGCCGCCGTGGCCTACATCGGCTAGGTGAACATCATCATCATCATATTTTTAACATTGATTTATATTGTACAAACAAATGTAATATTGCCACATATCCGTAGTTTAGCGTTAATAATTGCAACAGTTTTTACTATAGCACTATTGTTTTTGTATTTTGGAATAATATTCCCGAATAAATTATCAGAAAAATCCTTGGAATTAAATAGCCACAATTATTTTCGTGTCAGCCGTCTCTTTTACTCCACATGATTTATTCTACGTATGGCACATGAATTTTCGACTTTCAGATTAATGTAACACGAGTTTAACGTAAATAGTTAAACTTATAATTTTTTGCATTAAATTTTACAATATTGTAGGAGTATTTTAAACGACTCTTAATTAATTATCCTACAAGAATTCGTACGAAACTGAGTTAACATATTTCGATCTTACAATCATCTTATATGTATTCTCGATGTAAAGTATTAAATATTCAACGTTGACTTTAAGTAATTTAATTACTTATATATCGTGTTAGCTTTGAATTTCTCGGATTTCCTCTACAATATGCATATTAGACATGTAAACCTTACTTTTTAATTACTCTATCTGTTATTGAAAACTGCATTGAAATCCGTTGAGTAGGTTAAAGGATATAAATAAACAGACTGCGGAACTTGAATCGGTATTTTGTTAGCCTGAGTAATATTTTACTCTTTACTTAGAAAATCCCTTTTATGATATTTGTGACACAGAGAATATATCGGAACTGAATTTTTAATGATGTTTTATTACGAGAATTGGCTTTCTACAACAATTGATATCCACACTTATATGACTCTATCCGTCCGTCTATCTGTCTGTTACGCCTTTTCCCTCTGTCATGGTTTCATGGAAATTTGACATGAAGAAACTTTAATTCTTGAAGAAGGATATTTGCCACTCTTTACCGCCATAACCGATATACACGCGGTCTGAGCTGAAGGTAACAGCTAGTAATATTGTAAAAGATTCTCACCCATCAGCATTGTGGAAGTAGATAGCGCTTCTAAGTGTGTAGTATATAAGCTGCATATAGCAATAGATGATATAATAAATTGCTAGCGCAGTGGCCGTCACAGACAGCTGCACCAATTGTACCACTTCTGATACTACCAGCCAAGGCTGATTGAACGACTGCAAAAAAAGAATGAAATTTGTAAAGCAATCCCATTATGTTAGAGGAATAAAGCCATAGCAGTTACCAGAGCAATACCATAGTCATGTCAAGAACTAAAAAAGATAGAAGATCTCAAATAGATACGAAATCTGAATCATTCAGTAAATTCAGCTTATAATGGCATTAGCTGTATTAACTAACGATTGTGATTCACAATGGTGTGATAAGACTATTTTGTGTTTCTTTTTTATGTCTTGCTAGTTAGCATAAATATGAATAGGTACACATGGTAACATTAAGGTGAGTTTTTATCACTATCAAGGAAATTTGGCAATAAGGCCGCCCATTGTACATTATATTATATGTTGATCATTTTATGTATTCAAAAAATATTGTAAAAACGGTGTACAAATCTAGTTTTCTATCTATCCATCTATGTTTAAGTATCATAAAACATGTTTCGCGAAATCTACTATTAAATACATAAACTTAAGTTAGGATACCTATTATTAAATCAAGTAACATCAATCGATTCTAAAGTCTTTCATGTTTCTGACCACCCATCGAGATAAAATTATGACTGGCTTAGTTGACAATGATCCCATTAAATTAGCAATAATCTAGCCGCTAAGGTCCACCATTTAACACGAACCGTCACTATAACAGCTCATTGTGATATTATTAGGCATAAATATGGGGCCAAATATTTAGTTACAGCACCGATAAACTGATTTCTAGTATAAAAAAGGCACATTATATATAACCTTACATGTAAATATGATATCATCATCATCATCATCATCATCAGCCTATCGCAATCCACTGCTGGACATAGGCCTCTCTAATTGCACACCACTTAGTTCGATCGTTAGCTTCTCGCATCCAGCTCCTGCCAGCCATCCTGCGCAAATCATCACTCCACCTGGCCCGTGGACGTCCTACACTACGTTTGTCGAAACGCTGTATTCACTCAAGAATCCGTTTGCCGCAACGGTTATCGGTTCTACGGCAAATATGGCATACTGCCACTTCAGCTTGCTAATCCTGTGGACTATGTCGATGATCTGGTTCTGTGCAGGATTACCTCCTTTCTGATGCGATCCCTTAGAGAAACGCCGAGCATAGCCCTCTCCATAGCACGCTGAGCGACTTCAATGTTGTGGACCAGCCGTACCGTAAGTGTCCACGTTTCGGCTCCGTATGTACTTGACAATAAGTTTGAGTAGACAGAGATTTATTCAGCTTAGATTTTCCAATTAAGAAAAAATAATTCTTTGAAAGTAAAATCCGTGACAGTATTTTGAACAGTAATAAAAGCATGTATATTTACAAAGTTACAAAAACGACTATATTCATGAAATATACTATTATAAATATTTAAAACTGGTGACTCTCAGAATTGGATTGTATTTAGCACCATGGAAATATTAACAAATAGGAAATTAGAAAAATATTTATTCTTCTTCTTACTTACACTTTATCGATTGTTTGTCAAATTTTTTTTATACGAGTACATTCCTTTGTATACTATATGTTTGTAGCAGACATATATTAACCCACCATCTATTTTAATAAACATGATACAAATCGCATTAATGATTTAAATGTAGTTCAAAAAATCGGTTGACGTGTAATCATTTCTTAAAAACAAATTTAAACAAAATTGATTCTTCTGAAAGCATCGGTTGCGAATGAATGGCCGGCACACTCCAATTTGCCGGTCAGCAGACATGCAGCTTAGTTCACTTTACTGTACTTGGTCTTAACCTAGAGAGATCTCTATCTACCAACCTTAATTAAACATTAGCAAACAACCTCAATTGAGTTCATCAAACAAGGTTGGGTTTAGTAAATAAAACACCTAATAGCTACATATGTACTTCCCTTTCCTTTTATATTTTTTGATTAAACATATTGTACAAACATCGACGTGTATGACTGAAGTAGAATAAGAGGCAGGCCCTTTCCTTCAAAAATCGGTACAAGGTAATCTGCTCGGTGGTGGCTAGGTGACTCGGAGCAGAACTAATGTATATATCCACTGATTGCATTATCAAAACTAGTAATAAATAAGAATAAATGAAATTATTTAATTCATTAATATGAGTATTCCATGATTTAAATGTCTACTTCTACGCTACATAAACGTTATTAATTACCGACAATTAGTAGCTATTATGTGATTACATTTCAAACTATGAAATATCTTCTCACATTATTAATTTTACATCCCATTTGCGAATTTTGCTGTTTGTATTTTAATTTGGAACTAAATTTTTTAGGATAGTAAAGATAAAACAAGCGTAAGTATTTTATTTTCAGTCAAAATTTACAGTCACAACCAAATAAATGAAAGTGGATCTGGTCCACTTACATTTCTTTATTTGATCTACAATCGTTTCATTCAACAGAAGTTAGAATGTTTCTCTGCGGGAAGATATAAGTTATTTTTTTTGTAATTGTATAAATGTTGATTTAGTATGGTTGAACTCGGACAAGCTAATAGCAGGCAGGTCAATCTCAATACTTAAAAAATATTATATTTTAAATAATGACAATTATTAGAGCTAGACTATAGTATAGGTATTTAAATCGACGTTCTTACATCTTATATTAAAATCACGTAAAAAATTTACGTAATCGTGCAATTAGTATTATTAAAACATAATATCGAGTAAAATGTGCAGTTAGCCCACGGTTGGATATTTTTCACGAAAGCCTCAATGCTTTCAACTCTTCTCTCGTTCTCTCTTTTGTATCTAATTATTATTATTATTTTTAGTTTTTTATATCTTTAACTTTATAACAAAACGAAGCGCTATCTATGTGTATTTTACAGTAGTAACTGGATGACAGGTTTACTATATTGTACTGTTAACGCTGTATTTTGTATTTTATCATATCGTTATTGAATTTAAAAAAAAAACATAAAATAACACATTAAAAACTTAATTCATTTCATGAGTCATATGTACCTAGTCTGGCCATAGATACTGTTACAATTAAAAATAAACTAAATATTACTTTTGAATTCAGAATCTGTAATTTTTAATACGATTGTTCAATGTGTTCTCTTATTTTGCGCGGCAATATATTGTAAAATATTTTGTGATATTAAAATGGAGTGGGGTGATAAAGAGGACCAAATCGCTGTGATCGCATTACATAAAGTAGGTATGGAACTTAAAATTTTCCGTATACTTGGTATTAGTAAAATGTTGGCGTGCCGGGCTATTGATAGGTACAATGAAACCTCCTCTGTTTGTGACAGAAAAAGATCTGACCGTCCACGTAGTGATCGTTGGAAAAAGGCGATCAAAGCAGTAAGGGAAGGAATTTGAAGAAATCCTGTCCGAAAGTAAAAGATTTTATCTCGGTAGATGAAGATAGCAACTAGAACCATATCACATATTTTAAAAGATGACTTAGGACTTGCAGCCAGTAAGATTGTTTCGATCGATCACTGGTCATTTCTGACCTGATAATTAAAAAAAAAATAGGATAGTAAACTCAATACAACTTTTTCAGCGGTATGCAAAGGGAGGCCGCAGAAAAAATATTTTATGGATGAGATTCTTTTTGAATTGCGTAATATTTTAACGAGAAAAGTGACCGTATCTATGCTGATAGCTCTAAAACGACTACCTAATTAGTCAACAGAGTACAACGTGGGCATTATCCGACTTCAGTGTTGGTTTGGTGGGGTGTAAGCTATGAAGGAGTGACTGAGCCATATTTTTGTGAAAAAGGTATCAAAACATCGGCACAATTGTACCCAGATACCATTATTGAGAAGGTAGTATAGCCCCTTAATAACATCATTTTCAATAACCAAGAATGGTCCTGTCAGTAAGTCTCGGAGCCGGGTCAGAAACCTTGATCCACCCAATTTTGGTTAGAAACTAACGTTCCGGACTTCATCAGAGCTGAAGACTGGCCGTCATCTAGTCCTGATCTTAATTCACTGGATTATTATTTATGGTCATTTTTAGAGAGTAAGACTTGCTCTAAGAGCCATGGAATTTGGAGTCCCTAAAACAATCCATACGATTAGCAGTGAAGAATTTTCCCATAGAAAGAGTGCGTGCAGCTATTGATAACTGGTCTCGACGTTTAAAGGTATTTTAATGGTTTTATATTAATTTATTAATCTAACAGACTGTAATAGCAACAGACTAACAGACTGCTATTTCGCACATACTTGTACTGTTTGTAGGTACGTAGACGCAATGTAATATCATTTTTTAATAACATTTCAGACATCTAAAACACAACGCCATCTAGTCCCAAACTAAGCAGAGCTAACACTTTGTGTTCTAAACAACTGATATAAATACGGGTTGTGTGGGGGCGAACCNTGGACTGCTATAGGCTGATGATGATGATGATGATGATGATGATATAAATACATATTTACTTTTTTTTGGAAATACATACATATTATATATAGAAAAAACCTAAACACCGAAACAAATATTTGCAGATCATACAAATATTTGGTCCGACCCGCGAATCGTACTCGAGACCTCAAGTACAGCAGTATGCGACGTTACCACTACACCAGCACAGTCAAAATGTATTGCAGAATAAATAATATTTTTTTAAAGTACTTTAATTCAATTATACAAATTGTATAATTAGAATTATGTAAGAAACCTTCGCTTCATCCGCACTATCATCCGGCGAATTCTTATCTATACTTTATTTGTTGTTTTATATAATAGTTGAAAAATGAATGTTTGTTATTTGAAAAAACTAAACGTGTCTTGAAATTCCTTTCATATTTGATTACGTAATGAGGCCTTCAAGGGCCGCGGAACATTACGTGAATTTACAATAATATTTCGACTGAGTTGTAGATGAATTATTTATGATTCTTATTCAGGTATTCAGTGAAATATATTCACGCAAGCAACACAAATGGTATTCATATACTCATTAATAAAACTAATACATATTACTTAAAAATTAATATATTACGAGCTTCTTCTAAAATAAACAGCATTTTTCTAAACGTGACCTAGCTACTGTAAATTTTATATTTGTATCAAAATAGATTTATTATTATGTAGATAAGTTAGGTACTTTCAAGTTTCAATGAAAAAACAAAATGCCCTCGACTAACAAATTAAAAGATCATAAAACACACTATTACGTAAGTACTTAACAATGTACATTCCTAACGAGAATGTTTGTGTCGCAGTGCGCAGGCGCCGCCGCGTCACGATCATAGTCTCGATGCTATCACACTTCACGAGCATCCATTACTAAGGTCCTCACTCCTACGTCGACATAAATATAATCACCGCGAAGTAAAATAATCTCGACTCTACCATATCCTTTATGTGTCTAGGAGTGTGATTATTATGTTCACAATCATTATATGCTACTCCGAAGGTTTTTTAACTTTTACGGTAGCGGAACTCATCAAATTCTCTTAATTTTGTGGAAGCCCACAATTATTGCTACAGTAACTGACATCTTGTTTGTGTCGTAAACATGTATGGGATTGCTACTTTCAAGCGTTACAATTTTTGTCAGCTACATATCAGCGGATCCTGGAGACTTTTCCGCGAAGGCTAAAAACACTTACTATAGGAATTATTGCATTTCTATCAATAGTTTACTGTAAAACCATAAAATTATAGTTCTAGAAAAACTTTAACTTCAACATTTAGTATATTACTTACAGTTATTTATAAAATATTGAAAATACCTAGAAAATTGTTTTACTTTCGTTTACTGCAATTTATTTAAAAAAAAATTAGTTACAGTTTGAGCTTCATCATCATCAGCCGTTTGTAATCCACTGCTGTATAAAGGCCTCTCCTAGTTGAAAAATAACAACAAACATGTTGTTGGTTAAAATACACTAGGAAATTATATAATTTGATATAAAAATTATAAAAGAAGAATGTTGATTTTAACTATGTCGTTTAATAAACGTATTCTCCATGCAAGTAAATTTACATCTTGTATATACATGCATGTACTGAATACCTTAAACATTAGACTGCATTTAAGGACCTAAAGTCTCAGTTGTGAGTTCCTGGGTCCTGAGGCTAATCAAAGGGCAGGTCACCGCGTGTCCGCAGTGTTCTTAACAAGACAAAAGCAAGACATACTTCAGTAACGACACAAACTTCCGAGCCCTCCTAGCGCCAGGAGCGATGTCCGATAGACGGTACGGAACACGACTGGTACATTGATCACGATTGACGCAAGCGTTGTACTAAGATACAATGCTTATGACGCTCGCATCTACTAATTCAAATTAGTAATACTTTTTCAGGTGGACTCTCAAGTTAATTTTATATGATTTTTTAAGCTGTTGACTAAATTGAGAAAAACTACAATTTTTGTACATTAAAAAATATTTGATGAACCCAAATGTATTATTTTGATACCAAACCTTTAATGAGCATTTTTTTTACCGATTATAAGGGATTTTATTGAGATGAGAATGGTATCATTTTACATGAGAATCAGTTCCTCACAATCACTTTATCATATCTAGGTTTTGGTTTTGAAGATCAATCAATTTTACACATTTCGAACACTCTTTTTAATTACCTACCTATTTTACGAAACATTTTTATGAATCTTAAGTGAAGTACCTGTTTATCCTCACAGCAGCTGGCCGGCGACTTCGAAGAATAATAGCAATACCCTGTCAAACAGCTAGCAGTACACTGAAAAAAAGTTAATTGTTGAAAAACAATATAAAACATACAATACAACAAAGAACGACTTCAAGAACCAACTTAAATTGGGACCACTCGGGAAGCACCATCAGCCTTAAAAAAAAGAATCAAAATCGGTTCACCCAGTCAGTTCTAAGGTAACAAACATAAAAAATACAGTCGAATTGAGAACCTCCGACTTTTTTTAAAGCCGGTTAAAATTATAGGGAAATTTTCCCGCCGCAAAACGAATAATCGCCGTTTTTGCAACATTTTTCATTGGTGCTCGTTTGCTATCGGGCGTAGCCTGATGTTGTAATATATAGCCTAATACCCGGTCACGATAAATGCGGCTAACCTTTTTTTTTTTACGTGGTGGAATGCATTTACGCTCTTAACCCCGCGGGGACAGGGGATTCGCTTTGTGTGGGACTCCTGACTGACTCGCCAGACTATCCACTAAACGCACCACGGTGTGCCACTCTGCGCCTGAGACGGGAGAGATCCGGGAACCGCTTTCTTACGCCATCCGGACCCCTCCAGTGCCTGCCCGCACTGAAGCGGGCACTGTCTAGATGTTATACACTCTCAATTCAGACGACGTACGGCACACGCGTAATTTTGGGCGGTCAGAGCCGACACCCACACCGGTGCGCCGTACAGCGCCATCGACCGGACGACCCCCGTGTAGAGGTTTCTCGTAGCGACGCTGGCTCCACCCAGATTGGGCAAAAGTCGCCCAAGGGCAGAGGCAGCGTCGACCAGCTTCGGAGCAAGCTGTCGGAAGTGCTCGTTGAAGAGCCACCTACCGTCGAGGATCAGGCCCAGATACTTCATCGGGGCCCGAACCGGTACGAGGACCGAGTTGACCACTATGGAGGAGCCGGGGGGCGGCCCGCGACGGGGCCCATGGAAGAGCAGGGCCTCCGTCTTGTCCAGGGCCATTCGCAAGCCCAGCGCCTCGATGCGCCCGACCACCAGAGAGACTCCCCTGGTGGCCAGGCACGCCGCCTCCTGGAAGTTCGCCCCCCGGGCTGTGACCAAGGTGTCATCGGCGTAACAAATTACGCCCAGCCCGGGAGGGAGACGCTCTCTAAGGACCCAGTCGTACCCCACGTTCCACAGGAGTGGTCCTAGGACAGACCCCTGCGGAACGCCGCACGACATGGGTCGCCGTCTCAAGGCGCCATCTCGATCCTCGTACACGACGGTACGCTCCTCCAAATAGTCTGCCACCAGCCGCCTCAGGTACTCTGGCACCCCGTGGTACTGGAGTGCTTCCCTGATGCAGCTGAATGGCAGACTATTAAAGGCGTTGGCGATGTCCAGAGACACCGCCAACACCACGCCGCCACGTACTACCACAGCCCGTGCTTAGGTTTTATTCGCTTAGGTTATAAGCCTGTGTAGCAAACCATCAGTGGCTGGCAAACGTGACTGTCGATGAAAACACCTAATATAAATGTCCATGTAAAGCTTTTGTGACAACACTTGGCTGTGTTTCTTTGAGGACTAATGCTAGATTATTAAAATATTATTATTATTNAGATATTTCTTTGTGATGTTTTTTGATTTTAATCGTGTAATGATCTTATTTTCAAAACTTTTACCCATTTTATTTAATTATTTTTGGTTGGAGACGTTTTGTTTTGATTAAAATGTATTAAAATTAATTAAAAATTGAGAAAAAATAATGTATAAGAAAATCTGACTGCTTGTGGTGTTGCTAGTTTTTTATTTAATTATTATTATTATTATTTTGATTTTTCATTTATCTCCCTTTTTTGAGGGGTTATATACGTGTTATGCGGGCCTTTTTTTTTTTTTTGACGTGGTGGAATGCCTGTACGCACTTCGCTCCCCCCCTGCGGGTACAGGGGCTTCGCTTCGTGTGGGACTCCTGACTGACACCAGCCAGACTACCCACTAAACCACCACGGTGTGCCACTCTGCGCCTGAGAAGGGAGGGATCCAGGAACCGCTTTCTTACGCCATCCGGAGAAACATGCTGACAACTAGTTTAACCTTCGAATTCAGTTCGCACTCAGAGTTGCGGAAGTTCGAAACCTGACATTCCGTGGAAAAACTGATATTCAGGTACAACCCGTTGAACTAGTAGCCAATCCCAAATAGTCTTGGGAATAATAAAGGAATTGAATTTGCGTCATCTCATTGTGTCTACGTATTATGGGAAAGTGCTGTATTTTAAATTAATTCTATATTATTGTTTACCTTTGTATCGCTAAATTTTTTTAGTTCTTCATTATCTGTGGAAAATATAGACGTTGGTAAGGGCGTAGGTGGAGGTGCCGATGGAAAGCAATTTAGTATCTTTTTTAGTTTATCACTGGTCCTTATGCATCCACATTTTCGCCTCCAAGGCTGTGTGTCTGAATCACACTTGTTTTCGTTTCCTTGACAAGTTGTCCCTGTCTTGGAGGCCATGTGGTTATATGCCTTTACAAACTGTTTGCGAAAAGACTCGAAAGATTTTTCTGCAAATTCATAGAAAAATTATATACAATAGAGCTCAAAAAAGTGTCTTAGATGCAATAACAGAACTTTCAACTTCTTTCGATCTTCGAATAATCGACTACAATAAACATCTATAATAAAGAAGTGAGTAAGTTAGGCAGTTTATCTAATAGACATGCTCTTCAATCAAACGCAAACTAAATTCTAAGAACACATTGTATTAACTTTTTAATGCATGAAGATAACAGATAAGATAGGAACGGTAACTTACTTTATTTCAATAATTTATTTTTTAGTGTAATTATCAGCTAATAATTTTTAAGTCCGCTCCAATTCCATCTTCAAGATATTACAGTCAATAATAATAATTCTAGCGCTACAAAGGACGTGGGAAGTTTTAATCAACAATTACATCACAAACACGATTAATTTGTGATCTATTATCACATAATACGTACAACACAAATTACAAATAACTATGACACACCAATTGTCACTTGAATTTATTTTATCGTTACTTTTTTTTTTAAATCAGGTTTATTGATATTATGTTGAATCCTCCTTGATAATGAATTTTTAAATTGCTTATGAGGCTTCTATGGTAATGAGGAAAAAACGAAAATCTATGCGGCACCGTCTGATTCTATAAATTTAAGTTTATTTTTTATTTATTAATTAAGATAATTACAATAGGCAACAAATAGCATAAATATGGGTTCAGTACTGATTGAGATCCTTCCGTAATCACGCAACATGATATTCAAAGTAAATCAACTTTTGACCATTAGACCCTAACAGATAACGATAATTGTATATGTGTATAATTTTTTAGATCGCTTTTAAAGCGATAGGGCGACAATACTTTTTTTTACTGTCGCTCTTATTTTGGAAACGTCGACTTTGCCATCGTTCATTTCCGTAACTTCGTTATAACGTCCATACATTGTGACAATAGGGGTATAGTAAAGGTTGAAGATCTTGTTGTAAGGATTCACAGTCGGCAGTGCTCTCTATGGCCGTAAAGTTTTTTAAATCGTCAGTCAATCCGACTTACCACCATCCCTGTGGATCGGAACAACGTGGGCTGTCTTCCAGGCGTCTGGAAAAGTACCAATTAAATAAGTTAAAAAGTGGTAAAGATAACCCATCGGCACACGTTACCAAAAAAAAATGGTGGTATCCCGTCAGGACCTGCCCCCTTATTACAATCCAATCGCTTAATTTAAATATTTTTCGGACGGTTAATTTGACTATCAGATGCGATGACTCAATCGAGTCTCATTGTTTGTGGCAATCCATTAGCACTCCTTCTACTATTAACATATTTTCGAAAACATTTGATATTACCTGCTAGACCCCGTTCCGTCCGTAATATAAAGAATCGGTAACATACCTTTTTCAAATTTTTACATCTGCTTCTCAACAATAATAAAGTATCATAGTCTCGTATCATAGGCGTAGTTTTGATAGTTTTTAATCACCTATGATACCTTCTCTTCTCAGAGAGATATTTTTTAGTACTGGTGAGCACCAATGAGGGAAATCAAATTTAAGACTCTTATGTATAGGAGTGTATTTACTAATTTACACCATTGTCAAAGAAATCATAGAATTTCTGAAGAGCGAAATCAATATCATCGGCATATTTGATTTCAGGCTAATCCTTCGCTCGCATGACCCCATTTACATTACCGTAGTCACACTTATGAAAATAAGATTCAAATAATCTATGAGGTTATGAAAGAAAAATAAACATATTTTGAAGTGAAACTTCTTTAGGCGCACGAGGGTAAAATTTTTACAAATGTAACGTCACGCAAGTATGCAACGGAAGTGTCGAAAAAGAGAGAGAGAGCGATCGAGACCGATTGAGAGAGAGTAAGACAGGGCGAACGTAGCATGGAGCAACTAGCGATGGAGTGAGAGTAGGGAGCAAGCAAGTGAGAAAGATCGAGAGAAAAAGTGAGATAGAGCGATTGTCGTATCACGCACAGTGCCATGGAGCGAGAGGTGGGAGAGAGCTAAGAAGTTTCACTTCTGACATGTGTACTTTGTACGCACGCACTTTTTTTATTTATTTTGCGGGGCTTTCAAAATGTGTTTAAAGAAGGGTGAAGAGGGACACGCAAAGGGCGGTTATGGAAAATATGTCCTGAATTGCAGTCATTGCATGGTTATTTGTCCCCTATACTATATAAAAAACATAGAAAAATAATATTTCTTGATTTTCAAACTACTACAATATTAAGGAAATCGCACAGTAAAAAAGTGACTGTAATTTAATGAAATGTAAAACAAAAATAAGTTGAATTGATACAATTTAATCGCAATTTCTTGAACTTGGATCTCTAAGTAGTACGGCAGATGGCCTAGTAACCTCATAAAGGTAGTTAATGCGCAGGTCACCTCGAAACCAATATTGACTCTGTTTTAAACTGAATGTAGGTACACCGAACTTGTTATGTTATTATCAAAAAATAGTTTTTTTTCGTTAACAAAAAACAATGTCGTACAATAGAAGTTGGACCCTCCTTCTAAGTAAAAAAAAAACTTGTATTAGGAGGAACCGCTCTCACATTTTTTTGTTTAAAACAACTCCCTTATTAGGAATATACATTCCTGTGTCACGGGGATCTTTACAAACATTCAAGAAACGGACACAAAGTACACCCAGACTTAGAATAACAATTTATGGATCACACAAAGTGTTGTTGTCCCATGTAGGATTTGAACCCACAACACTTGCCGTAGTTGGAAGCGGTGTGACGACCACTAAAACCACTTTTTTATTTTTTTTAACGTGTGGAAACCCCCTCGGGCCTTCACCCCACCGGGGCTTGCGGCGGGGTGGTGTGTCGGAATCGAACCGACTAAAACCACACGGTGTGCCACTCTGCGCCTCAGACGGGAGAGATCCGGGAACCGCTTTCTTACGCCATCCGGAAACCACTGAAACCACTAGGCCAACCGTGTAGTCATTGGCATTGACTGCGTGCATTTTTTATATACAAATGTGTTATTCATTTTACAACAACAACTAAAAATATAGAAAAAGGAAAATCTAGTAACTAAAAACAAAAATAATTAAAATTAAATAACTGAAGAAAGCTACAGGATTAATGGTGCCTCAGCTTGTTTGCTTAGTTTTGTGTATGTGTATGTGTGTGTATGTGTATGTGTGTGTGTGTGTGTGTGTGTGTGTGTTTGTGTGTGTGTGTGTGTGTGTGTGTGTGTGTGTGTGTGTGTGTGTGTGTGTGTGTATGTGTGTGTGTGTTTGTGTGTGTGCGTGTGTGTGCGTGTGCCCGCGCGCGCGCTTGTGTGTGTGTGTGTATATTTAATGTGCTCAAGGAGTGTCTTTGTCATAAGATGAGTGATAATTACATGCACTAAATTTCATTAATAACTTGTGAAAAAATTTACAAATAGAAAAGTATAATATAAGCCTCTTATGAGCCATATGCCGACCTATAATTCTAGAATATATTACATAGCACTATCTGAAACAAAACAAGCATTAGATGAATGAATTCCTTTTTCATGAAAACTTAAAAAAACAAGAATTAATTTAAGAAGGTACATCAAAATTAGGTATTACAATTCGCAACAAGAGTTAGGATTTGGGGATTCAGCATTTTTCTTATTATTTGTTGTATCTTATCCGAAACTAACTGAAGTAAACACCGTCAATGTAACGTATATAACTTTAGGTATTTTAATAATACATTGTAACGGTTACGGTAAAATATTTCACCTTTAACCGCGAATACCATAACTTTTCTATTAAGAAACAATTATAAAATTAAGGTAAGCCTACAGTAATTTTACTTACTTCTGTCCCATTATTGTGGTTCACGTGGGCTACATTCTACATGTTAGAGAATTCATGGCCTCTGCCATATACTCAAAGTTTGCTAATGTCTTCAAATTATAGCTTTATTTGCTTCGGAGATAATCGTTGTGTCAAATGGCCCTAATTTACTCCACTGTGTCATACCGTTCCGCCATTGTGCCGAGATCTTGCGGATCTCATGTGTTCCGTAGTTCTTTTTTAAAGAGCGCGTTTTCGTTGTACCATCTCGTGTCGTATAAGTTATCCACCTAAAAATATATGAACGTATGTATGTGTTTCCTTCTGCAAACATTCTCTGTATCTGTGCCAAACATGAGTTAAAAAAAAATGATGAGTTACATCTACATAAGAAGGATTAAGTGGCACATCAATGATTATACCACTTATATACCAGTAGTACAAGGTACAGGAGTACAATTGCCAATGTAATTAATGCATATTGTGTATTTTAAAGATATTTAGTAAAAGTAACACATGAAAGTGTTTCCATGAAAGTACGCTGCGATTATGTGACGGAATTGAACCGAGCTGGGATAAATCATGGTAATGAAAACACACTTCTATGTTACACAAGTAACAAAATACTATTGAGCGTTTCGTGCCACAGCCATGCAATACGCGTATAAGTAAGCATAATTTATTTGTTTTTACCAAACGCTTTTAAATTTATTTTATCAATTGCTTTTTACTCATAGAATGTGTCACAATAATGCGTTCCTCCGTGTTCGATATTAAATTTTACCAGTAGATAATGTAATAGATTTTATTAGACAACCGTAACGTGTCTGATAATGAACACAAACCCTCGTATTGCGAGCCGATTATCGTTTGCGCTGCGTGCGTGTTTTCGGCAGTGTGAACTCAACTAATTCATATTACCACGGTAGACAGTTACAAGGGGCATAACGGTGTACAATAACTCTATACAGTTCCCTCAATATGATTGCAAAGGGTAAATGCGACCGTGAGAAGTCCGTAAAGTCCTTACGCGAAACGTGTTATAACTACTTAACTCCGTGAAAAAGATTATCCGTTCTGACATAAGTAACATAACATTATAGCACAATATAGTGAAAAGCTCAGTACTGGTTGTTAAGAAAGGCTCCAGCAGCGGAGATAATAATGATATTCGACATTATAATTTTTGTCACATACATCTGTGTACCTATGTAATACAAATAAGTATTTTTTTTATGTATGACTATGCCAAAATGGCTCTCCTCTGCCTGATGGAGGGCATAAGCAGAATCCAAGTGTGGTGGTCACCATATTCATTGCGATTGCAGACAATCAGTCACTATTTGCTATTATAATTAACTAGCTGCGACCGGTGTTGCTTGTGAATCGGATATCATTCACTATTTCATAGGTGAAAACAAAAGTAACCTAAGTTACTCCTTAGAACATCAGCTATCTGACAGTGAAAGTCTCGTAAAATAGGTTCAGGCGTTCCTGAGTTTAGCTTACATACCTATAGTTTAGGCAAATATCTATATATACCTACACTAGTTCCTATTACCCCTTGTAATTACACTGTATTACAATAACAGTGTAACCGTGAAATTTTCGGTGTGCTGATTGAGAAACAAGTTTATGTTCAGTAGACGCTCAGATAGCTACAAACAAAAACGTAAATTATCCGCCTTGTGCCGTAATTTGTTCCAAGCTTTGTCTAAAATAAATTGCTTTCAGAGTAAACTTTAATTGAAATATTGATGATTTGAATTTCCTGTGGGGCTGACACTTAATCTTCTATTTATATAAAAAGGAATCGCCAAATGTGTTGTTGCTAAGCTTAAAACGCGAGACCCACTTGACCGATTCGGTTTTTTAAATTTTTTTTCCTTAAGGCACAAGGTTCCTCTGAAAAGAAAAAAAACGTAAAAATTGCGAAGAAAACTGTTAAAACAACACTATTCTTTAGCCATACAAACCAAAGAATAAATTAAATCGTCTGTCAATATAATAAGCCGAAAGAAGTCTGTAGGAGCAGCTAGTCTATCTACTTAGTCTGGCCATAAATAATGTTAAAATTAAAAATAAACAAAACATTTCATTTGAATTTGGAGTCTGTCATTTTTATACGATTGTTCATAGTGTTTTCTTTATCTTTGTATTTTATTTTTTTTAACACACTAATCTCTTACATCCATATGTCATTGGCAGAATTGTCGACAACGGCACACATTGCCATATCCAAAAAAAAAAAAAGTGTTTTCTTATTTTCGCGCCAACATATTGTAAAATGTTTTGTGATATTAAAATGGAGTGTGGTGATAGAGAGAACCGAATTGTTTTACAATTGACTAATATTTTAACAAACAAAATGTCCGTATTTATGCTGATCGCTATAAAAAATCTTCCCAATTAGTCAACAGACATAGATATTACCCGATTCCAGTGCTGGTTTGGTGGGGTTGTAGCTATGAAGGAGTGACTGAGCCATATCTTGTGAAAAAGGTTTCAAAACATCGCCACAAATGTACTAAGATACCATTCTTGAGAAGGTAGTTAAGTCCCTTAACAACGCCATGTCCAATAACCAAGACTATTACTTACAGCAAGAATCTACGCCAAGTTATAAAACTCAACCCACCCAATCTTGGTTAGAAACGGACGCTCCGGACTTCATCAGAGCTGAAGACTGGCCGTAAGCTTTAGATATTTTTAATGGTTTTATAGTAACGTATTAAGGAAACACATTGTAATAGTAATAAATGTTACATACAGTATAAAAATACATTTTTCTCTTTAAGTATATTAATGGCAAGACTAAAAATCTAAATAGTATATACTAAATATATAAAAATGAAAATGAATGTTGTAAAGCGCAAATCTCGAGAATGGCTTAACCAATTCGACCAAAAAAAAATTGGCAGTCATTAGGCCAGCCGATAGAAGTGAAAACATATAACTTAGAATGTTATTTGTAAAATTAATATGTAAAATTAGAAATTTTATACTTAATGTTAAAATTATCAACATCAAACATCAGCATGTCGATGAAGCGAAGCCATAAGATTTTCTCCTACCAAAAATTGACGCGAACTCATGAGATTTTTTCTACCAAAAACTCCTCAACGTGCCTAAAGAAGTTTTCATTTCAAAAATACTAATAACTTTTAACATAACGAAGTATATAAAATAAACTGCAAAGCGAATAACTCTTTTGAACATGTAAGTAGTAGCTTACAGTTTGGTGTACGTTAATAAATTTAATATTATCACAAAGCAATACGAGTCCTATTGCTTTGTTGCCTGAAATACTAAGAGTTATCTCTACTTCTTGAGTCGAATGTATATAATCACATTATCTAATATTTATATATGTATTTAAAGCTTTTGAGGGATCGCAAAATACACCTATGGCGTCTTGCAAATCCTCCCATGCATTAAATATATGTCTCAAAAGAGTTGTACCAACATCAATTGTTGAACGACCCCTTGAAAAGCTATATTGTTCCTTGTGTAAGTCAGCCAGAGGTCCTGGATACGGTTCCGTCCCTACAAATAATTGCATGATCAGCACGATCATTTCTTCTGTATCTGGATGTATTTCCTGGGTATATTCATCCGATTCCAAATCCGATGGCATTATGTGGAATGCTTATTATTTGCCTGTCTAAGATTAGTGGGTCTCTGGCTGTTTAAAGAATTTATGTTTGATTTAGATGATCGGTATATAATTTATTAGAATAGTATACCTACTTACATTCATCATAATCAATCAAGTAATGAGGAAGTAAACACAAAAGAAGTACACAGACCGGCCGCTGTGTTAGTGCGATGCGGCGTGACTGCCGCAACATTAGGGCTGACGGACCGGCGCGTGGCGCGAATCGAAAGATCGTTCACTCGTTTTATGATCGCTATTACACCTGCCACAGCCGTGTAAGGTTTGAGATAAGAATAGTATATAAAATAATATAGCGTATATTACAAGTTAACCGGTGCAAACTTTTACTACTTTAGAGAAGTTGCAGTCCCATATTAATGGACCTTTACAATTTTATTTGTATCTACCTACTGCGAACATTAGCCTCACCTTGGCATGACCTATTAATCTAGTGGTCAGTGAACCTGACTGCTGAGTCACAGGTTGTGGGTTCGATTTCTACAGAACACAAATAGGGCTCTGCGTAGTTTGGATGGGGTCATGAGTGAGATGCGTGAAGTTTTATTATACCTATTATTTATAATCCTTTACTGTAACAACTTCTAACGCGGAGGATTTTTCTACATTGCGCTGTAGTCATCTACACAATTTTGTTATTCATCATCATCATCATCAGCCTATCGCAGTCCACTGCTGGACATAGGCCTCTCCAATTTCACGCCACTTAGTTCGATCTATGGCTTCTCGCATCCAGCTCCTGCCAGCCATCTTGCGCAAAAATTTTGTTATACCTAAATAAAATAGAATGCGAATTATGTGTCAGGTTAGGTTTTTCAACATTGTCAGCTTAATTTCGTATTTTCTCGCCTTTTTGCAGTTTTTCTTAAACAGCCTGCTAGGTCGACTACCTAAATTAAAACTTATACAAATATGATAAGATAAATATATACAATTACGCCTGTTAATAACACAAGGTGAAGTTTTGTGTTAAAACAAAAATTGAAGACGGCACTAAACAATGGGTTAGGCTCCATACAAGGTCGATAAAACAATAGACTTGACTTGGTATTTTGGAAACGCGAAGGTCAGATGTGTCGTGATCTTTGATAAGCTCTTCCCTCTTGTTGGCAACCATAACCTATTTCACGGTACTGTGGACGTGCTTAACCCCATGTTCGACATATGAACGGAATAACTATACCTACTAGTAATAATTTTGGCTGCATTGGAGGCGCAGTGGTAGCGTAAGCGACTGCTGTGCTTGAGGTTTGGGGTTTGATTCCCGGGTCAAACCAAATTTTTGTAGGATCTGTAAAATATTTATTTCCGAGTCATATTTCCTGTGTGTGGGGATGCGACGACTTTCAACTTATAATTTCTGATTTGCGTCTTCTATTGCCAGTAGCGTCATGTTATATCGCGGAAACAAATTTGTTTTCCATAAAAAAGGGTTTAGTGAACTAACCTTAAAAGATTAACTAATAACATATGCCGCCGCGGAGTTTTTTTTTAATTTTATAGCGTAACAATTCTTTCATACATTATTTTCATGAATCTCAAACAATTTACGCAGCGCACGCAATGGAAGCTCTACAAATAACTTGCCCCGATTTAGAAATATTTTTCTTTGAAACCCCGTTTCTATAGTTTCCTCGAATCAAATCGGATCAGTAGTGCCTGATTTATTGGCGCGTTCAATCAAACAAACAAACTATTCAGCTTTATACTTTTAGTATTAATGATAAGTATATAGGTAGTTATAATAAGGAAAAGGTTCTGCAGACCACTTAAAAAATCAACCTCCTTTCAATAAAACTCTTTTCATGTTCACAATATTTTTAATAAATAAACACATATTACATTTACGCCGCTGAAGCTAATCAGTGGGAACAGCCCTAGCATTCTGTGAATATTCTTCCAAAGCATATAACTATACCTAACTTACCACTAAGGACAGCAACAAATATCGTGATCGATTAAGTGGATCGGTTTAGATGTACTTAAAATGTATTGAGAACACAGTACTCGTTAAATAATGTTATGGTAGAGTACACTTTCCTGATCATTTAACTATTGTTTTCTACAATACAGTCACAGGTCACACCTTATAAGGTACCGTTACCTTTTTACCTTACAAGATACGGTAATTATGACATAGCATACTATCGCAGTCAGAGCATGTATGTATCTGAATCCTTTTCAACGAAAGTTTCGACTTTCGATTTCAAAAGTTTCAACTTTATCTTGTGGTACTCGAATGAAATGATTTGTGATTTAAATAAAAATGTATTTAACATCTAACAGATGATCACGTCCCATTTATTTGTTGACCCTTAAATAAATAAAATATTGCAATAACTTAATGTCAATATAAGTTCAGTATATCAGTAGGTACAGCGTAAATATATTATATTTTTTGTCACACATTTCATGAAATTTCATTGACACTCATATATTATTATTTTGTATATTCTTTTTTAAGCACAGAAGCCCTAAGGAATGTATTAAAATAATTTTATTTTAATATTCTCTCATCTCAATTCTCTCTCCAAATAAATGTCATGGCATAGTATATATTTGTGTCGCTAAACCTATATAGATTATACAAGACTTTAAAATTATATATTGCTTACACAGGAAAATGAAAAGTTGTTGGCCCAAACCATAAACACAGATTAAGCATAAACTAGCAATCACAGAACCAAACAAAATGTATTCATGTTTTGAGACAAGAATTTCTTCTTCTTTTGATGAGATGCAACCAGCCGGATCAGCTATTTCTGCCAATATCAAGTATTTAAAGTCTTCAATTCTAAGTCTTCGAGTCTTCAAGTCTTCGTCGTGATGGAATTAATGATCAAAAATATAAAAAATATCGATGACATGAAATGGGGACCGTCTTTCGCAAAAACAAAAAACGATCTCAAGAGAAGAACTTCATTAGTACTTTAAAACAAATTTAGATCGATGACAAAATAATTGCTTCTGACAGCGATAGTACCTCATGTATATACGGTACTGAGGATGTGTACAATCGTGGTTGAAACATCGTGGATACATATACTAACACATAACAACACTAAATTGTGCTCGATAAGCTAAACATGCTCCACTTTCGACGCTAGGTCCTACATCCTAACATTTCATCTCCTAACTACTGTACATAGATCACTCACAAATCAAAACTAATATTAAAAATATAATTTCCATTTACAAAGGAATATATGCATAAAAGACACCCATCTAAATATAACACACTATGACATAAAAGTTGTACATGTATTAAGCAGAGATTTTATAGAGAGATGTATATGAAGTATATGTGGGTAATGTATATAAAATATGTATATTGAATAAGTTATTTCTGAGATAGATTTTGATTATGCTCGATAAACACTTTATAAAGTAACTTATCTCTCAAAAGGTTACAATTTAGATATTGTTCAATATAGTGAGGCTCTTATACTCTCATAATGCAATTGCGACTATCAGTTCAAAATTGTATATTATACCTACGTCATCAGTGACGTCACAATGACGCAGATACGATGTTAGAATACACGCGTTTAATATATCAATGTATGTAGTTACTTAGTGTTCTAAAGTCTCATTGCTTATTTCTAATTAAACAATGACAACACATAACAATCAACACCGAAGCTTTCTGCAAGTAAACCACATTACTCGAATTACGCATTTGCAAGTGTGACACGATTGTGAAAGGAAGCAATGCCCCCTACTTGAGCTATAGTTCAATATTATTCTATAACTATATTGATGGTGCGTTACATAAATTAATTGATGGTTAAATAAACAATGAAAAGAACACAAACAATAAAAAAAGTGTGTGTATGGGTGTACTTATGTACACACGTTAGAAGTTATACTTCTTTGGAGTAACAAGATAAAAAACTAAAAAATTTTGAATATAGCTCACTTTTTTATTTCTAGGTTTTTCGTGACGGTGTGCGCGCGCGTAGTTAAAATTTACTCGTATAATTTTTCGCTAACGCACCAAAAGAAGTATAACTTCAATAATATAGCATCTCAGAACAGAAAATATAGCAAAAAAACCGTAAAACAAAATATTTACATATATACAGAATCACAAAATGTTTATACATATCCCTCTAGAAAAACTAATAGTAACAATTTAACAAACTTTCAAAAGTTAAAAAAAAACGTGTATCACAAACTGAAATTAAAAATTAATTGATAACAAAATTTTCATCCGATATAATAGTTTCCGGTAAATATGTTTTAAGAAAATAATTTCTTCCCGCATAGCTTTAATTAGTCATAGGTACAATTGGAGCAGCTAGAATATTTTGTACGTTAGGCGAATTATCCACTATTTTATAATTTGCAATTATCACATTTATCAAAAGCGCACAAGTACAGTTAAATAACTTTAGGTGATACATCGATTTAAAATATAAGACCTACACATAGTACACACACAATCGAGACTTCAATATCTGCCTTTTCTGTAGTGATACCGACAAGTGTACAAGGCTCTGTTTTTCTCAATTAATACATTAATTGGCGATACTTTAATTCCTATATTAAGCTATCCTAGCAAACAGC
Source organism: Hyphantria cunea (assembly GCA_003709505.1). Classification (NCBI taxonomy): domain Eukaryota; kingdom Metazoa; phylum Arthropoda; class Insecta; order Lepidoptera; family Erebidae; genus Hyphantria; species Hyphantria cunea. The sequence goes on along the minus strand of PKRV01002163.1, from coordinate 400,303 downwards.
CTTGTTTTTGATCTTCAAACAACTAACACTGAAAACTTTGGACTACTTTATATCAAACAAATTCGAATTTTTTGAAGCTCTGAAATGAATTTGTGCAGATCCTATCATTTTGTACAATATTCCCGTTTTTAGATCTACTCTTAAGTATATCTGTGCATTTCTCAGACTCGTCCCATTTCAGTGTAAAAAAGCACTAAATTGCGACACTATATACAGTACAAATCTTACGATATATTAGAAGCACAATAATCAAAACACATATGAAAGACTAGTTTGATTTACCTAAATTTATAAGATGAGCAATAAATATCTTCGGTATACCTAATGCAGGGAAGGAAATTTAGGAACATGTAGCAAAAATATTTTACAGTTGTAAAATAGAATAAACCATTAGGGCAGTAACTGCAACGAAGCGAAAGATCCATACATGTATTAACCCTATACATTAAAATGGAATGCAACATGTTTCAACTACCGCAGCTACCTACTGTAGAATTATACATCAGTCTCAGTTTTACTGCTTGTGCGCCGACTTCTCCCTGCCGACCCTGGATTCACCCAATGTGGTCCACTCAACAAAAATTTCTTTACATTATACTCCATTCGTGCCAAGTCTTCGGGCGTGATTTCCTTATCAGCTTTTGCTCTAAGTTCTTCAGTCACAGAGATGAAATTCTCAGCATGTGCATTCTTAGAGTTGTCGCTTATTTCAGTGACAGTCGCGTCTCCGCATTCTACAGGAAATATGGTCTCTTTGACTACGTGACTGGCAAGTTTCTGAAGAGGGAGGTTTTTGTGGGCTGCTTTCTCTTGGTTTTGTAGCAAGTTATGTACTAACGTATGTTCATCCCTAGCATATGCCTTCGAAAATTTACTAACAGGATGAGGCATATTGAGAGCTAGTTCATTTAAAGTTTCAGTAAGTCTTGATAGTTTACTGTCCCGTCGTAAAGCTCTGTTATTAAAACTAACATCTTCATCCAGGGGATCATTAAAACTGTTTTGTTGCTCAAGATTTTTCTCAACCCATTCAGCAACTCGAAGTAGCTGTTGTTTCTGCAATAATGCTGCACTGTCATCGCTCGATAGAGAACTAGTACTTTGCTCATTTGTAAAAACTTTTGTAGCTTCATTTACTTTTAAATGAGTTTGAGTTAGATTTGGATAAACATTAACTACTGGAGGTAAAGGAGTCTTCGTTACTTCCGGTTTTTTCTCGACAGTTGATGTATCACCCTGGGGCGATAAATCTTTAGAAATTTTCGTATTTTCAAGAGAATGTAGTTGTGACATATCAATTTTCCTTAGAGGCTTATTATATTGGTGAGTTAGTTTCTTCTGTTCGTAGCGATCAAAATTAAATATTTTCATATCATGACTGTCGGTAGGGGTTACAACAGTCAGTTGTTTGGAATTGTCACTCTCATCGACGTTGTCGTTTGGAGTATTATTAATATCTGTATTGAAACCATGCAGTAAATTGTCAACTTCAGATGTATTCGGTTGACTTTCAATACTTTGAGATTTGTTGTTATTGTTTTCAGAGCTGTTGGAAAATGTGTGTGTTTTGAGTGGTTGTAATGGGGAAGACGAAACATTTAACAGAACGGGATTAATTGGTTGATTTTTTGTGATGACACTAGCATCTTTGACATTATTATCAACATGGACGTCGATCAGAGTGGTTTCTACAACAATGTTATCATTTTTAATATCTTCTTTAATAGTGTCATCATCAGTTTTATCTAAATCAATAAAATTATCAACGTCATCCGTGAGATCTTTAAATATAGAGTTTTCGTTGCATTTGCTTTGGCGCCTATATAGAACAGGCGGCACATCTGGTTCAGCATTATCAAGGAGAATATTTTTTGAGCCGGCCTGCATACGCAAATGGCAAAATCTAGGCCCCGGGCCAACTTGTGTATTAGATTTATGAGTGCTTACCGTTGACTTCGCAATCGATGATGTTCTACTGACTGCATCCATTGAGCTACGTGAATTATTTCTTATATTGAAATTTTCCCCCATCTTTTCAAGTTTTGGTTGGGCAACAGGTTCTTTATTATTTAACAGATCTTTTGTTGGAAGTAAATCTTCGTTTCCAGTGCTATGAATGCTACTTTTCTTACTGGAAATGGAACTTTTAGTACGATCACAAAGCTTGTGGTGCACTGCTGGTTCCATATTCATGCTGTTATTTTTTCTAAATTGTTTTAGATCTTCTTTTTTTGGAAGAGCATCTCTGTGTACGACTATTGTATCTAATGCAACTTTCTCTTTAATTTTAACGTTATCTACTGACACACCATTATTTTTCGGCTTTTCTATAACATGCTGCTGTACTTCTTTCACAGGTTCGGTGTTTTGGGGTACAATGTACAGAGGGCTTACTACTCCATGTACAATAGCTTTGTCGTTAATGAGCTTAACAGCATGCGGTGAGCTACTTCTAACACTCAGGTTGGAATGCAAAGACTTTATATCAGCATTACAAGTTAAGCACAAGGAATTTTTCATTTCTCCTCCAAGAACAGTTTGTGTAGCAACAGAGTAATAGTTCTCATTGTAACAAAATGGCTTATTTTGTGTTTTATTACAGGTACATGTATCACAGTGTTTAGTTACAGTATCTTGAATGCTGTCTTCTAAAATTTTCGACATCAGTGAAGCTGAAATGTTGAACTCGTATTCACTTGCGTCAAAAGTGTCAATTTCATTACCATTTTTGGACTGCGCTGAAGATCCTGATGGTTTAGATGTCTTGGACATGACATACTGAGACACGCGTGCTTGAGTATCTACTGGAAGCTGTGAAAAAATTGGTTAAACAATATTTCAAACAATACTTGACAGAATCTCTGACAGGAATATAAATGTATTGATTTAACTCTTACAACCTTTCACTAAGTTATCATAGTCATTTCATCTTTTTTATTTTGGAATATAGTTGTTTTTCATTATCAATTGAACTACTAATGTTTGGAAGTATAGTCATAGTTGATATGTTCTATACTTACATTGTCCAACTTTTGAGATACGAAATTGTCTGGTTTGCATTGCAATAACTGAATTGCTAAATTCATGTCATTTTTATATCTTTCCTGTAAATCAAATACAAAGCATTTGTATGTAAAGTGCCAAATATTTTATAGGTACCAACTGTATCGTAACATTGACATACTTACGTTTTCTTTTTGTAACATACTGTACTCATGCTTTGACTCTGCTAATCTCACAGATAAAGTGGCAATATCCTTGGTCAACTGACTTTTTTCCCCTTTCATCTTGTCGACCATTTGAAGCAATTTATCTTCTAGAACTTGGTTTAATTTCTGTACCCTTTTGTGCGAATCATATAATCTGTAAAGAATTTATAATCATATCTTAATCGGATTTTAAGATAAAAAATAATTGAAAAGTGATCTTGAGATAACGATTTAAATAATCCACAACTACATCCTCTTTATATCAAGATATGAACATAAATATCATTTTCATTTATCGACCCTCATGAGACTGATGATTGACTGATTTAAGACTGATACATGAGATAATGAGAGACGACGTTAATATTCCAGTCTCTTAATTTATAATTAAACATTATAGTTCTACATTTAAAAGGTAAGGTGATCAACGAAAAAGTCATCTCCGTGCAGTACCTCTTACCCCCTACTATCAGTTTGCTGGTTTAAAAAGTTGTCTTACTTCTGGTGGTTTTTTCTTCACTAAATTTTTTGTTCATAGCTTTTGAACAAAGCTATGAACAAAAAATTTAGTGAAGTTGGATGTATGTGTGACCATGCTATCACTAAGGCCGAGCTAGATTACTTGTCCCGAAGCATGGTTCTCAGAATAGTATTTGCCAAATATTGGCAGTGATTTAGTCAATCTGTACTAATATTATTATTATTGTTTGATTGAAAACGAATCTCAGAAAGTGCTAGTGCAATTAAAAAATCTCGTCTGAGTTATATATTGCCCGAGGCGTGATGTTACAAAGCGTAAACAAATTTTGTTTACCATAAAAAAGGTTATAGTGAGCCTTATAAATAGACATAGCTATCGCGGACAGTTTTTTTTGCGAAACTTTATCGGTTTACATAGCGCACGCAAGGAATGAAAGGAAAAAAATAACACGTTTTTGCAACTTATTTAATTGATATGCCGCTTGTTTTGGAGGCAGCATGATGACTTGATGATAGATAGCCTTCCCGATAATAGGGCAAAAATTTTTCAAATCGGATCAATACTTTTTGCGATTAGCGCGTTCAATGAAACAAACAAGCAAAGTCTTCAGTTTTATAATAGTAATTATAGTATAGATTAAGTAAATTAAGTATAGATTACCTACCTTATGTTGGTTGAAGTTACAGATAGTTATCATAACAAATAAATATTACAATATTTACAAACTGCAATGAACAAAGGAATGTCAAGTTGACCTTTAATAAAACCTGTGGGGACAAGTGTGTTAAAGACGAAAATTTATATTTGATATTTGTATATTTATATATACACATACTTTATGACATGAAAAATATGAAAAGAGTGAGATTTAAAACATTATTTTAGAGATTGTGCCCAAAAATTAACAGGCAACCTGATATTGGTTGCAAACTTAACATTTCCTTTTTTCTTATCAATAGGGTGAAAAATCCCTCCAGATCTCCAGCTCCTAAGAAACACAGGAACCAGGAATGTGCGATGTTTCTACCAAATACCACCCATTTAAGTGGCCTTATCTGAAAGGAGCCGGCCTAAGTTGTTTCAGGGCCTGAACTTAACATATACTTAGAGAAATATCTTACCTTTCATATTTCTCTCGCCAGGTATTAAGTTGTTCCTCAAGGTTGTTAGCTCTAGAAGTACACTTGATGAACTCAGCCTCAATAACTACTATATGTGAGTCTCTCTCTGCGAGGTGCTGCCTCAGATGCTCCACCTCAGCATGGAGCTGTAGTTCTTCCACACCATCACACTCCTAATAAGTTTGTGCAACATCAAAAAAACAAGCGAGTGTAAATCTAGCATTCCAATTTGCAAAAAATCTAATTTAGAGGAACATAAATTGTGATTTGGCGTCATATGCTATCAGTGCAGTGATGAATTAAGGATATAAAGTATCATCCCCCCTATTCATCATTGGAGTGTGTCGTAAAAGTCGACTTAGGAAGCTAACTACCCCAGCCTAACACACAAAGAGAAGGTAAGTTTGAAACCAACCGTAGATATATCAGTCTTGGCCAAAACCTGCTTTGTAAGAACCCATGTCCACCATGGTTGCTGTTATAAACTCTTAATGAAGATGATTCTTTGTTATGTGAATATAGTGAGGTGGACAAGACAGGAACATTGAACCATTCCTAACAAGTGGCTTCTGCTGTCTGTTTGATAACATGTTTTAAATTACTCAACAGTTTTCAGCAACAGAAGATAGTGTGATTCAAGATTAAGGTTTATATTTGTAGTATGTGCACAGTATAGTTAAATTTCAAAGACTTTCATGCAAAGCTGGGTTGGATCGCTAGTATAAAATAAAATGGGGAATTATTATACAAGATACCTAATAGTTATGACGGATTACATTTAAATATCAAACTCAAGGCTTGATGTCTTATTGGGCTGCAAAAGTTATTTGTGATTATATAAGTAATTATAATTTTTATGTAAATAGCTGTTATGTAAATAGTTGCCACACAAAAATTTCATCATCAAACACACTTAACTTTAAAAGGAAATAAATACATATTCATAGGTTTTTAAATGATAAATTGAAGTGTAAATACCACATAGATGCATGGACATAATTAAATTTTTAAGGAAGGGCATAGACCACTCTTTACAGCAATAACCGACATACACATGGGCAGAGAGAAGCAATCAACTTTTAATAGTCTATTGCTGGACATAAGCCACTGCTTAAAAAGGCTTAGTCTATTTATATTTATAACAGAGTAATACACTTATAGTATAATACTGACTGTTCTCTTTAAAGTACAAATATTTTCACGTTTGTAAATATGTATTTACAATACACCCGACCAATGCATATGCAAAATTTCACAGTAAATGGTTGAGTAATTACAGAGAGAAAGGGTGATAAGCAAAACAACTTTTAATATTAGTTAAAGACAAGACTAGCTGTGCCCCACTGATTGCTGTTTCACTTTTACACTAAAACAACTACTGCGGATAACACTGCTTTACCGGGACGGTACTATCTTCGCATAGAACTTCAATGTTTTTACATTGAAGTTCTATGCGTGTTCTATCTGTTTGTTCGTTCTATTTGTCGTTGTTCTATTTGTGATGCTGTCAAAAATGACAAATGCTGTCAAAAATGACAGTATTTGTGATGCCATGTTTCATAAGTGAGTGCGAGACCCTAGGACCAATGATGCAGAAGCATCACTAGGCCACCATGCTGCATTATCTGCATTCACAATGAGTATGGTGACCACAATCTTCGATTCTGCTTATGCTTTCTATCAGGCATGTAAGAATCATTTTGGCAAGGCCATACATAAAATATATCCAATCACTCCCAAGATTAGACAGGACATAGTTTTTTTTGTATCATATATACTTTCATAGTATTTAATGACGATATTTAGTGAAAAGTTGTTAATTTAAAATTACAAACAGACACTTCAATTTTATGTATTAGTATAGATGTATAGAATTCTGACATTAATAATTTTACTAGATTCAAAAAAGTACTGATGGTATTAAAAGATTTATAGAAAGATAATAGAACAATCACAAAAGAGTAATTAGTAAGAATGTAATATAATGGTAATGAGTAAGAATCTATCATGAAATAGTTTATAATTTCCTTCAAAATTATTTTTTTGGATTGAAATCAAATAGTTTTAGCATACCTAACATATTTATAAACATGGAATTTTTTTCTATTAAATTGTGGATTTTTTATTTATTTATTTATTTTACTTTATTGTACACACTTAACAGATAGAAAAAAATTGTTTTCAAGTCTAAATGAATAGAAAATAATATTACATATATTGTAGCTTCAAAGACAGTTTGTTCATAGCCATAACTCATTTATGTTCCTCTAAATACAAACACTCATTAAAACATGGAATGAAATTTAAACTAAGAGTCAAAACTAATTTTGTCATGTGAAAATATTTCAATGTAAATCAACAATTAGTGCCACAAATGCAAATAAAGAAAGAGAAGCCATGTGCATTATATTTTTATTACTTGGAAATTTTAAGAACTTACTGTTTCATGGAAACATTGAAAAAAATTATATTGTTAAATTTAATTTATGCACAAAGTAGTGAATACTATTAAAAACCTACTGTCATTCATAAGCTAAAATTAAGTTCAAATTGAATATATATCTCCCCTTTGTTTAACTCATATCTATACTGTAATATACATTAGAAGAAAAATAATACAAAGAAATTTAAAGGTATTAATGGCATATCTAACTAAAGCAAAGGAACCAATACTTAAATATTCACAATAACAAAAGTCTCCTTAGATCTGTCTACAACCAGAAGAGAATCAAAACAGAATAACATTGGTAAATTTTACCTTACAAGGGGAATTCTTAGTACTCTCATCCATCGCTTATCTAGCGTTAATTCTATTTCACATTTCAGATTATTCTATGTCCAATTTGTCGAAGTAATTAAACGACGTCACGCACAAAGTGATTTTATTAGCTATTAGTATCAATAAGCCACTGTTAAAACAAAATAAAATAAAATCAATCTTGACACAAAACGTGAAATATTTACTTATTATTGACTTTATTGCCCGCTGCCAATGTTTAGTGAGTCATTTAATGACGTTAGTATCAACAGGAGAAATAATTACACTTGTAAATATGCTTCAAAATTGGTTTTTCCGTAAAGACTATTCGTACAAGAATCTGAATTCCGATTATGTGGCTGATTACCAATTACCAAATCAACTGACGTTTGTCAGTCAGGAGATATATTTTAGTTATCTGTAGGAATTTAAGTTTGGAATCTTGTCTTTTAGCAAATTAAGCGATGTATCAATAACAATGTATTCACGAATTTATTTTCAATTTTACTGTCTCCATTTTGTCATGATAGCTATTTTATTTATGTCACAAAATAACAATTAAACCAAACAACTAAATTTATCATAGATTTTTGAAAGGTCTGGTGAAAAGTGCTTATTAATACTGTCTGCTGTCTAATTCACACCCATTTTAAACATTGAAGAGTTGCCACAATCACTTAAAGATAATTTATATATCGGAAGTAAGCATTTAGAACTTTATATTTGAGATGCCATGACCTGCCTGGTCTGGAATGGGATGGGCCGTCAGTAATAAACGTGCGGCATAATATCCAAACTTCTAATAGATGTTGTGGCGACTTCCACATACAGCGCAACAAGATAAAAATATATGACAGCGCCATCTACCGAAGAAACGTCGAACTACGGAGCAAAGAAGAAAACTAAGAAACTACCAATCCTAAATCGCGCAATAGAAGTTCTCGCGCCGATTAACATATATATATACAACTTCCCAACATCAACCGTTGGGGCAGGCATGATCACCTCGCCTGGTTGGAGGATCCTCCCTTTGTGTTGGAGGAACATATGGCCCGTTCCTCCACAATGTTTTTAAAACAAACTTTTAGCATCATTTTAGTGGAGCGACTCTTTAAAAGACTTTTGTATGTTCCTACATCGCTTGTATATCTAAACTAATTCTTCTGCCAGAGAAAAAAAATGATCTCGATATTGAACATCAGTCAGCAATAGTCGGTATCGGTATCGATGCGGCTTTAGTAAATATCATTTAAATATCATTCAATAACAACAATTTGTTTATTTTCTTCTATATACATATTAGTTAGACAATACACATTTGTTTATTGGGAGACTGGTTTCCAAACTAGGTGAGAACCTGTTATATGGATATTATGCCGAGAATGCAGATCTTCTCGATAAATTTGACCGTCTTCATAATAACTGCATTCAATTCGTTTTTAATCTCCGTAAATATGATCATATTACCCTTTTCCGCACTCAACTCAACTGGTTACCTATTCGCTTACGACGAGAACAACGAGTATCCAACTTCTATGCAGCATCCACAACAGAAACTTACAGTCCACTAATAACCTCCTTCTTCGATGTCTCACCCATACGTCTGAGTTTGTTGGCTCATGTTTCGTTGTTCAGTCTGTTCTACTTTGGAATAGGTTCCCTCTCGAAATCAGGATGGCCACCTACACTTTTTCTTTTAAGATAAAAGTAAAGCAGTACCTTATAAAAAAATTTGCAGAATCAACATCTACATAATTGTCATCTATTAATCCAAGTACATCTATTCGTGTATCTATGTATTTATATAAGTTATATTTAGTTGTACGTATAGTATATATAAGTTCTTGTATGTATGTAGATTAGCATTTATATATTACTGGTATTTGATATATTGCTAGATCTGTTTATTTTAATACATTTTTTTTCTTACAAAATGCACCTACTTCTTGTCTTTTCTGCATAACCCGATTGTTGACTGGTAGAGAATGCCTTAGGCATTAAGTCCGCCAATGCACGTATAGTGCATGATGTATTAAATAAATAAATATTATTATTTTTATTCATTATCATCATCATCATCATCCTTAGCTTATTGCAATTCATTGCAGGACATAGGCCTCTCCTAGTGATCGCCTCTCTGATGGATTTTGGGCTACCCGCATCCACTATCTTACGCAAGTCATCTTATTTTTTATTGCTTTTTATTATATGCAAGTCAGGTGTTTCTCACTCAATTTAGTCTATTTCAGTGTGAATTGATACTTCACAATTTTGTTATTATTATGTAGGTCGGTACATTCTGCTGAAAAATTGGCAGCATGGACTGCTGCTACTGTGTAAATTTTGATTAAGAATATGATTATTTACAAAATAAAGAACTCTAATTTTGGAATGCCCTACTCAATTTTAAAGCGACGTGCTGTACTTGCTTAAGTAATATGACATAGGTATGAAATAAAATGAGATAAAGTATGAGATCAGTTTTAAATGCAATCATTTACAGCATTTCTTTTGACACAAACTTTATACTTACTCTTCTATGTCTTAAGAATCGCTCCAAGTGCCTCTCTATTTGAACTTGATAGATGAAGGAGTTTTGATGGAACACACATGTGTTTATACACTTTATATTAATGCAGAATTGACCTTTAGATTTTTCTCGCAACGCAAATTATTACAACACAATTATTATACCCAGGGCCGTCTTAAACTAAGTCTGGCCCCTGGACACATAAGATTTTCGGGGATATTTTGGAAAGTAAAAAAAGCGAATTATATTAACATTTTTCTACTATGAATGTTTATATGAGTACTTAAGTATTTAATTTATCAAGTCATTAATGATATCAAAATGCTGCTAGTTTTTTGGTTAGGTACCACAGTTACGTTATGTTAAGCAAAATCTTCTTTTATATCATTACGAGTTCGACGAACTTTCGGCTACCCGTAGGGCACGCGACAAGTTCTTGGCCGAGAGTGGTCTTGGCCAAGCAGTATAATGCGCTAAGCATCTATCTGCAGGTGATCTTCTCCCATTTCCGGTAAAGCATTCCGTTCTGTAGAACCAAACTATCCCATCAGGTCCAGTAAGTTGCAGATAATATATAATATAGTAGTTTAAGGTCAATGTCTGTCAATCTCCCTGTGCTGTCATCCTTTTTTATCTTTACAGGGTCTCAAATGGTAGCCTCGATGCGCTTCACCGTCAAGCCTCTTGGTTTTGAGTCTGGGTCGGAGTACGTTTTCTCCACGAGACATTATTTGCATTTTCTGATGACGTCACCTTTCATCTTCCTGTTATGAGTGTGGGCACAAGTGTGCAAAGTGATTTGCATAGGCGATCGCCAGTCGCTAGATGATGTACTTAGTAAATTAAGTCGAATGCATTGCGCATAAGCGCAGTATGCCTTGTGATAACATTACCGATAGAGCTTAATTATATATATATAACTACATGTACCTACTATAACTGCCTCGTTGTTTAAGCATTTGAAGTATGCGACTACCGATCAAGAGGTCTCGAGTTCGGATTCCGGCTCGGGCCAAGTGCTTTTGAGTTTTTCTGATTATCATCATCATCAGCCTATCTCAGTTCACTGCTGGACATAGGCATCTCCAGGATATATCTCTCTTCTGATTATAGAAATACTTAATAACAGCTCGGAGTTTGCAAGTTGGGGTCTGAACCGCCGTGCCTCAAAGAGCCCGTAAAGCTGTCGGTACGGCGCCTGATCTTTTCCAGATTGTGACGGTTAAACCGTCCCATCAGATTATGAGAGTGAGGAAACATAGAGTGCACATGTGTTTGTGCACACACTTGTGCACTATGATGTCTCCTGCGTGTTAGCTGGTCTCCGTTGAGACTGCCGCCACCGGCCGTGGCGGTTGTCGGCTAGGAGAACATTAATTGTTTATAAATCAAGCACATAATCTCAACTTTGAATATCTAATGACTTAAAGAATTTTCTACTACTAAAAATCAGAAAAAGATAGGTAAAGGTAGAGAAAATATTAAATTTTGGATTTAACAATCATCGTCAAAAAGGTGAAAGAAACACAACACTCTTTATTTTTCATTATTTTTCAACCGTACAAAATTTAAGAACTAAAAGTTTAGTATTTCGATTATTGCATGTTGTGAACAATACAACTTTTGTTAAAAATGTGTAATGTGCCCGAGAACTTTTAATGAGAAATGAGAACATACAAGTGAGAGAAATTTCGGTTCCTCGAGGTCCCCTTGAGGATAAAAGCCCTGGGCGCTCGAGCCCTAGGTGCCCTTATGATAAAGACAATACAAATTATACTCAAAAAACTGAACGTATACAATTATAAGTAATACGTATACATAATATGCCTAAACACTCTCATACAAAGTTTAAAATAATGATTTAAGATAGACGGAAATTTCAGATTCGTGGAAAATAGTGTTTTCACTATTTTCCACGAATCCAGGGAGGGATTAAAATGCCTGCAATGACTTTTGAGTTGCAGGTGCCCAAGGGCTGTCCATTTGACCACTGTATCATATAAAACCAGAACTAAAGATCATAACTGTTCATTTTTTTTCAGAGTTTAGATCGAACTTACAGCTATTGTAAACAGTGCTACTGACCCGTTTATGATGGCTGCGTTCAATCACTTCGGGTAAACACTTAGCAGAAACGGCTATTGCGTTTCTTCATATCTTGAAAATTGCGACTCTACGTTGAACATATGTAAGCTATTAATAATTCTGCCCATAGAAAGTTCTGGCAAAAATCGACGCGAGAACTTTCAAAAGTTACTTCTGTATATAGCTCGTCTTCACTACATAATGGCGCAATATATTTTTGTTGTTTGTGGAAGTTGCCACGTACCTACTCATCTATATCTATGTAGATATATATAAATAAAAATGAATCACCGAAATGTATTTACGCGCATATTTTCCGAATGGCTGCAGCAAATTGGATGATTATTTTTTTCAGTGTTTGTTATCGTTAGGACAAGGTTTTCTTTGTAAAAAAAACCGGCAGGTTTATATTTTCTGTCCACAAATGTACACTACTCACGGGAAGCTAAGCCGGGCAGGAATAATAAAACAAGTTTTTATAATGTAATGAAAAAATTCACGAAAAAAAATGGCGCTACGAAGTTTGCCGGGCCAGCTAGTTACTCCATAAAAGTAATGGTTGAATTAAATTGATATGCTGTTTTATTTACATTGAAGTAAAAATTAAATAGAAGACATGGTAATAATTAACAGTCATATTTCTAGCCATATTCTTGGTAGTTGTTAAATTCATAGCTACTGCAATTTCCATTGCAAATTAAAGAGAAATATATTTTATTTGTTAAAATGCTTAAAGTTCTACAAGTTTGTACTCCTGTGTCTTCGGCTTTATAATTATATTTTTATAGGTATTTTACCTTTCATATCATGTGCGTATGCAGTTACAAATGAAATTTTCAAATAACATGAGCGGCCAAGGCCAATTTTCCTGAAAGCATGATATAATCATAGTCAGCGTAGGCAGTAACGCATAAAGATGATAAAAATACAATGTTAATAGAGATTTACCGAAAAACCACTATGTATACTAACATGTGAAAAGCTCAAACTGTACTTGTGTGCGGCAAACGTCTGGAGCTGACGAGGGATCTATTTCGGGAAGCGATTGCTTCGTCGAACACACATACGTGTGAGTCCAATGAGCCAACAGTTCTTTGTTTGATTAAAATCGTAGCGGTCGTAATCTATACTAAGCCACACATCTTTTATCTGTATTGGCGTGAATGAAAGTTCAGTTGTATATAAAAGTATTCCAAAATGGGAAATGTACTTAGTAGTGCTTCAACAAGAGAAGGTAACGCAGAATCCGTCAATAGTGGAAGTGTAACAATGGATACAAATGTTCCTAGTGATGTTGGAAAATGGGAAGGAACTGAGAAAATAAATGAACATGAAGCTAGAGCTCGAGTCAAAGAAGAAGAAATGAATGAGTTTAAGAAACAACTTAGCTTGAAACGTGAACAAAGAAGAGAAATTCTTGCTCGTCATAGAGCTGAAAAAGAAGAATTAGAGAGATCATTGCAAAGAGAAAAGGCTGCTGTAATTGAATTAAGTGAAAGCAACAAAATGCTCCGTGAATTGTTAACTAAAAACAATATTGAAATACCAAATAATTTAAAGACTGATAAAGGAGAGTCTGCACTTACAGAAACGTTACTAAAAATGAGAGAAGAGTTTATTTTAATAAAAGTAAATAATACACAGCTCAGAAAAGATCTAGCTGAAACAAACAGTGCCTTACAAAGTGCTTATTCCGATATAGCGGATCTTAATGTTCAAAATACTGAATCTATGAAACAGATTCAAGCATTAAAGGAAGTCGTTTCAGTTAGTAAGACCATGATTAGCGTTCGAGAACAACAATTAAACGAGGTAAGTAAGTTTCTTATTTTCTTCATGGATTTAGAAAACATAAGTTTTATTACTTTATTATAATTATCGGTATCATTTAAATCAAAAAACTGTAAAACACTTTCAAAAGATTATCCGTGTTATTACTACAAATAAGATTGGTAATAACACGGGCAATAAACGATTTCGTACCCTTGTGCAATATAGTTCAATAACTATATCGATGGTCCCAATTAATAATAGATCTAATTTCAATAGCTGTTTTTCATATCAGTGAAAATTTGAACATTGACCGTTCTTTAATTACTTTTATCGTTAAAACAATAATTGAACTGATATATTGAAAAAAAGTCTGTACAGATCCGGCATTATTAATAGAGACCATCAATATTATATTTAATCCCAAATAAAAAAAAACTAAAAAGATGTCGACGACCAGTAAGCAAAGCTTTCCTCGGTCAGGTCAGAGACCACACACACAGCACACCAATGCATCATTATACCTACCTACTTGGGTTCACCTGTGCTTATTGACAAAATGCCAAAAATATACCTAAAACTTTTCGAGATAAACATATTAAACAAAGTCAATATTTGTAACTCTTAAACGTGGTCGATATATTGTTGTACCTAATAGATTTTTCTTTAGTAAATATAAAATAATGTATTCATATCTTTATTTATTCCATTTATTTTTATTCATGTATTTTATTCTTATTCCTAGTGGCATGAAATTGGAGAGGCCTATATCCAACAGTGGACTGCGATAGGCTGATGATGATGATAATTCATATCTTAAGATTTATATTATTTGTACTAAAAGCATTAAACATTTTACTAGAATTTTCAGATAATTTCAATAAAAGTAAATAACACCTGCGTAAGTTCGCGAGTCAGTTGTTTTGTGATTTGAAAGCAATAACGAAACTATGGTTTCGTTAAATAGTGTGGTTTTGGTCGCTTTAAAAGAAAATTAAATACTGTTCTGGTACAAATTAAAAGATTTTCAATCAACTACTTAGTCTGTATCGGTAATCTTCATGACTTAACAGAGCATATTGTTGTTACAGCTAAAAGATAAGCTAAATGAAATAGAACGAACTGTAGCCGATAGAGAAACAAATCTTCTATCTGCTGACCTCCGTCAAGAATATGAGCGACAATTACAAAACATCAGAACATTACGAGGCCTGTATGAAGAGAGGGCGCGACTGGCGGAGGTAACAAGGCAAGGTCTTGTTCGGGAACTGGATGAACACAAAGTATTACACCAGGTGGAAGTTAAGAAGTAAGTTTAGTATGTTAGCATTTTAATCAACTGATATAAAATTGGTAACAGATAAAACCTTTTCTTAAAAAAAAAATAAGCTGACTGACTGTAGATATATAATAGAAAATGACGGGTTAACTTTAACACTAATTTTTAAGATTACCTAGATATTAAGGATTATTAACTTACTGTATTCCAATCAATTAATATATCGTCTAATTAGCAATACATCTCAAACTTTTAGGTACTTATATAAATAAACCGCCGACTAATTACTATCATATAAAATATGTTTGAAAATGCTTGTTAGTATTTGTTTATTATCACATACTCATTATCAATTACATTTACTCCAGATGTAAAGACCTCGTGGATAAAGTTGAAGAATTGGAATCAAAAATAGATTCATTAATTGAAACCATAGAAACAAAAAATTCACAAATATCCTCGTGTCAAGAGGAAGCAAATGGGCTGAGAGCAGAAATGGCAGTTGTAAACAAAGTAGGTATATTATGTATAAGGTAGATAATAATTATTTTTCGTATGAATTTAGAACCGATTTAAAATCATCCATAAAATTGTTTTATTTCAGCTATTTTCTCAAGTGTTACTTGGCTACAAATCAAAGCAAGATTTGGATACGTTAGCTAATAGGTTAGAAGAAAATCATGGTATCCTTACACAAATGGCCGAAAAAGAAAACGGGTCAGAAATGTCATCAGCTCTACCCAAATTACTATTAGAATTAGTAAGTCAAGTGGACGAACGTGAAGATTGTAGTGCAGAGTCTTCAACAACTGACTCTAAATCAGCAGACACAGAAATTGAGGCAAACCAAGAGCCAGGTAAATTTTAATTACTATCATAATTTTAAATCACTAGGTCTAGTAGTCAGTTTATATTGACTCATTAACCAGAAATTGAGGATTAGATTCCCCCTCAGGACAAATAAATACATAATGAGCATGATCAAACTTCTGTGTTCTGGTCTGATTTTCTTAGTAATCCTGTAAGTAATGGTTGTGTTTTGTTTTCAGAATCTCTTAAAGCTACTGCAGCTGTCGAAGATATTGTTGAAAAACTACCCAAAGTTTGGAAGGTACTTATAGAACTTTTGAGTCATCAGAATACATCTGATACGAATTCATCAGAAAAGGTTACAACATGTTATAAATCCGTTAATACGGCGTCAGGACCTGTTCTAGTGCCAAGCGTTAGTCAGACATACATTAGACTTAAGGTAAGCGATGAACTCATTGCATTTATTGTTCTTAATAACTGCATCAATATTATGCGTCACATTAAAAAGAGACACTATAAAAATAAACGGTTTCATGAACAATATTTTCAGCAACAAAAAATTTGTAAGATTCTTGAATTTTGGTACTGAGCCAATCTCTCTCGTTGTCTTCGTGAAAACAAAATAATCATTAAAGTAGTTATTACTATTGGTACTTGTTTTCCCTCTTAATCTAATCATTCTTTATTACAATTTCAGGATCTAATAATAGAAAAATTGGGTCTCATTAAGGAGGTCAATCGTATGAAACAACTCAATACTCACCTCGAAACGCGTTTAGGAGAACAAGAGCGCAGACTCTGCCTAGTCACTAGTGAGTTAAGCAAAACATGGCATGTTGTGGGACGATTAAGACGGCATCATCATCAGCTACATACACATGAAAAAATACTTAAATATGAATTACAACAGAAAAGAAAACTATTGAACGAACTTAAAGAGGAACTTGAATACTGCCGAGAAAAATGGGAACAAGCAAGGGAAAAGAATACACAATCAGAAAAGGACTGGAGAAAGCTTAGAGCCGAGTTTTCTAGTAGAAAAACTAAATTAGGATCCCCATCCTTCAACAATTCTGGAGAAAGTGGATATAGTGACGAGCGACCATCAGACGAATCATCCGAATCAAACGATGAAAGCGAATATGTCGCTGAGCCGCTTATAAGATGCAAAAAGAAAGTCAGAAAATCTTTTGAAACTATTATAGACTCTAGTACCGATATCAATTTAGCTGCAGAAAGGGAAGATCCTACTAGTGATATGCTTGATGTAGCCGATTTGCCTTTGGATACCCAAGAAAGTGAGGAAACTCATGCCTCATTATCGGAGCCTAGTAAGAGTGAAATATTTTCTAAGCATGAAAAAATATGCGAAGAGACTGAAGATGAAATGGCTGATATCACTCATGACGACTCTAGTCCTGAAGAAGGAAACTCTGAAGATGCATCCACTGGGCACACACATACTCTTCATGAGACTGTTGACGAAAGTCAATTAATTTCCGAATGTAGTGCTGCACTAAAAGAAACTGAAATAACTGTTATGGTAGAAGAGCAATTAACTACCATGCCGAATTATCTCATCATTCATCCTAACAGTGAATCAAATAATATTAAAGGGGAAAATGCATCTACTAATATAGTATCTGAATCAGACAATACAAATTTAGCGAAGACTAAATCGAATGTCTTGGTACATGAAGAATGTATTTCTTTAGAACAGTCTAATATAGAAATCGCAGATAACCAACGAGACTCTGGCAACTCTCAACAAAATTGTGGAGAACTATCAACTCCAGACTTTAAGGCTATATTAGAAAATGTAAGAAAACAAAACGAAAGACTCGCAAAGAAAGACGAAAGATTGAAACAAATGGAGAAAGATTGCTCTGTTGTAGTGAAAGGTATATCAAGCACTTTAAATTCAGGAGACAGAATAATAGAAAAGCTAGACAGTCTGCACAATAAGCAAAAAAATTATACTGCAGAAGAAGAACAATCAAAAGAAGATAGCCCCGTTTTGGAAAGAGAAGAGACAGGCCCATCGACGTCAAATGATATAAACCATGAAGCTCGATTTGCAGCACGTGATCTTCGGCTTAAAAGATTGGAAGAACAGACAAAGTCACTTGTGAATAAAGTTAACAAAACTACATCTAAAGGTATCAAGATTAACTACAAATTGGAAGAGTTACATAATATTTACGGTTCAGAAAATTCTAGAGCTGGCACTCCATCAGAAGAAAATGAAGACAAGAACAACGAGTCAGCAGATGAGGAATAAAATAATCAATTAATCGATGTTTTGGTTTATCTATTTATATTATAGTGATAAAAAAAACAACAATCGATGTACATGTTAATTTGACTAATTTAATTATATATCACAATAAAAAACATTTCAATACCGCCTCAGGTACATTTCTTTTCACAATGTGCAATACAACAATACGTAATATTCACAACATAGTACACAACATCAAGATTATGTTCGAATTATTTATTCGTATTACACTTAAATTCTTAACGTAATCGGAGTGCTAAAATCGATTTGTAGAAGTCAAAATTACACCTAGAAAGGAGACACCAACTAACTTATAACTTACGGAGCTAAGTTACAGTTTGGATTTAAACTAAACTGAAAACGTAAACCATATTCATTCATCGACGTTCACATTGTTATTGAAGGTTTGGTTGTCAATGCCTTCCTTGACGGTCCTCGCTTCAACAGACCGTAAATGGTCATCAGCTGTAGATATTGACATAACAGTTGCAACATTTTTCAACTCTTTCTCTGGTGGCACGCTGTACAAACGCCAAGCCCATATTGATATTAAACACATCTCCAAAATCATGATGCAGTTTTGTATAACTGGAAAAAAACAAATGAATAATTTTAGACTTCTCTAATTAATCTAGAGTCACCTTATATTCTCAGTTTTTGTATTTCATGATATATGTATTTATTAATTTAAAATAATAACGGGTAGAACGATAGTTTCATGTCAAAAACCGTCAAGTTTGACACCACAATATGATTGGATTGGCATAAGTCTAGTAAATAAGTTTACGGTCACACATATTTACGCCGGATAAAACCGAAACTAGATTTTTTGGCTAAAACTGGCCGACACCAAAACTTTTGGTCGGTCACAAATTATTTTACACCAATGGGCATGGGCGTACCGAGGGGAGGGCAGGGGGCGGCAGCTACATGGGTTTGGTTCAGTTGGGGGGCTTGTTTGTGATATTAAAATAACCATTTTTTTTATAATTTTTATTGGTCTGTTTGTTTCAGCTAATCTCTGAAACGGCTGGACCGACTTTGAGAGGACTTTCACCGGCAGCTAAATAGCCGATAGCTAATTACGTATGGAGTAGCTTAGTCTAAAGTACATCATTATCCCTACTTTTTTAGACTAGATTTGCCGCGGCTCAGCTAGTCTACTATAAAAACCAGATTTGCCTTTCCCCTGAAACCCAGCCCAAAAGCTGAGTACGCTCATGCCAATGGGTATTACAATTCTACCCGTAGGTATCTAAGACTTCGACTATAAAGTTAAATATATAGACTAGAATACGTATCAACTTGTAAATCATTATTCACAATACAACAATGGACAACAATTAATTATCTTTATGACGCATCTAACGCAACATTCAATTATGCATAAACTCGATAAGTAATAATAATATATGGGAAAGTTAATAAACTATTTGTTTCAATTAGCTCACATAATAGTAATAATTTATTTTATGTAAAGCCCTTAACATTTTTGTTTTATTATGATGGTGGCGGTGTGTCGGAATTGAACCGAATAAAACCGCACGGTGTGCCACTCTGCGCCCGAGATGGGAGGGATCCGGGATCCGCTTTCTTACGCCATCCGGAATGATGACCACACTAGGCTAAGCCAGTATCGAGGCTATCAATACAATGGCGATTACACAGTGGGATATTTTTATTACTCTGATGCTTAAAGATGCAACTAATAAAATGTTATAGGGAACTATAAAAGATCACTAAACAATGATAATGATGAGAAGCGGTGCGGTTTATGTGAGTCTCTCGCGTCGTATGGAAGAACTAGATTGAAGTTAAAGTAAAACCATTTTTTTATAAGGTACTGCAATTTCTACCTTGCAAAAAAGGTTGAAATGAATAAAATAAAAAAAGACTACATAGAATATAAAAATGTCGTTATAGAGAAACTAATGGAGTCGTGTCGTTTCTCAGATATTTATCATAAGAATCTGCGTGAAAAATAAATAAGTACTTACGACTGACAAAGACAACTGGATGTAACTTCACTAAGCAAGGCCCGTGGATTAAGTCAGCAAGCGACTTGGCTATTCCGACTTGTACCTTCACAATGATCAACACTAGTTGTATGCTTATGAACCTCGCCTTTGGATTGAGGCCCATTAAGGTGGAAGTTCGAACACACATAATAACACCCCACATCGCTGGGAGAATGGACGCAGCAACGAATGGTTGAAAGTATAAAAAGTTGCGGTTGTATAAATTCTGGAAATAAAAGAGATTTAGGAAATTAAAGTATCAAAAACATATATGATTGTAGTACATTTATTTCAATATTCGATGAGATGAAACACGACTTTCATAATAATAATAATATTCTATTTCTATTTCTATTCTAATTCTATAAGGTCGAGAGCAGATTGGAAAAATGTTGATTCTTGTAGTAAGTATTGCAAAGAATAGCCAGAATACAGATTCAACTTTCGGTTACAATACAATATAATCAGTATTCACATTATATTAGTTTAATTGTTTAAAACTTAACTAAGAATACACCTATGAAATTTGTAAGAGCGCAAGAAGATCGGAACTGAATTATAATGCAACTTGTGAACACTTTGTTCCCAGTTCATAACTTCGGCTGAAGTCACTATCCGTCACTAGCCGATAAATAGTAAGAAAAACCATTTCTTCATTTACCAACTTGAGTTTCCAAAGTGTGACCTACTCTAAAAGAACTTGATTTATTGCTAAGGAGGAATTTGTGGTTTTAAAGCATTTAATTCATTTGATAGCAGCTGTATATTGTTTCTTATGACCAAATTGCGCACGTATGAAATTGCGCAAAGTTATATTCTGTTACCGACTCTATTATTTACTATTAAGCCATTAGATATGTTTTTTAGGCCCCCAAAACTAGACATAGGCCTCCAATAGAAATCTTTTTGTTAATTTATTATTCGTATTGTGTATTCGTTTAGCTGTGAGAATAGGGCAGGTCAACGTCCTTCTTGATTTTGATACTTTCTAACTAGTCACTTTTTTAAGATTTATTTACATCAAAATTTGACAACTTTTTTCTTTTAATTACCAAGTTACTGTTTATTACTAATAAATTAGATAATAAAGATACTCACAAAGTCTTCCGCCCATATTGCAAGAATAATGACATAAAGGATAGCTTGAATGACAGGCATCTGCAGTACCAAGTAATGCAGCCCCATCAGACTTTTCCTGAAAGAACAAACAACGGTTTTTGAAGCATACATATTTTTTTTATGGAATAGCGGGCAAACTAGCAGACGTTTCGCCTGATGGTAAGCGATTACCGCAGTCCATGGACATCTGCAACACCAGAGGCATCACAAGTGCGTTGCCGGCCTTTGGGGGGATGGGGAGGAGGATGGGGATGGGGGCAGGGGATGGGATATGGGCCTCCGGTATTCTCACTCACTCGGTGAAACACAGAGCAAACGCTGTTTCACACCGGTTTTTCTTTGAGGCCGTGGTATCACTTCGGTCGAGCCGGCCCATTCACGCCGAAGCGGGGATCTTCCACGGCAATGTAGTAGTTATACATATTTGTACATCCCCATTTAATAATATTGCTTTTCGCCTTTTTTTTCATTAATAACCCATAATGTCCCACTACTAGGCTCGGGTCTCCTCTCAGGAGAAGGTTAAAGCCATACGTCCCCACGCTGGCTAAGTGCGGGTTGGGGACTGGCAAGACTACGTTGTGGCTACCCAATCTTGGCGTTTGATGTTCTCAAGCCGCCAAAAGGCCTCCAACTAAGCTTCACGATTGTTATTCTATGTTAACAGCCGGCACCGACTGCTTAACGTAACCTCCGAATCACGGAGACACTCATGGTATCATGTAACCAGCGATCACCCATCCAGGTACTGACCGCGCTGTCATTGCTTACCCTCGATGATTGTTTCTAATCACCTAGTGCAACTGGTCTATGAGCGACTTTAAGCGCTTTTCGGCTTAGTCGAAATTATATTATGATTCTGAAGGCAGTATATATACTTCTTTCACTTTCACATTATTTAACATACTACTTCTAAACACATCATCATCATCATCATCATCACCAATAAAAGAAAATCCTAAGTTTGTAGTTACTACACAACTACTCCCATACGCATGTCGCATACCAACGATGTCCCTCGAATCAATCCACAAATGGGTATGCGGTGTACGACATTCAACGCCCATAATGTGACTACTATAATTAAATCCATTAACGTGAGGATAAACATCAAATCATAAATTGGCCACTGTTTTTGGTATATTATTATGTGATTATGTGTATTTGTGTGATTGTAGGAATGTAATTAGTAGTAAGTATAAAGTACACAAATTTGATTGATTGATTATATAAGAATGATTAGTGGAATTTACAAGGACTTTTCGTTTTACGTCCCACCTGTGTTGAGTCCATTTACAAATTATAGATTTTATCCTATTATATATTAACTTACGAATTACTACACTAGTATAGGATAATTTTAATTGCGTTAGTTATGACACTAAAATTAATCTCTCTGGTATTAATTACAGTGAAAGGTTTGAGTAATAACATTTTTTCCATTACTCCTACACACCTACAGTTTTTCCTACTAAAATAATTGAAGTAATACAGAACTATATAGTCTCAAGAACAACAACATTTAAAATTTGATTATATGTATTAATACATATGTAGTTAGCCTAGTTGGTAATCAATTTGAAATTCAATATTATAAGGTCAGGAACTTAGTACGACGTACGGTTTTTAACTTGAGGCTCTGCGTTGTAAAAGCATCATGTCTTTTTAGTAGTTTTTAGTCTTGTCTACGATACAGTGGCTTGTTAGCTAAGTGCATACAGTACTATTGAATCTCCTAATATGCTCGGCTTTTCTTGCCTTTTAGCGATCAACTCGCACTTCAACACTTCGCAACGAACTCAATAGCAAATTAACACACACATGGGACAACTACAAGAATATTTGAATTTAAGTATGGAATTTCCTAGCACGTATTATCTAGCATGTATACTCTAATATTTATCAATACTGACAAAAAATTATGGAATTTCCTAGCACGTATTATCTAGCATGTATACTCTAATATTTATCAATACTGACAAAAGATTATAAAAACAATTTAAAAAGTTCTAGCAATTAGAGCAAAGAGTATAGAGTCAAGTTATTGGTATCACTACGATACCATTTAGGCTGTAATCCGATATTTTTTTAATCATCATAATACTATATAGTTCTTTTAGTCAATAAATGACTCAGGCGCAGGTGTTCGTTATTAAACTTCGTGCGTATGTTGCAGTACAACATACCCTGTCGTTCATAATTCAACTCGCAAACAATGATTAATTATTCTCGTTACAAAATTGAACATATAACGCTGTGTTCATTACCGCTCGATCTTAAAATAACAAAATAAGACAAACAGAATTGTCCTTTCTCTCTCTCTCTCACACACACACACACAAACACATACATGAACACACAAGCCCTCATAGCTTAAATCTATAAATTCAGTAAATATCGGTACATTCCAGGTCTCATCATCTTCTTATAAGAGATGGAAGCGGCAAATATCAGGTGTAATAAACTGACATGATAAAAATATTAATGAAACGCATATGTCATAATGTTACAGATTTGGATTATAATACCTAGTTTTTACAGAATGTATTCATTTTCACTTACTTTGATATCTTCGGTCTTGGTATAACACAACATGGCCAGCAACAACATGGCAGCACCCGTGTTTCTAAGTTTGAGCCGCCAATTCGTCTGTAAATAATTCAATAATGTCCTCTGTAACACATATATGCAAGTTCGAAAGTGAGTTTTAAGGTTGCAGACTTTAGGTACGCTTTATATTTTATTTGTCGACTAGCTAAGTCCCGCGGTATAATATCAACCGCAGGTAACACCGAGGGGCGAAGCTAGTCTAAATAATAGCCTTATGTCCTCCTTATATCATCAACTATCTGCCAGTGAACATACCGTCAAAATCGTCCAGTCCAGCCGTACCAGATATTAGCCGGAACAAAGAGAAAAGCCACACAAAAAAAAAAATATGTAAATTTCGTATGTACTTTCATTTGCATTTATTGAAAAGCTGTTAATTTGAAAATACAAACGGACATTTTAAAGGGCTTAAACTGTAAGCAGGCTACTTCCAGCTAATCTTAGGTCTTGGATATCTTTGAGGCACCTATTTCCAAAAGAGGGAGTCCAATAGGATAAGGTCTGGTGAAGTTATCATACATCTGCTTTAAAAATTTGATAGAATACTGCATTTAAAGTCAAAATACCAATAATTATCACAATTGTGTGTTATTCTACCTGCAATTACTCTGAAGTGACAATACCGGACAATATTTATAATGTACTTATTTTTAAATTTATGTATTGTTACGTATTAGGATTAGACAATGTGTTAATTTTAGGATTTATCTAGAACTTGCACCGCCAAACTAAGTGTCAGCGTTAGTTCCCGAACATTCTGGTTTGTTAGTTTCGTAACAGTATGTTAAGTTTTATAGCTTAATAAAAGCTTATGTCTACATTCAGTCTTTTAATGGTTGTTGTCAAATTATGTTAGCGCTATAATTGCTTTTAATCCTTTTTTCTCGACAGATCTTTCGTTAGATTTATCATTTTTTTTATTACGTAGCACATGTTCTTGTTAGGCATTACCGTCTACCCCGTATGTAAACTCTCCATTGTGTATTTAGTTACACAACAGACTTTACAAAGAAAAGTATTCATTAACTCTAAGACCATTCATAAAGATAAAATCAGTTTTAAGAATAGACTTTCACAGAGAATTCGAATCAACCTTTACTAGTCAAAGTTACAAATAACCTTTAAGATAATAGGTCGACGAAACTCCAAAAACGACAAGGGTAACCCTTACGTCCTTAGTTCGATGCTGATAAGTCGACTACTGTGCCTCAATAAAAAAAATCATTAACAAGCGCAAGTCTTAATCTCAATCTAATTGTGCGTCGTTTCGCTATAACGTCAATATAGTTTTTCTTTAAAGTGCGACAGATTCTGTATCCCCTTATATATAAAGTAAGTAACTATATGTAGGTTTAAACCTGACATTTAAAAAATTCTAAATTCTTCGAAACGAAGCCACAGTTTAACATCTATATTTTAGGGTTTATTTCACATGATGACGGGTAAAAATTTAGGCTTTTCTTATTGGATTGAAGAAATAAATCAATATTAAACATGTTACAATGAAAAATTTGCAATCATCTTACTGTACAAGGTATTTTATTAAAATAGAATCAATCAATCTAATCCTATTCTACGTACTTAATTAAATAAAAGCTTACATGAGCTTTATGGCTGAGATAAGTAGTTTCATGTTTTAATGCGAGCAAAGTTCAATTAAACATAAAAATATGACGATTACGGTAATTACGTTTATTCACATGTCAACATAATACGGGAACATAAGCTTTGCGTGTGGCAAGCCCTTTGACCTTGAATTTGCGTGTGCATCATAATTTGGTAGATTCTATGTTCCAAATAAATGGTCTTACGTGAATTATGCGACATCTGATAAGAACGTGCTAGAAAAATTTCTATTTGATTTGTTTTTTACGTATGTAAATAATTATTTTATCGAAGTTTCATATAAATACCCAACCCTCATTTTGCACTCTTGTGAATGGAAGTTATAATATACCATTCGTAGTGCCCACTCACGTCACCTAAAGAACATTTATGAACTGAGCAGATTTAGTTGTACGTTGATGGATCAGTGAATCAGTGTGTTTAATTCTTCTTTTATAGGTAGAGCAAAAGATTAAAAGGATCTGATCATTCAGTTTGAATTTACGGAGCTATAAGACAGACAGAGTGATCATACATTACACGGTTTCGGTAGTTTCGGTTCCCTTTGTTATAGTAATTGCTAGTTTCGTACACCACCAACAAAATACTACCTTAAAATATCCATACGCGGAAGTGTATTTTAAAATTCTATTTAAGTTACAAATTGGTTATTATTGATTGATACATTAGATTGATTTTATGCGGTATAATAGTGCATATACGTCTTAAGCGATATTCAATTTGTATGAAAATAATTGACTTCCTTATACACCGACGACTTAGGTATATAAATGTTATGATATTTTGGCTTCTCTGCTACCCATAATACTAAAAGAGTTGGTAACATAATATCTTTATATTAATACGTGAAGCAACAACTTTGTACTCCTTTTTACGAAAATTATGGATATTATATGGGTCTCTGATATCACTCACTCAGTGAAACACAGTGCAAGCGCTGTTTCACATCGGTTTTCTTTGAGGCCGTGGGATCATCATTCATAAAGAAGCGTGGCTCTCCCACATTTAAAAAAATATCTTTTTGTTAGAGAGTCTATTTATCAAAGAAGGCTGTATGTAGGCTATATACACCTTTATGGCACAACTAATAAATAACAAAAATGGGGGAATACGGTACAGCATACACGGTTAAAGTTTATCAAAAACAACGTATGAAATAATTATTTCCCTTTAAAAGTTCTACAAAAAGTCCCCCACAGAATATCTCTCTGTGAAGTTTGGCTCACTTTAACCTTGTTTATGATAAACGATTTTATTCACGCTTTATAACATTACGCTACGGGCAATAAGAGACGTCGAAGAGATAGCGTGGTTCGTTAATTAGATTAGAAGGTCTTTACAGTCTACTGTCGATCGTTATGGTAAAGAATGAAAGACTCCATCGCTATACAGACACTTTGATATCGTCTATCGTCTATTCCGGTGGTAATAATCTTCGCTCTTTAATTAGCTTCGCTCTTTAGACACGCATTTTGAGCACTCATCATCAGTACAAATATTACTGTTGCGGCCTATAAGAGTATTTTTTTTAGGAATAGAAAGTGCTACATTGCTTTCTCTGAAATTAATTTATTTAATAACATCTTTTACGACTTTAAATATATATAAGGAAAGGTAACCGTATTTGGTTTTTGTACTTCTATTAGAATGTAAACAATATTCATGTTCAGAATTAATAATAATATTAAGATAGCTCACTGTGACGGAGTTTTATAATTCCACACAACAAAGAACCGTAAGACACAAATCCTCGTAAATCACATGTCTCGGTATCTACATTCGAGTACAAAAGCGCATTTACATGGATACCTATCAAAGATAATTTTGGTGAATCATAAAGATCAAGGAACCTTGTGTGATTAACACAAAATTATGGATTATAATATTACGGATTATCGATTTATTGAGTTTATAAGGTAACAATTTACAAAAAAAAACAATAAAAGACTTCATCATCATCATCATCATCAGCCTAGCGCAGTCCACTGCTGGACATAGGCCTCTCCAATTTCACGCCACATAGTTCGATCTATGGCTTCTCGCATCCAGCTCCTGCCAGCCGTCTTGCGCAAATCATCGCTCCACCTGGCTTGTGGACGTCCTACACTACGTTTGCCGAGACGCGGTCTCCACTCAAGAACTCGTTTACCCCAACTGTTATCGGTTCTTCGGCAAATGTGGCCAGCCCACTGCCACTTCAGCTTGCTAATCCTGTGGGCTACGTCGATGACCCTGATTCTTTGTCGGATCACCTCGTTTCTAATGCGATCCCTTACAGAAACGCCGAGCATATACCTCTCCATTGCACGCTGAGCGACTTTGAACTTATGGACCAGTCGAACCGTAAGTGTCCACGTTTCGGCTCCGTAAGTCATTGACTGCTAAAAGACTTGAATCAACAAAAATTGGAAAGCAAGACAGATAAAAGGATAACATTTAATTTAACTATCAAGTAATTGTTCATTTAAATTAACTATCAAGTAGTTGTTGTTAAGTTGTTTGTAAAAAATAGGAACCCAAAATATTTTTGGATTCATAAAACTAAAAAAAACAGTTGGGAAGCGGTCAGTTTCGATGCGAGCAAATTTATTCTTTAAACTGGTCTGTTACTTAATATAAGTACTATTCATATAAACTACATAAGTATCCAATACTGACCTGATAATTTGATCCATTCCACCACATTCTGCGATGAGAAGACGGAAGAAGTTGAACAACGCCACTGTCACAATCTGCTGTGATATGGCTTCAGCCGGGATCCGAAACCGTGGCAATATTATGGTGATGAAAGCTGCTGTTGCCACAATCTAAACAAAAAGCTAAAATATTATCTTCTGTTGATGAATTAAAAACTATCTAGTCTACTTTTTAATACCCCAGACGGGTGGTCCCATATTTATCTGTAAGAGATTGCCTCTGATCGATAAGACCGCCACTTGTACCTACTAATACAAGTACTGTACGCAATGAAGACTACCACACAGGTATACAACGAAGTAATTGGTACTATTTAAAAAGTTAGGTTCGTTGGTGCACGGTTCAAAACTTAAAAGATTCTGCACCGCATTTGCGTTTTAAATTTTTGATACGCCAAACAACCCATATTATGTTCAAAGATTGTTTTTTTAATTGTGACATCATTTTTATCGTAATGAACCTTGGCAGGTTAGACCTAGTTATATTCATTCTGTGCTTGTGTCTTGTCTTTGAAATCTTCTTTATTCACTTGAGTAATTATTATGTGTGCTTGAGTGAGCGTATTAAAGTTAAGATTCACAATCGAGCCAGGGATTTAACTCTAGGTATCTTCTTTTATTATTGAGAACAAGATACATCAATAATTGTCATATTGCCGCATTGCATGCAATATGCTTGAGATTTTCGATTTTAACATTGCCAAAGTGAGATGGGATGATTAAAGAAATTGTTTTTACACAAAAACTTTTAAAACGATTTAATATTATGGTTTACAGTTTATGTCTTAGAGAGTTATAAAGGGGTCACTCTTTCAACCTACCAACCTATTGGTCTATAAGATTTTTTTTGTAGCCCTTCTAAAACAAGTCGCAATGAAGCATAAAGTATAGTATGTTAGAGAAATATGTGATTCCGTGTGGTGAGGAATTTAGAATACATAGTGACATAATCCCTATTTATAACCATGTGTGTCGTAGAAGGCGACAAAGGGAACAAATAATGCTGGACAACATAGCTGCAAAGAGAAGAAAAACCTGATATAGAGTCTTTTTTTGTGTGGCAACCAGGTCGGAACCAGAATGACTAGAACCATACGGTGTGCCACATACTAACTCATCTGGCGAGCGTGGTTTAGTAGGCTTAGAGCTCTTTTCTAAGGAGAGTTCCATGTAAAAAAAATGGATTCTTGAAAGCTGTACTGACAGTTGGTGTAAATGAAAAGAAGACATGAAAATGTATAAAACTATACTCGTTCTGATTGTGAAGTATTATGGTATCACAGTTTATTAATTGATGACAATTAAACTAGTGCTTTAATCCATTCTCGTTAAGAAAATAGTGACGTTTCATGCTCTCTGTACAATGAGGTTCCAAGAAATTATCGTTTCGTAAAAAAGATTGGAACTTTATTGGGCCCGCTTTGCTGATAGGTAATAGGCTCCTTCAGTTTTCTTCTGATTATTTTGGTTGAGGGTACCAAGACAGTTAAATTCATACGAGTGTCATAACTCGGTATGTTCGTGGGTCAATGCTATTGATCCTAGAGTCAGGAGTTACAGTGGTGGGAGTGTGAGCGGGTTGGTCCCATCCCATCAAACCTTATTGGTTAGTGCTCGAATCAGTCTATGCGTTATAAATTTCTAGCAATGGTCAATAAGCTATATCAAAACATTCTAAACGATCGATATTCGACCGATAGGCGAACGTTATTCATTTCAAAACTTTTACTGTGATAACAAAGAAGTTTTATTATTGTACATGATATATATCATAATAAATAATAAATGTGATAAAAACAAAACGTATGTAGATTATATTTTCCATTTTCAATTTTATCTATATTAGCGTGGTTCTGTGAAAACGACATTTTTAATTAATAATTCTCAATTTTTTCATTTCTTTTTGCCATGAAATAATTTCAAACGCACCGTTCTACAACTTGAATATTAGACCAGTTAATTAAAACTCATGACCACAACATATCACATTTAATAACTTTCACTTTGGAATTCTGAATCACACAATAGAAATTGTCGCGCCGACTAGCATATATCAACAACCCATAATGTCCCACTGCAGGGCTCGGGATTCCTCTCAGCAAACGGTTAAGACCATACGTCTTCACGCTGGTCGAGTGCGGGTTGTCGTTGTGGCTACGTAATCTTGCCGTTGGATGTTTTTTAAGCCGCCCAAAGGCCTCCAACTAAACTTCACGACTATTATCCTAACCAACCGGGACCGGCTGCTTAACGTGACCTCCGAATCACGGAGACGCTCATGGTAACCTGCCACCAGCGGTCACCCATCCAGGTACTGACCGCGCCGTCGTTGCTTACCCTCGGTGATAGTTTCTAATCACCGAGTGCAACTGGGCTATGAGCGTCTCATTAACATATATATATACTATTAGTATATATACAACATTCCAGCATTAACCGTCCCATGAAAAATGTGCAAACATCAACCCAACGGGGCGGTGTCCCACCGGGCATGAACAGCTCGCCTGGTTGGAGGATCCTCCCTTTGCGCTGGAGGGACATGACACCCATTCCTCAACAGGACGTATAAAATACATTTACTAACTTTTATAAAACTACCACCGAATTTGTATAGTAGTAAGTGATTTAAGATCCTCCAGATTTGGTTGATTAGTTCTTCAGTAACATCACTTTTTTGGTGATTAGCAACGAGAGCATTAGGCACTACTGTTGAGCCGGTCCAATTATTTTTTATATTCATGAGCCTGCCAAAATGTCTCTACTCTGCCTGATGAAAAGCATGAGCAGAATCCAAGAGTCTCACCATACTCATGGTGAATGTAGATAGTGCAACAATGTGTAATGGTAACCTAAACTGTGGCGGCTTATCAAGATGGTTCTACATCATTAGACCTCGGGTCTCGCACTCACATGCGAAACACAACAGCACGAATGCTGTTATTTTAGGTTGGTTTTCTGTGACTACCACCCTGGTCAAACCGACCCGTTCGTGCTGCAATCAGCGCGGGTCTACTACCTTAAAATTTTCTTCAATTTCATTCCTTAAGTTTACACTCTTCGGGATACATTTTTTTCAAAAGGAACCAAATTTGAACTTTCTCTCAAATAAAAGAGGCATTCTCTAACTCTGCTCATAAATGTCGGATTCGAATGTAAAAAATATATACAATAACAACATAACTAAAATTTCCTCCTGTTTAATAGTCGGTTTCAAATACATCGTAAGCAGAGTACTTAAAAATGGTCTTTTTTTAATGAACAGACGTGAATAATGTTTATTACTATTAGCATTAACATTATTATGAGACTTATGAGCCTTCCATCTCCAATATAAGAATTATTAATTGCTTTTACATTATCTTATCTCTTGTTGTGAACGAAACACCTAAAACTAATGATAGGTATATAGTATATACCTACCACCTGTTTTATATTTATACTATATATACATCTATTATATACTAGCTGCCCAGACTGACTTCGTTCTGTTGACATTATCGACAGATGTCTTAACCTACTTTATGGTTTATATAGGAAAAGAAAAGTGTTGGCTTTACTATTCTCTATGCAATTTTCACGTTTTTCTTTTCATGAAAACCTTCCCTGTACCATAACGAAACAATTAAAAAAAACGAACATTAGGTGGTTCTCAACTTTTGCGCTAAACAACACAGTTGGCGATTTATTTTTATTCATATTATTAATGTATTCGATCCAATTATGTCTTCTTAAAATAATATGGCTCACCCTTTTCAAAAATCTGTAAAGTATTCTGATGTGAATTTTCAATTCAAAACTATTCTTATTCGTGTATTTATATCTACAAAGTGTATAAAACTAGTTTGTAATCCATTACTTTTTATTTTGAAATGTTTTATTACATTTTCAAATATTCAACCGAAACATTTGCAACATTAACATTTACATTAATATGAATATTATGAATTTAATTTTATTTTTTATAACTTCATTTATAATGAAATTATTCGTGAAATGAAATAATATATTATGGCAATTATACTAATAAGTAGTTACTAGTATGTTTATGTATGTAGCGCTAAGATGCATTCCGTTTTTTTTCTCATTGTTAACATTGTTACCTACGATTATAACAGGGTCAAGAACAAACTATAAAATTATATTAATTGACTAATTAGTGTTTATAACCATTGTTATGCTGTGAACTTGCGACATTGGTTGTTAATATAAATGAAAAAGTTTTTGTGTAATTCATTTGTTGGCAGTATTAGTAAAAGGTATATGATGAAGACATTATTATCTATAGATTGTTATTTAGTCTTAAACTCTGGCATTCCGAGTGAAAACCAAATACCATTTTTTGAAGCTTGCGTAGATAAGAGGGCCGGAGTAATCATAAGAGGGGTACCTAATTCAAGTTTTGCTTCAGCACTTAAACAGCACGTAACGTCAACCATCTTTTAATTTCAAACAAATTCATGACATCCATCCATCTCTTTTATTTATTATCTCTCTCTCTTTCTATCTAACTTTTACATTTTCCTTAAAGCCAATTCCAAAGGTAAATAGAAAATCTATAAGGTTCTTAACATTGACCTACAAACATTTATCATCAAGAGAAAGAAAACCAGTTTTATTTCTCGTGCTGTCTCTTTGCCTTCATACTTTATAGTTTTTCTTAAAGTTTACTTCTGAATTTAAGTTTAAAAATTCATATTGATATAATATAACGACTTCTCGTCCCGACGATTCGCAGAAAACATTGGCTTAAAACTACTTATTATTGCGGTCATCTCTGTGGTGGTATAACAATCGTACTGCTGACACCAATATAGATTGCGTCACGATATAATTTAACAAGGTAACGGTTATCTTATTCAGTAAAACTGAGATTAGCAAATCAAAGTTTCGAGAACCTCAGTTTAAGAGGAAAACTAAAATTTATTTTAGTAAACAAAGTGCAAAGGATAGTAATTTCAACTATCAGATACCGATTTTCGTCGTTCGTTTCCACAGCAAAACAATTTATCGGTATCTTTTGTGCCTCCTTCATTCTTTCCAAAAACTTTCTCTAATATAATATCTAATATTGTGACTAAGAAGCAATCTGAAGGGCCCAAGTTGTAACCAAAATCGTTATCATTTAAGAACTTCCTTATTTGTTTACGTAGCTATGAAATCCTACGGCATTGGTGCGTCATTTAGTTATTCGTCGCCAGACTATGTTACGCAATGTTCTGTTTGTGAAATAATAATGACGGATACAGGCATTTCTAATTTTATCTTTATTATGCTAGAAAAATGATTAAAACCATTATTGCTCAATACATTTAGGTTTCATATCCGTGTTGTGAAATTTTAATATGGAGTGTCAACACCAATTTATATTCCATGTTGTAAGAGTCAGCTAAAGGAGAAAACAATGCAGGGCAGGAGATAGAAAACTTGAAACGATACTTATACTATCCCGGCTGGCCAGCGCGGTGTACCAGGCCAGAACCTATTTCCTAAGGAGGGTAGTATGTCCAGTGCTGGATTTTTAGAAGCTGTTGATAATGATTTAGATAAATTAATATTCCAGACATCTACCACACTACGCCATCTAGTCCCAAGCTAAACAGAGCTTGTGTTATAGGTACTAGAAAACTTATATATTTACATACATATATATATATATACTTTTTTTAATACATTCATATTATACATAGGAAACACCCTAACTCCGAAACTAAATATTTGCTGATCATACATTTTGGCCCGACCCAGGAATCGAACCTGAGACCTTAAGCACAGCAGTCGCTTACACTAACACTACACCGAGGCAGACAAGATTGATTGGCACTAATAAATATTAAGTTACGTGAAACGGATAAAACCAGCGATTTATATACTTAATAACATAAGCTAAGAAAAGAAAATCAGGTATGTGTAATTATGATTATTTTACCAGTAGAGAGCCATACTTCTATATATGGGACTGCTAGACCGAAATTATACCATGGCCTCGTAGAAAATTATATTTGAACAATTCTTTTGTTGCTTGTTATACTGAGTGGAGAGATTACCATAAATATATTTAAGAGCAAAAAACTTAAAATGAATAATTACAGTAAAGTAATTTGTGAAAGTTTTCACATATGAGTGTTTTTAAACAGTTGTGAAATGTAAGTGGTTTTTTTTAAGTAAATTGGCCAGCTGCACAATTTATTAGTATTAAAAATCGGCTATCCGTAATGAAAATATGTAGTAAATATTTTTATAAAAACATTTTCAACTATATATTAAGTTTTTAAAGGTCTGTTCATAGAATAGAGTACGTATTAATTACTCAGTAAGAAAGAAAGTGACGAGTTTTTACGACGTCACACAGATCTGTCCTGAGTGGGAATCGAAACCACGATCTCTGGCTTCAGTTAGGATCACTAACCGTTAGACTAACAGGCTCGTCTCATATATACAAATTATCCACAATGTGCTTATTGATACACATGTATATGCAACAAGTAACAATTACCGCTAATTAAGATCGTGACGTCATTATTTTACAGAATGTCATGCATGGCATGATTGTGTAGCTTTCCAAGTCTTTTATCATGTGGATAACTATTGAGAATAGAATTTTATTGGATAAAATACATTGTTAAAACGTTTCCAAAATAAGTATCAGTCTACCATCATGGATAAATTATCTTAAAGAAAACCTCAATACACAAGATTTTGAAGAATTCTACATTTAAGTGAATATTTTTACAATGCAGTTTTAATTTTTATTTTATTTAATTGATTCGCAAAATCTCACTCGCTCTATATAGCAAAAAAATTGTTACTTACGCAGTTTTATAAATCAATACAGTGATTATAGAATTGTTTCCTTCTAACTTTATTCCTATTCATAGGTGCATATTTTTGATTCTACTACTAGTTCAATAGGTGTGTGTAGTGTTCACAAATGGACACGGTTCAGTAGGAAACAACAAGTCACGACAATCCTATTTGACAAGAATATTTGCAAAGTAAACAATTCCCCAATTTAGAACATCGTTACAGTTGACTAGTTTTTAATTAAACAGCACGAGTTCATTATCATTTTTGACTCAATTTTAATCAGATAATAGTGACTTGGTCAGTCACTCTTTGTACGCACTTAGGAAACAAACTACATTTGAATGCTATTTATAGCGTTTAATAATTATATAATAGTTTGTTTTGATAGAGAATAGCCGTAGCCCATTGCGCTGTCGCGCTGGGCGGACCAGGACAGACCAGGCTGATTTGTCCTACTCTCGGTACTAAGATAAATGTTGCTCTACATACTGTACCAGATATTACAGATGGCGAGCTGTAGAATGTGGAGCCATTATATAGCACGTCCTCTGTAATATCTCAGCAATAGAGGTCACAACCCTCAGAATTGAGGATAACGACACAAGACGGAAGTATTTTCAGCGATCAAGCGATTTCAGTTTATACTACGTAAAGACGTAGTATAAACTGAAATCGCTTTCGCCGTCTGTTCGCTTAAATCTCTTTAACTACTTAATGGAGTTTTATACCTGTAATACATGCATTTCGAAGGAAATCCGAGAATTTCAAAGACTTGTGTCAATGGGGGCCGGGTCGCTAGTATAGAAAAACAAGTGCAATTAAATGATATTACTTTACAACTTACAGAACATTTAACATATACATATTACTTTCCAGTTGTTCAGAAATTTTATTCTATGCTTGTTATAATTTTGCGTCCTAAAGAGAATGCTCATACCATCAAACATTGAAGTTCGAAATAAAAGTTTAAGTTTGTTACAGCTTGAAATAGGAACATTTCATGAAAAGATCAATTCTGTGATCAGGCCACGACATATAGGTACATGAATAGTGTGCAAAATTCAATAGTAGAATAATAAGTAGTGACATTACTTACAGGATAGACACTCAGAATAACAGCTATATAACTGACAAAATCTCGCCAATGCCGCATCGCTGAACGTATAGAAACGACGTAGAGCATCCATATTGCGATTAAAATAGGCAGCCCACAGCCCCAAAGCACCCAGGCGTATGGCTGGAGACCTAGAAAGGAGGGAAAACTGTTAGATTCATAATGATATAGAGCATCCATATTGCGATTAAAATAGGCAGCCCACAGCCCCAAAGCACCCAGGCGTATGGCTGGAGACCTAGAAAGGAGGGAAAACTGTTAGATTCATAATGATATAGGTTAAAGAAAAATAATTATACTGTTAACTCGACGACAGCATTTTATTAAGAGATAATTTTCTTTTAAATATCGCTACGAGAATAAGATTCTTTATACGGCTCTTTAAGACATTTTCGCAAATATATTTCATCTATACTTGTGTTATAAAACTGACAGTTTGTTTTTGTGAATTACAGATTTGAATTAAAATGTTGATTTACTCATTTATCGAGGAAAGCTATAGGGATATACAACACGACGCTGTAAGCAATAGGTAAACCAAATAAAAACAAAAATGCTGCAAGAACGGCGAAAGGTTATTTCTTGTTTAGCACGTGTTTAGCGCGAGTCAGTTAATCTTTTATAAATATTAAACGATGTAATAATGGCTATATCTCACATAATATAAACAATCTAATGTTCCCAATCCCAAATGAATTTTGTAAAGTTTCAACTATCCGGATCTAAAGTGATATATCCATTGTACTATGCGTAATATTCTGTCCGAAGGTCAGGCCCTGAATCAATCATAAGGTATGCGGTTACTTAAGGTAACATTCTAAGTGTCGTTCCAATTTATCGTCGTGATTACTGTGAAAACAAATATTTAATTCGTTATACGTTATTCGTTATTCGTTTTATTCGTTATACAATCAGAGAAAGAGGGACATCACGTCACTGTGCGACTGGGTTTTATATAGCCTGTGACTTGAAATGAAATATCTTATGTAAAACACTCCTTACAGTTTTAGGTGCTCCTAGTTTAACTATATATTTTTATTATTTATTTAATTATATTTGAGCTTTACGAACTTTAAAATTTACAATGAAACTCAAGCTTTTGATATTTCTTAATTTATGAAACGTAAATAGTTCCGCAGACTCGACCTCATGCAACTGGTGATTACATCATTACATTTTACACACATTTTACATTACATTACAAAGTCGTAACAAACATGTACGCTAATGGATAACTCTTCAAATTTCTTCTTTAATAGATCAGCCCTTTAGCCAAGTTGCAAGTGTGCCGCATCGAATCTCTTTCTATAATCGCTAATACGTCTATTCTTTTGTATTGTTGGCTAATTTTTTGTTTTGATGGTTTAGCATTTAAAATGATAACATTCCCATACATTTGTTCTAATAACATTCACGTTTATAGAGTGTGAACTGAGCTAGGAGCATAGAAAACTTAGTCAACATTATAAATAACAACTAGTTATTCATATTACTTGGATATTGAAACATCTATCTACTGTGTTTTAAAACGATACTAACAATTTGCCTCAGAAAAGCACGTTAACGTGGCCTCATATGAGACTGAAGTTATTAATAGCAAAAGTTGCTGTTAAAACCTAAAGGATTAAAAAATACTAAAGGTCGCAATACAATTCTACGTGTGGCGTATATAATTACACTACTTACGGTGCTTCCCTTTCTGTACTTAACTTTTTTAGGTGAACAACTTTTTTTGCCAATAGCTAGTGCACATTCGTAATAAATTGGTTCACTTATTCCGAGAACTACGGTTGAATTATGAGTTGAATTCGTTTTGGTTGCTTATTACTGTGTGCCTGCACTGACAAGAGCAAGGATTTTTGACCCAAACTTGTTCTATGCCCTTTATGGAAAACAACATACTCTCAACCAATAGGTATGGCAGTGAGCTAATTCTGCGGATTGCTTTTAAAGCAGAATCAGAGAAAGAGGGACGTCACGTCACTGATGACTGGGTTTTATATAGTCTGTGACTTGAAATGAAATATCTTATGTAAAACACTCCTTACAGTTTTTTAGGTGCTCCTAGCTTAACTATATATTTTTATTATTTATTTAATTATATTTGAACTTTACGAACTTTGAAATTTACAATGAAACTCAAATACACTTTCTGAATCATAATTTATTCTATCGTTTCTCAAAACTGGTCCTTTTGCTTCGACTTATTATCGGTAAATGATATTGAATTAGTTAAAGCCAATTTTTATTTACAAGTTGTCTTACTAATTACTACTACAAGAAAAACTGATCGATTGAGTATTTTCAATGCAATATTATAGATTCGAAATTAACTCTGTCAGTCTATCTCTGTCTGTTACGCTTTCACGGCTTAACCACTTTTTGTCCAAACAAACGACATACACGTGGGCGGAATCACGGGCCAAACTGGTTATATCTTTAATGAGAAAATTTGTAAAGGTGTATAGATATTTATTACTGTTGTAACGCAAAAACTACAAAACGGATTTATATGAAACTTTACAGTAAATAAACTACTTTATAGTGATATCCGACATACACGCGGGTTAGAACTGCGGAGAAAATCTAGTCATTAATACAAATTGATATAGAAAAAGTGATTGTTTGCAGAATCGTAATAGTGTCCTAAACATTTATTATAAGGATGCATTTATTTCCATTAAAGTAATAAGTTAACAGTTATGTAATTTCTAACATACACTTTAGCATCGAAAAGTCGGAGGTGACCACATATCAAACCAGCGGGCCTAACGTTACGTACACACACAACTGTAAACAACAAACAAACATCAACCCATAATGTCCCACTGCTGGGCTCGGGTCTCCTCTCAGAAGAGGGTTAAGGCCACACGTCCCCACCCTGGCCAAGTGCGGGTTGGGGACACACAACTGTATTCTAAAGTTATAGCTATAATTATTGTAAAGTTGAATTCGTTTGCATGTTTAGTTGAGAGCGCTAATCTTAGGAGCAACTAACTTGAATTTATAAAAATAAAATGTTCGATAGCCCATTTATCGAAAGAGGATTTATAACTATTTTATCTTACAGGACTAAAGTATCTTACAGGAGCAAAGTAGACAAAAATCAAAAATTGAGAAAATTTTGTTCGTTTTGAAAAACTGGTTTTGAACTAGGTGGAACTTAACTAGGTGTAATAAAGCTAGTATTTTTTAATTTTTGTGCAACTTTTTGCCCAAAAAGTAAAAATAACTAATGTTAATATATTGCATAAAAACACAAACCTCACATATCGCAATTTCGTTAGAAAAAAAATCAATTAGCTTTATTACACCTTCAAAACAGGAGCAATTAAAGCAAATATATAAATCTTATATTAAATAATAATTAAGAAAAACAAAAGACCATCAATAGAAAAAAAGAAATCAATCAGTTATTTAAAATTAACATAATATATCTATGGTCAATATCTTTGACGAACTAAAACTAGCAGTGGGCTATAATATAAACAATTATACAGAAATTAGTAAAAACTTTTGATATTAGAGATAGACATTTTAAAATTTGTTCTTTTATATATTCACAAAAGAGATGAAGAGATCACTAACTTTGAAAATTATAGATTTAACAATGTAAGTGTAAATTACTTTGTTAGGATACTCTGAAACGATTTCATTACTGTAATGAACCGTGATTAACAAAGACGAAGGTTGCATGTTGAAAATTTTAGGCCAATTAAGCCAATTAAGATTTATTATATCAATTTAACGGTGATATAGTTGACATCACTAGCTACTGACTCTTGTCCTTCTCTAAAGTAAAACCTGAATAGTTCTTATGAAATTTATTTAATCAAACTCAGCGCGTCGCAACTAAAGCTACGAAATTAGCAAGATCTCTCATCTTATTTTTAGTTAATCTGCTGTTTCTAACTTATGTTTCACTAGCACAAATGTGTAATGTCACTAATGTTCTCTTTTTATGTTAAAATTACCCGCACGAAGAATATTCCTGTGTCACTTCCTATGTATGGTTTGAACTTAGAAAACACACCGCTCTAGGAAGCTTCAAGCCATGCCAAATCGTCCAGACTGGTGGTATGCGAGAGAAATACTACATTCATTTACTATCCTTTAATATATAGGCAGTGGTAGAAGTATATCACCTCATATGAATAGAAGTATATCACCTTCTTTAGGATTGAACGCTAGGACCTTACCTTCTCTCTCTAATTTAAGAAACAGGATCAAAAATATGTAAGCTCTGCAAACTAGAACCAATCGTAACAATTTTATAGGGGAATATTTTGGTACCAGTTCTACGAACCTGGTAGTTACACGAACTGGAACCTACTCATCTATGAAAACAACCCATACCCACTCCACTTTGGAAATATTTTTTCTTGATTTCTAAACTAGTATAATTATTTTATTACTTTGTTGGAGGACGTTAAATTGATGAACAGTATTTAAAAACGAATTACTAAGCTAATAAATAGTAATCCGAGTATCAATTAACATCGAAAAATCTAATGGGTTAGCAAAATATTTTGACCAAACCTTTTAAGTAATTAACTTAATATCACCTAGGAGGGCCAAAAAAAATTTTCCATCATATTATTACATAAGCTGATATAATATTGACAAAATTGAAAACAAACAAGCAATATGCCATGATAAATTTTTCTACTAAGATTTTCTGAACCTCGTACGAACTTTCGTAGAAGAAACCTCCGCCCGCGTGTCAAAGGCTGTTATGTGATATGATATGATGATGAATGAAATGTTAACATTTCAAAAACACACAGTGGTGCATCTAAAGTAATGAATTTATTTTTAATTAAAATAGTAAATTTCAGGTTCTATATTGCATTAGCTGTAAATTTCGGTAACGTTAATACATTAAGTACAATAATTTGGACCTACTTTTGTTTATGCTATCTATTACACTTTGTCTGTTATCGTTGTGATTATTTAGATCATTCATATCTTCTCATATCGTTTATATATCTTCTAGTTTCTTTGTTTCAGAACTAAATTATATCTATATTACAACTGTGTACTAGATAAGTACATTATCGTTATCTGTAACGTTTTATGTGTATAAATTTAATGGTGATATAGATACATGCTTCAAAGTAATCTACTAAGAGATTTACGATAATATTCATATCTACTTCAATATGAAAAGCAAAAAGTGCTCTGGAATAATATAAGGGCGGTGAACATGATCAGCAAGTCTCGTAATCAAATAAATAACCTGACTAGTAGTGGTCAGAGATTATAGCTCTTTGACAGATTTTTTCTGAAACCCATGCTAGAGGCGGTGTGTCAAGTCAAGGTGTGTATGAGAAGAATAAAGCGTTAACGTCAAAGACAGGCCTTTTTAGTTAAAAATCCTTCGACTCTACCATATCAATCTCAAATTGGACCATCATACAGTCAGAAACTATATACCTATGATAAAAAAAATACTTTATAACATTAAAAACGGTGTAAGACACAATCGTATAGATATTAAACCAATAAAAGGTTTTGTTATCAAGGAAGGCACTGTTATAAACAAAATGTTTATCCATACTAAGATTATAAAGTCAAAAGTAACTCTGCATACGCATACTAAGTCCGTTACGCTTTCATGGCTAAACAACTGCACCGATTTCTATGAAATGCATGCATGGAGATTCTTTCATTCTTAATGGAGGATATAGGCTACTCTTTACCGCGATAACTGAGATAAACGCGGGCGAAGCCGAGGGCAAAAGCTAGTGTCCACGTAAAGTACGCCATGAAATTAGTAGCCTATTTGGTAGTGGCATTTTGTAAGTTAGATTATATAAAATAAATGGAGAGGGCCTTTAATTTGAACACATAAGTTACAAAGAGTCCTAAAAAATTAAATGATAATTATATTGCACGTCTTGTAATGAAATGATATGAATAAAATATTGAAACAATAGTCCAACGTATTCGCAATGTATGTGAAAACTTTATACAGTAGTGTAATACATACACTTATATACACAAACATATATATAGAATTTACCTAATTAATATTCTGGTTTCAAAAGTACGACATGACGTCGGTGCGTACATGGTATGGCGATATTTTACAGGGTTCTGAAGCAACACTTTCGGAAGCTGCTCTATCATTTGAGCTCGTTATAAATAATAGCAAGGCATAGCGTTTCAAGTCATCATTTGTATAATACATGCGATATTTTTAGGATTGCGGAGATCTGAAGCAACGTTATTTCAAACATTTCTATCCGGTAATTTAAGCTCGTTGTAGCTAACAAAACTTTGAGTAGGGGTAATAACATAACAACTCTTGGTTTCCATAAATACTTTTAAGATGTGTAGATTTGTTTATATAAGTAGCTAATGTTTAATAATTAGAGTTGACCGAAGAGCCCGTAGGTTAATTAACAACGACAAGCTCTCAAATAGCAGACTACACACCCTTGAACATCGTCGTCGAGTTGCCAGCTTATCTGCTTTTTTATAGGATACACTTTGGAGAGTGCTCCAAGGTTCTTTTCGAACTGATTGAGCCATCTCCATTCATTTATCGCACTACTAGACGCAGGCAAAATTTCACCCTTACATTGTTGACATACCCAAAAGTCGTACTAAACGGTTTGACAGCTCGTTTTTGGTGAGAATCGCCAAGATTTGGAACGACTTGGCTGGGTCTATTATTCCTGATAAGTTGAACTCTGGGGCCTTTAGGAGTAGAGTGAACAGGTTTCTTTTGGGTGGGGGTGTACCACCTTCGTCTTCATCTACACTTTCCATCAGGTGAGATGGAAGACAAACGCCTATTCCATTACAACCACATAAGAGTCGTATTTTACAAGTGGTCGTCAACTACTAGTTGAAACCAAGTGATGGGTTGCGTATATTTATATAATCAATATTTTGCAAATGATCAATTGCAAAATATTGATTATGTAAATATATTGTTTACTTACATTAATTACCACGTGATTTTAAGCTTTTGAACTTCAATTGTTTATTCTACAACCATAACTTTTGTCAAAATTTCTGGCTTTTATCATTCATTACTTTGCTATAAGTACTACCTCATCATTTCTCTACATCGATCAATCGATCGACTAGAAGATTATGCATTGGGTGTTAAGTCCGCCGATGTATCATCTTTATGTATGAACTTATATCGAATTTTTACTTTTGGTCAAAGTGCTAGAGCGAGCCAAGTGCAAATATATGTGCAAATTTCTAGTTCTAAAAAACTCATCAGCAGACTTGCTGATGAGTTTTTTAGAACTAGAAATTTAGAATATACATGAATAGAATAAACATTATAACATTGGCTATGTAAAAAATATAAAAGGTTGGTTTTTGTTTATTATATATATTATTATTTTTGTCTAAGTTTATTCTGGACGGTTTACAAACATTTTGATGCAGACGTAGTATCGTTAGCGTAAAGCTCTTTAAGTTTCTCTACAACTAGTAAGTTAAAGAGTAACTTAAAGAACAGCTTATACAAAAACCAAGTTTATGGTATATTTTTTTATTGAAGTCTGTCTACGCTACGGTCTATAAACCTACAATTTCATACATATCTGTGTATAAATATGGAATGACATCTGTGATAAATTATACATCAGTCTAAAGTGGCCACAAATATGTATACAAAAGCTGGTATTATATTTTTATCTATACTCGGTATTATATTATCAACCGATATACAGGTTTACGTACATATGAAATAAAAATATACATAATATTATTAGTTTTAAATATTTTTACAGAATTTTGATATCGTCTACTACAATGATTTCAATCCAATGGTAAATACATTCATTAATATGCAACTCCGTATTGCAATGTCAGTACGCTAAATCGCTTGTCTTGTTCTTGATTTTACATTAAAAAAAATATGCAACGTGCATTAATGTTATGCAAAACTTTTATGAATCAAGCCTACGAGTGCATGCTCAAGGTTGCGAACGCTAAAAAGTAAAGTTATATATATTTGTGCCGCGACTTGACTTAATTGTAATTTAAATTAAAAGTTTGTATACATCCAGTTTAATAAGTTTTCAATTAATA
Source organism: Hyphantria cunea (assembly GCA_003709505.1). Classification (NCBI taxonomy): domain Eukaryota; kingdom Metazoa; phylum Arthropoda; class Insecta; order Lepidoptera; family Erebidae; genus Hyphantria; species Hyphantria cunea. Next base: position 355,928 of record PKRV01002163.1, on the reverse strand, counting down.
GCAATAATAACAATGCTGCAATACCTGACGTAAATATAAATAGGTATGCCTGATAATTATTACATTGATACTATCTTAGATTATAAAAGAAAGCCAAATAGAACGCAGGTACCTAGCAGAATATATGATGACGTTCATTGTTTATGTATGCGTGACAAGCAGCTGCGACACTATAGGGACACCTGCATCTGTGTGCGTGTTATATATACCAGAAGCAGAAAAAAGTTATGCTTTTTTGTTAATGTTAAGTTTGGAAAAAATTGGGTATTTTGGTAATAATAAATATCATTAAATTATAATATTATTTTTACTTCAACTACTGTTGGAACAAATCGAAAATCTTAGCAATCTTCACTTTGCACATTTTTTTTTATTATATTGACGAATAATAGAAAGTCTTTCGTCGCGCAACAACATTTGTCGGGAATCTACAAAAATCATATAATGGTAAAATCAATTACTTTATGGCAAAATAATTAAATTTAAAAAAGAATATTAAGGACTTTTGGCGCCTCAAAGTAATCTCAAAAAAATAATGTCTTCAAAATACATCAAGTGTGGTATCGAAATAAGGAATACTTAACGATGATTACGAATATATTTTATATATTATAAATTCAAAGTAACTCTGTCGGTATATCCATCTGTCTGTTTGTTAGGCACGCTTTCATGGCTTAATTGCTACTCTGATTATAATGAAATTGGGCATAAGATACTTTTATTCCTGTGGAAGGACATAGGCTAATTTTTACCGCGATAAACGACGTAAAAGTGAACGGAGGCGTGGGCAAAAACTGTTTTATTTTAAAAACGAAAGCTACGAAGTTTATTCTATAATTTTCGTATAATACTGTCATACTTACTTCTAAAAAAAATTTTGAACTTTGAACTTAGTCAAAAGAAATGAATTCTGACTTACAAAATCGTAAAACAACTATATATATTGTACTCGAGTGAAATGTGGCAATACTGTGAGTTCCCGAGCGAGATTACAGCCCAACTAAAGTAGCTAATTTACAGCCCGTTATAAAGAGATAGATTTGGATCATATCGACGAAGGTTTTCTGAGGCATGCAATAAAGCATCAAGGAATATCCTCTCATTTTCTTTTATCAATGGTCATGAGATGACTCATCAACAAGTCATCACTGTCAAGTCAAACCAGTACCTTTTTATTGTAAATGTCAAAATGGTAAGACGTGACGTCACGCCTTTCTTGACAAAACGTTCACTTTTTATGTTAATTCTAAGATTATAAAACTAAATGTACGGGCTTAAACTGGTTGTCAATTAGTTCATTCGCATTGAGTTATTTCACAACCGGACTTTAGAAATTATATTATTGAATAAGGCCTATGTTCAATAAATCTAATCGAATACCGTAAAATTATAGATATTAAGATTCGCTTAGCTATTTTGTAAAAAAAAAATACTAAAAAAATGAAAACATATATGTGCACTAAGAAACATATAACTATACTATACTATTTTAGATATTATCTTAATTTATTTTAAAAGAAATGACACGCGTTCACTTTAGTTATAAAAATTTATAACTGCAATTATTATCAGACACACGTCATTATTTATCAAGTAAAAACTTGAAAGTCGGAAGTTTTAACATATATATAATATACCCTTGAACTTTCAACCGACCCTTAAATTTTGAGGACGCACATTAACTACCATTTTAACTGATGGTAATTCATCACTTATATACATGGCTTGTTGCATCTTGTCAATCGTCAATCATCATCCAAAATTTTTAATTTTACATTATTGTAAAAGATATGATATTTTTATTATTATTAAACTTCTTAATATATTTTTTTTAATCTGTCAGTAGCTGTATTGAATGGAGTATTCTTATTATTACTAACTTCAGTACCTGGATAACCAAGCTTTGCTCGGTATTTTGTTGGCAAATTTTCTAAAAATTACTTATAGCTAGATCGATTTATCGCCCCCGAAACCCCCTGTATACTAAATTTGATGAGAATCGTTGAAGTTGTTTCTGCTATTCATATTACATATAAATACGAGAATTGCTCGTTTAAAGGTATTAGATACTGATATGTGTACCTACTTAAAATCGAACTTTTACAAGATGGCCTATCAATCTGTAAGATTTTCAACTTAATAACATGACAAGACTTAAAACAAAAGGAATCTTTATGTGTCTAATTAAGATGGTACAATTTTTTTTCTCAAAATACACGAATATGGTTTCCAATCAAACCAATTAAATAACGAAACGGTCCGGTCTCCTAAATAAGGCTCTATTTGAGATCTGTAATTACTTTATTGTATTATTTTTTTATGTAAGTGACTCTACTCGCAGACCGCAATAAGGCCGCCATTTGTACAACTTTTTTGTTTTGTTTTCCATGGTAATTTTTCAAATTGTAATAGTATCTTTGTGTTACTGTACCATAAAGAGTTATCTATCTAACTGCCTGATATCTTGCCTCACGGAAAGCATGAAAATAATTAGAAAATATTGGTTTTAGACATCATTTAAATCAACCTAGATGCATTATAAAACAGTAACGATTTATTATACAGGTACTACCTACTAAATGTACAAAGTCTATATAAATTTAATTTACCTTAATTCGAATTAAAGCTGATAGAAATCTTGAAAAGATATTTTTTAAAAACGCAATAAAGCTGTATCTTGATCTTAAATCAAAGTAGGAAGTAAACTTTACACAAAGGTGATCGTCAATTAAATCATTAAACTTCGTAGGAATTGGAAACCATTATAACTCCTTGCTAAAATACAAGAAATCGAGTCACGAATCTTTTGTCAGTAAACCATTAACAAGCAAGACTACACGACTATAAAATAGAAGTCTAAATAATTGTAAAGTTGTGTATTCTAGATAATTACTTTAGTACTTGCGTAATTTTATCTACCCTTGGGCCCGGCGCGCGCTCACCAACGGATCTAGACACGGTAATACGACACAAGTGTCTTTAATTATATCTTTAAAAATATTTTATTATTGTTAAAAATAAATATTTTACTAATATTTGTATATATAGTATATTTAGATAACGTCGAATTTTAGTAAGACATATCAAATTTATGTCAATCATTAAAAACGCCGTTTGTCAGAACAAAACTTATATGTAGTGATTTTTAGCTTACTTTTGAGGGTTTTTAAACATCACAAATTAGCACCAATGCTTAGACTATGAAGATCAAGAAGAATATAAAAACACAAGCATTTTTATGGTACAGGAAGTCAAAAGAGCGTATCGACTTCATAGACGCTTAACCCAAAAGTCAAAAGTGCGTTAACAACCTTCGAGTCTTCCTGAGAATCAGGGAGAGAGGGACAGGGAAGTGTTAATCTTCTGTAACCTCACTCATTCGATATAAAGCAACAAGAGAATTCCTCAACACCGGTTTACAATGAAGTCGTAGGTTCGTCGTACTTCGGTCGAGCCGTAGGTTCGCCCATTTGTACCTATGTATGTACCGATGCATAGCACTCTCATGATAAAACTTTATTGGACAGATTAAGTTAAGCGATGTCAGAAATAGGTAATTATCTATATAAATTACTTTTCTTTACCTTATAATATTCGGTATATACTCTAGTGGACTATAGAGTGAGAAGTCCCTCATACTTTTAACTCAAAAACACTTGCCAAACTAAACTTTCTAGTCAAACATTTATTAAAATCTGCGTGAGATTGCAGCTTAAGCAGGACTCAAAGATGCTTAGTTCAGTATGCCGTAGTATACACGCATACTTCTGCAACCTTCGGGCGATGTCCCGACGCGGTCTTAAGTAAAGAAGTGTAGATGATTAGCTTTTAAACGCTAACATACAAATTCATAAGACTACATCACATACATTACCACATTTTATTCGAATGGGAGCAAATTGACTGCTTGACTGGTTTCCTAAACGTACCTTGGTACATAAATATATCGTTTAGGTACTTGAATTAGGTATATGAAAAGATAAATAGGTGTTTATTGCAATCCTATTGTTGGCGCCAATAATCTGTTATCGGCACCAAACCGTAGAGTTTATAAAATGGTGATAATATTTTCAGATTATACGATAAATTTAGTTCATAAAATTAATATCACTTAAATAATTGCAAATCTTCCAAGAGGGTCATAATGTAGAAAGATCTGTATATTTAATCATCTTAAATTAGAAGATGGTTGTAAAGAAGGAATTATAGGAAACAGCTGAGAGCTTAAATTATAATATATTTATCAGAGCACTGAGTTCTTATTAACAAATTTCACATGAAGTACTGAAACACTTTGAAGCGCGGACGTATTTTCATACATTTAAAGATAAAAAGTCTTACTAAAAGATTAAGCTGACGAGAGTATGCGAAACTATCATGAAAAATTACTTAACACGGCTAAGGGAATTCTAGATACAGATCAGCTTATTGACAGTTAAGATGCCTAATGGATACGCAAGACTTAAATCTACTGGATAATAAATGCTTTAGCTGAAAGGCATATGCCAAAATGCTCTTTGCCAAAAACTAGTTACTAAAGATAGTCAAAAACGAGATATTGTTGGCATGTTACTACTGCGACGTGTATTCTATTTTTTCAAATAATAAACAAATAATAATATAAATAAATATTTTCGGACATTTTAACACACAACGCCACCTAGTCCCAAACTAAGCAGAGCTTGTACTATGGGTACTAGACAACTGATATTATTACATATATACGCATTTTTTTTGTAAATACATACATATTATACACAGAAAACACCCAAAATCCGCAACAAATATTTGCAGATCATACAAACATTTGGTCCGACCCAGGATTCGAACCCGAGACCTCATGGACAGCAGTCGCGTACGCTACCACTGTGCCACCGAGGCAGTTAAAATATTTTGAGCGACACGATGAATTCCCTTCGTGTACCAAGGATTTTCTTTGTACTCTTTATTGGCCCCTTTGGTACTAGTCCAATGAGAAGAAAGGAAATAATATATTGTATTAAATAAAAAGTGGAAACAATTAATAGGATATAGCCACTATTACATGCAATAACGTATTCAATATTCGCTTAATTATATACATATTGGGCTGAGAAATCGAAATTAAATTAGTAATTCTTTATTAACATTAGCATTTGCTAATTTATCATATATAAACATTTGTTTATCTATAACAAAACAAGTTGGCGACACAGTTTCACAACATTTTTTTTGAACATGTAATTATGCTAAATTTACCTGAGTAGTAAGATGCAAAATCTGGATTATTACTGTATTTATGGCACAATAACGTGGAATTAATAGCATAGTTGGTTTCTGGCAGAACCTTGTCAGCACTTATGTGGCGAGGGGTAAGACTTCGCGTCCCACCACTTGCTTCACTATATAAATCCATTTTTCTATTTACCACAAAAGCTTGGACAAAAGGTTTCACTTAAACTTTAATAGCTATTTAAAACCCGCCTTTCATTCATTACAAATCCGTTGCGTAAATAGAAAATTTAAATATCGCATTCCTTTTAATTTTCGCGCGTCAACCACTTTTGTTGCGATGCGGGTTTCAAAGCGAAGGCATCAGCGCATACTGCCGACTTGCCACCACCGCGCGGTCTGTTGGCGCGTATTGCGTTCACTTTCTTTCGACATTTTAGTGGCTTGTCTGCGCAACAAGACTTTGATATTAGTGATGTACCTACTACAAGTAATCTGAAAAGTCAAACCAAATACCGATACTACACAACATGACCAAATGGTTAAATGCTATCAGTTAATATCTAATCCATATATTACGCACGCAACTGAGGTATCATAACAAAAGTGTGATAAGATTAAACTTGTACTTTGGTTGTTTGGTGACTACTTTGTAGTTTGCACGTTTATTAAAACAAGAGTTGCAAGTAACAACAGTTAAATGGAACATGAAAATTGGGATCTAAATAGAAAGAGCTGATAGTACATAAACTTGGCTGGTTCCCAGTGAGTGTTGAACCACGCGGTGCTTAAGTTTCCGTAGAAAATGATATAAAAGAAAAACAAGCCTATGTAAATAATTTCGTTAACGGATTTTTTTATTCATATACATATAAAATTTCAAAGTAGGTAATTTTATAAGATAAGCTAACTTTTAACATAACTAGGCTGACTTTGCCGTAGTTCTTCCACTTTCATGTATACATGAATATCTATTCTTTTATTCAAATATTTTATGTATTCCACTATTAATTACAGCATTTTAAAATCGATGAAATTAACTATATTTTCTTTTTCCATACTTTCACCGTGGAATATCGATAAAATTCGAAATTCTAATAAACTCACATCACTATGCATCGATGAGGTAACACCTTGGTAACAGTTGTACTTCGTCTTACAACTAGTTTTCATGGTTTTGTGCTTATTACAAACGTTACTACTAAATTACATCGCATCCGATATTCATAACTTATGTGTAAGTTGGTATTTAAGCAAAAACTACTATGACTTTCTCTAGGACTGCTGAGGGTATTTTTACACGCATTCTTTTAAGTTACTAACTTTTGACCTCGACTGCACCCGTGTGTATGTCGGTTATCACGGTAAATAGTAGCCTACATATCTAATACCTCCGCAATCAATGGATCCTCTAATGTAAATTTCATCCAAATCATTTCAGGAGTTTAACCGTAACAGACTGAGTTACTTTCGAATTTAGAATATTTGTATGGAATATGGATATTTTTTTGAATTGGACAGTCAGATTTGGTAAGGTAACTACCACCGCTAGGATTTTCTACTAATATAAATAAAGAAATTTAAAACTCAATTTTTCCAAGGGCTTGACAAGCATTTTTTTTTATATATTTAAGCTGCCAAAATGACTCTGCCCTGCCTGATGGAAAGCATGAGCAGAATCGAATGCGAAAAAGAACAATGCAGCATGGTGACCCACACTATGGCGGCCTGGTGAGATGCTTTTTCACGCCCCGCTTAAAGGACCCGGGATCATAGTGGGAAGGAAACACGTGCGCTGGTAGTGAGTTCCAGGTTTTGACCGCTCGGCACAGGAAGGAAGCACCGAAGCGATGAGTACGAGAACGTATGTCTTCCACTTTAGAGCGGTGACTTCTAAGGCCGGCACGTGTTGTTCTGTAGAGGAAGGGAGAGGAAGGGATCAATTGGAAGAGCTCTTCAGAACACTCACCATGGTAAAGGCGATAGAGGACTGCCAACGNGGTAGTGAGTTCCAGGTTTTGACCGCTCGGCACAGGAAGGAAGCACCGAAGCGATGAGTACGAGAACGTATGTCTTCCACTTTAGAGCGGTGACTTCTAAGGCCGGCACGTGTTGTTCTGTAGAGGAAGGGAGAGGAAGGGATCAATTGGAAGAGCTCTTCAGAACACTCACCATGGTAAAGGCGATAGAGGACTGCCAACGAGGCGATATCTCTACGCAACTGTAGAGACTCAAGGGTCTCGGTGGCTTCGGGACTATCGATAATACGGATTGCTCGCCGCTGCAACCGGTCAAGAGCGTCAAACAGGTAATGTGCGGCACCATCACAAAGGTGAGAACAGTACTCCACACACGCGCGAACCTGGGTCTTATAAAGAAGACACAGACGCCCGGGCGAGAAGAACCGTCTCACCCAGTTTAACACACCTAGCTTCTGTGAGGCCGCTTTAGTGATACTCTCAACGTATTCGCGTGGGTTGAGTTCTCCATGCCCAGGATAGCGAGCCTATTTTGTAATGGCATTTGAGTGCACTGAAAAGTGGGAAAGGGAAGGAATGGAGACATTTTGGCTGAGAACGCGCACACCTGTGTTTTCTTGGCGTTGAACTCGACCAGATTCTTACAGCCCCATTGAAAAATGCGGTCCAGAACATGGTCAAGTTGAGCGACAAGTTCTTGTCGTCTTCCTTCAACATCCGCTGGTTTGTCAGAGGGCTGTCCAAAACAATACTAATTAGAAGAATGGGTCGTTTGTTAGAGTTTGTTGCGAAAATTTATCGAAAGTTACAGGAAGCCTGCTTGGTTGACTGACTCCCGGCATTTGATAAATTCTTCTGTTAATGAAAGACTTTTATGTAACTTGCTTGCATATACAGCTTTTTCGGTTATAGTTGGACAAACGAACAGACACTCGCTTGGTGATTACAGTCATTAAAATACCTTAAAATATCGTTAGATATCTGTGACAGATGGCCAAGAAAAGTCTAAGTTACATTGAGCACTTTTTTCGCAAATTAGCTTTGTGTCTTATGCTTTCACGACTAAATCGCTGTACCGATTTAATTTAATATGGCATGGTGATACTTTCATTTTTTAGGTATCGGTATCTAGAAGGTCATCATTTGCTTAGTGACCGGCTTTCGTAAAGGTCGATCAGATGGTGATCTTCTAGTATACCTGACACATCGCTGGGCACAGGCGCTTGAGACACCTTTGATGTTGCATGTGTCCATGGGTGGCGGTAATCGCTTGCCATCAGGCGATACACCTGCTCGTTTGCACGCTATTCAAAAAAAGGAAGGACATTAGCTACTCTTTACTGCGATAACCGACATACATGTAGGCGGAACCTCAGTGAAAACTCTTATAGCGATCAAGGTTTATATTGGCGAATGTAGTAAATACCGTATAAGAACAGAGCTGTGTGGCCATCCTTTGACTCTTACCTGAAAAGAAAATGAACACACCGCCATCTAGCTGCAAACTAAGCAGAACAATTTTTTTTCTCTTTAATTATTATTTCCAAGTATTTGTATTTAATTTTATTATGGTTACTATTTATTAAAAACAAAAGAGATTTGTTTATGATTTGTTTTTACATATTTATATATATATATATATATATATTGCGTATATTACAAGCTGTATTCATTCATAAGAAAAGTCTAACTTTTTTGTTCTAGTATCTGCCTGCTATCGTATGACGTTGCTAACAAAGTAGGTCCTTTGAAGTTTTACATCATTTGGGGCTTATATTTATGTGATTGCCATCATGTTAGTGTCGCAATATATTCGACAGTAATGCAAAATTAGGAATATACATAAATAGAAGGCATAATAATATAAATTAGTTATTTCTTTAGAGATATGGCAATCAGCCGGATCAGCTATTTCTGCCAATGTCCAGTATTTAATGTCTTCAATCCTAAGTCTTCGAGTCTTCAACTCTTCGTCGTGATGGAATTAATGATAAAAATATAAAAAATGTGGATGACATGAAATGGGGACCGTCTTTCGCAAAAACAAAAAACGATCTGCTATAAATTAGTTTGTGTTTTCTAGCGTTCAAGCTAGCTGTTTAACTGATAAGGTCTGCTTAGTTTGAAGCTAGATGGCGGTGTACGTCAGATGTTCAAAATATTCAATTATTTATATCATTTCATTTCTATACCTACCTACAGTTATGCAGAAAACATATCATTATCTATCTAAAATATATGATGACACCTTTCTTTCACGTGAAAACTGAACAGTCAGTATGCTTGATAACCGATTAGGAAAATTATGTGTGTTATTTCATAAATAACACTGACGTAATGAGTATTGTGTTAGTGTAAATAAGAACCTATAATATGTTCATGTCTGTATAACTTTTGCAAACATTTGTTTTATTTCGATACAAATGTTTTTTCCTTCATTAGGAAAATTTTCGATTTACAGAAGATAAAATGATAGTCTAAGCTACTAAGTAACGGGACAAGGTTAGCATAACTTTGAGACTTCTCCTCTTTTTATGTTATAACCCTGCGAAAGTGACTCTACGCGGCCTGATTGAAAGCAAGAGCAGAATTCAATAGTAGAAGTCACCACGCTCATCGCGTCACAGTTTTAACTATTGCAGCCATTAATGTATTTTCTTGTTTTATGAAAGATGGATTATATTATTATTAAACAACGGTAGCGTATGCTACTGCTGCGCATGAGATCTCGGGTTCGATTCCTAAGTCGGACCAAATGTTTGTATGATCTGCAAATATTTGTTTCGGAGTTTGGGTGTTTTCTATGTATAATATGTATGTATTTACAAAAAAAAGTTTATATGTATTAATATCAGTTGTCTAGTACCCATGGTACAAGCTCTGCTTAGTTTGGGACTAGATGGCGTTGTGTGTTAAAATATCCGACAGTATTTATTATTATTATTGCAAATGCAGACAAAACCTCAATGCAACACAGTAACCTACACTAAAGCGTCCTATTTAGATGCTTGTTTCATTGGGCCACCTGGTCCTGATAATGAAACTCCTATTAAAGATACAGCATGGCTCGCGTGGTTTTTGTTCACACACTGCGTCACCGAAGCTGCAAAGCGCACGGATTCCGCACCATGTTCGTTAATTTCAAAACAGAGGACATTTTTTACCCGACTACGGCAAAGCCTAAAGGAAGGGATCCCATCTGTGAAAGCTTGGCACTCTATATTTGTTTGTATGATCCACTGTAGCGCATATACTTCTGAACCGATTTTAATTAATCATCAGTAGTTTATCCACTATGTGATGAATAGATTCATAATAAAGGCCCGGGTGTCATAGGCTATATACATTTTATCAAAAGTTTCTACCTTAGTTTCTACTTTTTTAAGCTTTTCTTGTTAACGTGTTATGCTTTTTTACAGATGCCTGAAGAAAACTTAGATTTTTATTCAAGTTAAAGTTATTATAACGATTTCGAAGACGACACAAGATTTCTGAAGCTTTTTTCTATGATTGAAATACATTATTTTTCTATTATTTATGGATACTTTATTAAGTAATGCTACAAATAAACCCTACAACAAATAATAGAAAACAAGGTCAATTTAAGGGGGCTCCCATACAACAAACTTGTTTTTTTTGCCGTTTTCGGGTCGATATAAATTGCAAAAAGCATATTTTTTTCTGTAGGTATACTACAGGTTTCTACGGAACCCTCGGTGCGCGAGTCCGATTCGCACTTGACCGGTTTTTTTTTACCATTACCTTATCTAACTACTAAGGCCATCTAACGATCAGGTTTTGGTGTGAATGCATTGTTCAATTCCGCTACTGAGCACTAGATGGCACTAGGCTACAACACTACACTATTTTTAACAAGATGATGAAAACACTTTTTGAAAATACTTTTAGAGTACCTTACACGCTTGGGTGACACATTATCATATATAATTATTATCTTTAAAAAAAAAATTAATTTGAGTTTATGATAATAAACCTATTCGTCTTGTTTTTTTTAGAGTAGCTTCCATTATTATGTTGTCGAATGTAAACATACATTTAGTTATTATTTCTGTCATTTTTTATATAAATCTCGTAATTTGCAGTGTTTTAAACACGTGTTGCACTGTCAACTAAAAAGAAACAGTAAATTCTAATTAACCATTTTCTGGGTCATCAAATTTATGGTATCTTAATAATAATGCGTGAATGATATGCCAAAATCAGCGAAGCGAAAGTTTAAGGTTAGGTAATAATATAAGCTCACATTGTTTAACATTACAATATATTGACTACATAAGTACTAGACTTATAATAATTTTTGTAGTAAGTTTGTTACGTATAAAATATTTACATAATTATCAAAAACGGCGACACGATAATGCCTTATTTGGAAAGTTGGCAGGTACATTACCAACATGAGTCTATCACTACGGCTCCCTTTTTTGTGAAATTCAATTGCTTCATCACAAGAAACGTCCAACAGGAAACAAATTGATGTTTTTTTTTTATTAATGTTTGATGCTGCCTATATGACTCTACTCTGCCTGTCGGAAAGCATGAGAAGAATCCAAGAGTGGTGGTCACGAATTCACCATAAACATTGCACATGCAGGTAATGCAGCATGGTGACCCACTATGGTGGCCTAATGAGATGCTCCTGCATCATTATGCCTCTGATCTCGCACTCAGCAACCAAAAACACGACAGCACGAATGCTATCATTATATGGTTTCATACATATCAAAAAACAAATTATAGATTATTTCACAGGGTTTTATGGCGGCTCCGAAACACGTGTTGCACTGTCAACTAAAAAGAAACAGTAAATTCTAATTAACTATTTTCTGAGTCATCAAATTTATGGTATCTTAATAATAATGCGTGAATGATATGCCAAATTTAGCATAGCGAAAGTTTAAGGTTAGGTAATAATACAAGCTCACGTTGTTCAACATTACAATATATTGACTACATAAGTACTAGACTTATAATAATTTTTAGAGTTAATTTGTTACGTATAAAATATTTACATAATTATCAATAACGGCGACACGATAATGCCTTATTTGGAAAGTTGGCAGGTACATTACCAACATGAGTCTATCACTACGGCTCCCTTTTTTTGTGAAATTCAATTGCTTCATCACAAGAAACGTCCTTTGTTGTAGGTAGGTTATATATTGCTTTGTTTAACATTTAAGAATTTAAAACTTATTTTCTTAGGTAGGTAGGTATATACAATTTATGTTATTTATCCAACATCAACATTAAACAGGAAACAAATAGATGTTTTTTTATTTTATTAATGTTAGATGCTGCCTATATGACTCTACTCTGCCTGTCGGAAAGTATGAGAAGAATCCAAAACCATCACGTCACGAATTCACCATACACATTGCGCATGCAGGTAATGCAGCATGGTGACCCACTATGGCGGCCTAATGAGATGCTCCTGCATCATTGTGCCTCTGGTCTCGCACTCAGCAACCCAAAACACGACAGCACGAATGCTATCATTATATGGTTTCATAAATATCAAAACACAAATTATAAAATATTTCACAGGGTTTCATGCTACACTAGCTTTTACGCTCCGCTTGCGTGATTGTCGGTTATCGCAAAGAGTAGCCTATGTCCTTCCTCAAGAATTAAAGTATCACCATGCCAAATTTCATTGAAATCGGTGCAGGGGTTTGGCCGTTAAAGCAGGACAAACAGATCGACAGGGGTACTTTCCCATTTATGTGTTTGGATTATGAATATTATCAAGTAGGTACCTAGGACCTAATAAAATCGATAACAACATAACTGAAAGTATCAAACATAATTATGCTAAACATCATTAGTTAAGTAGATAAACAAACTATTAGTTAAGTATGTAACTATAATTAAGTAGGTAAGTCCCTACAACTTTTACAATATGTTAAGTAGGTAATTCAATAAGTAGTTTGTACTAATTTGTTGTTTTTTTGTTTGAATCCGTTTATCACAATAGGTACGGCTATAATTGAAATATAATTACTTTCGGGGTCTTTCGCGGTAATTCTTAGTAGACTAAATATTTCTAAATTTGAGTTTGAATGTAAAGAATTTAAATTATTTGAATGGGATCATTTTAGACTAGGCAGGTATATCATAGAATTAAGAAAATCAGGCCAAGGCTACGGGGCTCTGCCTTAAGCCTTATAACGACCTCAGTTTGGGAATCAGTGCATATTAAATCGAACAACTTCCAACTAATGTGTCAATGTTATACGTATTCACAATTGTGACAAATGCCAATGTAGGTACCTACTTACTATGCCTTAATAAAAGATTAGTAAAGAACCTAAAACTACATTTTTATTAAATAAGTAAAGTCAGAACTTGGGACTTCATGATGAAATAATAGCTTGATATTCATTCGTACAAACTTCGGGGCGGGTTAACTTCCTCGTTTCATAGAAAATAAGGTATTTGTATCAATACCTACTCCATAACATGTTAATTCTTTTAACCCAACAAAAACAAGTTATTAATACACACACTCTTTGACCCAGGTTAAGTTAGTATGCCATATCACACTTTTGCTCATAAATTTCTTAAACTAAAAGTTAAAATAATTAGGTATAGCTTTAGGTACATTGAATTAATATTAGGTACGCCTTATTAATTCCATAAATCGGAGTAGCATGCATTTGCATTGCACAACTTAGGATGACGAAATTCTTGAGTATTGAGTAATAAGCACTAGTTCTTGGAAAGTGAGTCATGGCTTTTATAATTATATAGGTTTATTGAATCTTGTTATTTGGTAAGGTGTTCCGTGTTCAAAATACCAAAAAGTCTATCCAAAATACTACAAAAAGAAGTAAGTAAACGAGTTCTTACAATTAATTACTCCGTCGGTGTGTAATCGATTATCGCGGTAAATATTAGCTTGTTATTCTGATGTACCTAAGTATAAGGTATATTACTGTAAAATTCCATCTAAATTCGTTCAATAGTTTTACGTAAAAGAGTAACAACCATCCATACATCCCCTACAAACTATCGTATTTATAATATTAGCAGAATAGGATAGGATTTGTCCCTATAGTTAGTAAATAATTTCTATGTTTGTGTAACTACTTATATGTAAATAAACAATAAGTAGGTGTTTACTTAAACTTCGAGACAGTTTATGTAATATTGCTCGGAATTAAACCTACTGTCGACCAACTTGTGCTTCTACCTACTCAGTTTCAAGTAACACGTGATTATAAAATAAAATTAAACGCACAACTGTGGCCTGTTTTATCATTATTCGAAGGTCAACGTAAAGGAAATCGTCGTATAATACATTATTATATTACGCAGAGCAATATATTTCAGCCGGTAACATATTACATCACGATTAAGAAGCTATTTGCTTTCAAAATAATTCGTTTTATTTATACGAATCACTTTTTACGAGATATTTACATACACTGAGGAACGAACGAACACGTGTTCATAAAATAGTAAGAATATTACCAAACGGGCCCACCATTATCGAAATATTGAAACTATTAATAGACAAAAGATGAGATAGGCCGATTACTTAAGTACACCTACTGCTGATATCTTTAAGATAGCTAAGTATTGTCCTTTACCTTTCTAATAAAACTTTCATAAAAATGGTGTTCGGTAACAAAAAATGAACAGGTGTTGTAAAAACGTGCTTGCACAAAGCAACGGTCGAACTATTTAAGAGTCAATGACATTTTCTGGTAGCTGTAATATGTTACTTTTTAATTATTTTGTGGTTATTAAATGATTCGTATTTATCTTTAAACATTTAAATACCTACCTAGCTTGTTTAAAAAGATCACGTGCAGTTTTATTTATACAGGCAGTTTTAAATAGGTAAATCCAATACTAATTCCGACATATTAAAAAACATGTCTCTAAAGAAGGTGATGATAATATTATTATGTGTAAACGTAACGAAGTAATGACAACAAAACAGTCAACGCAACGTGATCAACGTCTGGAAAAAATAGAGGGCATTGCCCGTTCTTAGTTTGGTTTCAACGAAACGTATTTACGAATTGTGTCCGTAAAAATTTACATCGCTTATGTACGTAAGTACATCTCTGTTTTACTTTATAGCTTTACATGAAATGACTACTACAAATAATGAATAATTTCAAATGTTGTTTCATTTTCAGAAAAACATTATCTCTTAGTAAATTAAATTACTCATGATGCTTTAAATATTACTCACATTTCTATCTGTTTTAAAAAATATGTATAAGTTTCGTACCTGATTCTACAAACATGTGGTATATATATCAAGTAGTTATTATATGTACCTGTATTTCTATTCATTCGACAGCATTTTTCAGCATATAAGCTCGTTGGCCGATCAGCCAAACAAACTAACACATAGATAACACCGTTAACTGAAGGCATATCGAGTCTGCCTTGTGTTTATTTACGTCCATCGTATTGTTTGTATACAGCCCGGCGCGACTGCGCATCTGTCTACGTCATTACTCCCCCCACACTTGATCCCCCGCTGAGACCTGTCTTTCTTACGTCGTCGGGTCGGGCTGGCTCGCTCGCTTGCTGGTCGCTCATTCAGTCAGTTGGCATTCGGCAAACGCAGACGTTGTTGCGAACCACTCCCGACACCGGTGCGATCTCTAGCCCCGTGCTAAATCAATCATAAGTTTCTGATTGTGGTATTATTTAAATATGTTGAAAGAAAAGTCAAAATTTGAGAATCGTCATTCTTCCGAAGAAGATGGCCGTCGGTTAGCATCTAACAGATTACCGGCAATTGAGGAACTCACAATAAGCCTGAAACAGAAGCTTCATCTGCAGGCCCGAGCTCGTGCTGCACCTTACTACATTAGAAAACAAGAACCTGTCGATCTTGTGGAAAGATTACTGGAACGACGTGCCCTTGTAGCAGAAGCTGTTCGGAGATTACAAGAACGGAATCAACCGTGTCATGAAATCTCTGTAGATTCATAATTTATAAACAAAACATTTTAATTGTGAAAGTGTCTGATGGACGTGTTGTGAAATCGCTTGTGTGTAAGAAACGTGTCGGGTTACAATGGTGCTATATGCGGAGAGTGTGTGTGAAAGAGATAGCCACCAATGACGTGTCCCGCACGATACGAGTCACGAGAACAAACCAAAATGGCCGCGAGTACTTTACAATCATAATATTTATTCTTCGTTTTCATAGTGACCTTAACTGATCATGATCAAAGTACTGAATGACGTAACTAGTCTCTAGTATTGTTATACATTCTAAAGTACATATTTCTTTAACTTTGTGACTGAGAATCGCGCTGAGTATATTCCATCTATTTGAATTAACTAGTATGAAGTATATCTAATGCAAGAGCTTTAACTATTGTTTATGTAATAATTTAAATTATTTGATAGTAAATGTTCATCCTCATTCACACAAATAAATCTTCTACTTTGTAAAATACTTTATAAAATTTAGAAATTGACTATTTGTAATCATTAAATCAATATTTCATTTCAAAACTTAAGCCACCAGTATTATACCTGTGTGTCTAAACACTCACAATCAATTGGGTCATTGTTATTGTATAAAAACTTTCAAAAAGTGATTGTAGAGATAACAGTACATATTTACATTATAACAAGTACAGTTACTTGTTACCTCCTTGCATGAAGCAGAATTTAGAAACAGTACATTTTTAAATGTCGCACAATGCGATTTCAAAAAGTAGACGTCTTAGACGATGGACAACACGTAACCTAGACAATTTTTGTAGAATATTACTAATGTAAAATTCCTATTTAGCTAATACTTTATTGCATCTTTATAGTAACTATGTACAATTGTACCAAATTACCGTATTTGGTATAAAAATCATAATGTTACATGTGTGCATGTTTTAGTGCATTTTGTGATTTTTAGATAGTTTAATTTAACGTCGATCTTGTGATTTAGGTAATATTTATGTAAGTAATAAAAGGGATGAATTTCAGGAAATACTTTTTTTGAATTACATTCTTGAATTTTAGCTGTACAAAATGTTCAAAAATAGAAATCTACGCAACTTTCAGTGTTAGATCTATTTTTCGTCCAATAAATATTTGATGATTTTAACAATATCTTTTATTTTGTTTTTACCCTTTTTTTAGACAATCACAAAAGCGTAACTTACTGCTCTTACCGTCTTTGTACATCACTACGCCCCATAATGTTGTTATTTACACTAACCACACGAGGATGAAGTATGCTATTTACCTGCCGCCTACTTCATATGTGGTATCGTTTACAAGAAATCATTAAATAGTTTCTTAATGGATATTGTCACGCAATCGACAATACTAAGTTATTACATAAATATATATAAGTTTAGTGTTTTGTACAATATTAATACCATAAACTTAATTGTTTTTGACATAAACTTGGAGATATATCCAGTAGTGGATACTGGGACAAGCCCTTACATTGCACGACACTTGGTCGGTTAATATATTGTAAAATAATCCAAACTCTATTTACAATAATTGCACTAAAATTGTTAGTACCTGAAGTAGCTGTAGCTGTTGCTTATAATACTTGTTTATAGTAAACGCATAAAAACAACACGAAAATAGTTATATACTCAGCTTAATAATTGAACTTACTGCACCCTGTGGTGTTAAGCGTGGTAAGCTTCACAACTTCACGCTGCGAGGCGCATTTTTTTATCCACGGGACTGCCAAAGTGACTACTCCGCCTGATGAAAAGCATGAGCAGAATCCAAGAGAGCCATGAGTAGCTAGTGCTAAAATAAAAGTAGCCTGAGTTACTACTTATAACATCGGCTAGTGTAAATTCCGTTAAAATCGGTCAAACCAATTCAGAAGTTAGAACACAAAAATTATTTAATTATTGTACCCATATGCTTTCATCTACATTTAGTGAATAGCAGTTAATTTGAAATTATAAACATTTCATTTATTTGTATAGATTTCGTTCACATAGATACATTTGGAATGCAATAGTTTAAATATATAAGGATACAAACACCATTGAAGCAATGTGTTATACTTTTAAAAACAGTTTGAAAACAGCCACAAAAATCTACAAATTGGTAGCTGTGACCTGACCTATTCTAGAAAGACTGCTAATAAACTAGATTCAACTGACAGTACCTACTTAAACCTTCAGTTTAGCAGCAACAGTTTTCTATCTTTGATTGGCTGGCAATACTTAAACATGATAAACATCATGGATAGAAAACAACAAAACAAACAAAGTATGTTCGAAACTATTATGTACCTATGTGTCTTATCGTACCGTTTCGATTTAAAAACATTAACAACATTTGTCAATTTACGTTAATGTTTATTTATCTCATCAGCTGACTTTGTACTGATAGTAAATAGATTGTAATGATGCTCTCTCACAGTTAATAGCACGATCGATTAGTGTTAGGATTTACCCGCCGCTCCACCCTATGTGGTTTATCATATTAAAAGTGGCCTTTGTGCTTCTCCAAAGTCCAATCTATGTCTATAAAGAAATATTATTCAAATAGATTTAGTGGTTAAGCCGTGAAAGCGTATTTATAAAACTTTATTATGGATGAAAATTATCGTAACAAAGCTTAATATTGAATTGTATACTATCGAAGTTTAATACTTTGTTCATCACTTTATCATACTGAAATGTTGTAAAATTTGATAGTTTATCCCATAGTTCTTTGGTTCAGCTTGTGCTTTAAAAAAACGTATTTTAGTAATTGTGAATAGGTTTTGTACTTTGTTGTTATTTCAAATAGAAACTGCTTTTTTTTAAACAACCAAACCGAAAGTATTGGACCATAGAAAAAAAAGTATTTACCATAAATAAAAAAAGAAAAGGTTATAAACATAAAACTGCACGTGTGCCAATTCTTTTATGATTTAAGAATAGCTTTAAAGGTTCGTTTAGATTGTATATTTGTATGAATAGATGCAATAAAGTAATGTTTCAAAGATACCGAACAAAAGAAAAAAAAGTAAGTAGAGTAAATTTTATTATACGAAATAAAACTATATTGGTCTTCACGCCCAGCAGGAAGATAGTTCCTGGAAAAAAGGTTCTTCCTCCAAGCACGTGGTCTTAACACAAACTCTTTAATCGTTTCATAATGACTTGTGAAAAGCAGCCCTATAAATGGGTATTTGATTTTTTTACATACACATAGCTGCTTTAGTCCACGTTAATACAGCATAATAGTCGCGTTTATAGCAAACAAAGTAATATTATTATAAATTAGAACTCGTAGAAAGAACTTGCAGTAATTATAAATAACTCACGTACAGGAAAAACCGTTGTTATGGTGTTTGTAATATATTAAAAACCTTAACACACGTCTTGAACCTTATAAAGGCTAAAAATTAATGTCTATCTGGCCATAAAATCACTCAGTTGAACAATTACGAATATGTACTTACTTTATGTACTCTACAACATTTCCTGAAAAGTCCTTACTTTCTAAATTCTTTCTAATAATTTTGTGCCCAGTGGCCGGGTTGTACTGTGAGGACAGGCGGGTCACTTGCCTGAGTAATAAGTAAAATTATTTTAGAAAAACCGATTGCGTCAATATCTACCATCTTTTAAATTCAGATTTTTTAAAAATATTATTTTAATTTGGTTTTTATTTAATTTTGATGCACACAGTGTCACTCTCACGACTAAGGCAAATCTAATAACACTACCCACATAATTATACGAAAAGCCGTTTAGACTCTAGGGCGTGCCAAAGAAATATAGAAACACTCGAAAGACACAACCCTCTTTCTTTCGTAGTCGGTTAAAAATATTGTAGTGACCGAGAGCTTACGTACATACGCTGTCAGATGCGGAACCAGGGCCCTTACTTATTTATGATCACAAAGTTTCCGCCACGGCTCACTGGGCTTTACATGGTTTTTAGTCTGGCGTTCAATGTGTTAAGTTAAACAATGAAAGAATGTGCTATAAATTTCAAATTATGTAAAAACTGATTCATAAAATTGAAAATTTAAATACGTACGTATTATGGTTATTGATCTGAGATGATAAAAAAATTATTTACCAAAATCATCAACTTTTAGCTGTCAAAGATATGAAAAATCAAACATTCAAAATTCAAACTATGATCAGAATTCAACTACCAAACTAAAAAGGAGGAGGCTCTGAAAGTCAAACATTTATTAAAGATAATGTTAACCCTATCAGATGATGCCATTGTACCATAAAAATAAACAGAGTGTGGTACGAGTGGTACCTATCAGTGAATAGCAAGATTAATTTGAGAATTAAATAATGAATGTCTCTTCGGCTCTTCGAGTTCAAATTGATGTGTATTATCTAAAGTTACTAAGATTGTAAAAAGAATATAATGCGAAACAGTGACAAGAATAATACAACAAAATTGTGAAAAATTATAAAGGGTGGAAAATAGATACAAAATACTTTGACTGATATTACAATTGAACATGAAACTAGAAAATCTTTGTCGAATTTCAACTGCTAAGTAATTTCACTGAATATCTATAATAATTTTTTTTTCATTAGTTTATCAATCCATAATAGTATTGAAATTCGAAAGTAACTCTGTCTATCAGTTACGCTGTAACGATTAATACGCTGCACATTTATTGAGGAAGGACATGGGCTATCTGTATGGGCGAAGTCGCGGGCAAAATTAATTTTAAAATAAATACCACATGTCGACCAATAGTTTGAACTGAACTGAAAATAGTAGAAAAGATGTGATTTATCTAAAGATAATTTATAAAACATGTTAAACAGATAATAAAACCAAAGGCACCTTCCAGCATATTCTTATATAAGGTTGTTTAGAACTACATATTTCTTTTCTACCTATATATTCTTCAAAATTGTGTATTGTTACGAACGTTGCAAACAAGGGCCAGCAGACGGCATTGTTTTTTTTTCTGTGACTTATATCATCTTTTTTGTTAAAAGAAACAAAGATAGATTTAATTGTGAGAACATAATACAATAGATGTTAACATAATAATACGTTTCTTATACTATGCCATTTCTGTTGTAAAAATGAAAGGTTTACAAAATGATTTTTGGTCTTGACAATAGTTCTTCATTAATATTTTTTGTCATTGAGACATTCGGAAAATAAAAATTTTTGCTTGAAAAGAAATGAAATAGTTTAAATTTAAACTTGTTAAATTTCAACCATTTGAGACAAATTTGGAACTCAATGTAAATTCGTATTAAGCAAAATGTATTTTTCTATACATCGCAGTGCATTATCTAGGGATCGCGTGACTATCAGGACATCTTTTACTTCTATATGTGATTGTTATAATTTTCTGAAAATGTGATGTGTTTTTTTATATAATGATATCGACTCCCGTAATATAAAGCATTGAAGTGAGAATATTTATTATTTCATAATTTAGGGTTACCGGCCGACAGTGTAAGCTGCATCATTTATCATTCTATTTAATAATAATAATACTTTTTTATGACTTATGATCTTCAAATCAATAAAAAACTCAATTGCTAACTAAGTATACATGTGATCTTGTGATATAATATGTCTCAACTCAGTCTTTTTAAGGCTTTGCAACTTGCAACCTCTCGGTCCACAATGAAGTACCTAGTCTTAAAACGGGTAGGTAGAAATTATTACTGAAACGCTAATATCTGATGTTTCCTTCACACTAGTTCTCGGAAAGCTATTTACACGAACATAATATGAGTAACGTATTTGGCTTTATCAATCATCATCGTGTCGACATAGGTCTCTCCTTAGGTAAAAGATTTTGGCCTACCACGCTTGCCACTCTGGCAAGGCGCGTTCGTGTTATAGGGTTTGTTTCTCTCTACAGTGATGTTGTCCTGCTTAGTTCGTCCCTAGTTACTGCTAACGATACCCACGGGATGATTTTGACAATGTTTATTCTAAATATGAGAATGCAGTGATTTAATACTGCCATCTATTGGTGAATAGCAAGAACGTTCAAAGTTAAATGTCTATGTTCAAAATAATGTTTAAAAAAGTAGAGCTTGTACAATTCAATACTCATATTATTATATATATTTCGAAGTTATCAATGTTATTGTATTTTGTTTCTGTGATATAAACCCTATATAGATGAAAATCACCTATCAATGTTTGTGACTAAAAACTCTATATCTATGGTCAGATTACAAAAAAAAAACTGTGACATGTAAATATTTTTATTACGAAATTAATTTGTTTTTATTAATGTTAGGAATAAGGTGTAAGATAAATATAATCAGTAACCGATTCAAGTATATTAAGTTTCGTCATAACAAGGCGGCCTATAATATTGTGGAGCATAATCTATTTCAAACATACACTCGCTTATCATATATAAGTGTTGTGTTCTGTAAGTTGCCTACAAACTCTACAAAGTTCAGTATCGGTTTGTCAGCGAAGATGGCAACTACGTGGTCGATGGGTCCTGGAACTTACAAAGTGCCACTTTCGCTGTTCGCTAAGAATAGAGCTCGCCTTGCAACTAAACTACAAAGTGGTCAAGTTGTAGTTCTACAGGGCGGCGAAGATGTAAACCATTATGATACCGATGTTCAATATGTGTTTAGACAGGTATTTATTACATTAATAAAATCTACGTGTTATAAGCACATAAGTTTATTATAACAAATGTTACTTGAACCTTTCCTTTCCCTTTGTAGATATTAATACTTTTTAATTTTATGTCTATTTGTTGCATAGGAAGCCTATTTTACTTGGGTGTGTGGTGTTCGTGAGCCAAGCTGCTACTTTGCCCTTGATGTGACTACCAACAAGTCCATTCTATTTGTTCCACGCCTTCCTGAGGAGTATGAGGTCTGGATGGGGAAACTTTTATGCTGCAATGACTTCAAAAAAATCTATGGAGTTGATGAAGTGTATTATGTGGATGAGGTACTAGGAACATATCAATATTATTTACTAATTAGGTATTAAATTACTTAAATTTTGATATTGATGTCAGACTTTTCAAACAATTATCTTAAGTAATTTCTCCTTGTGTTTTTGTTACCCCACATATAAAATATTTTGCATACCTTTTAAAGTTTCATGTGAAGTTATTTATCAAGTCTCAAGTAAGTTATATTTTACGAAAAGAAGAAACTAACACAACACTATTCATTGCAAATCTTATGAGTTTATTATTAGTTAAATTATCTATAGCTATACAAATAAATAAATTTGAAGAGTTTGGTTATACTTTCAATGTTGGATGATGTGTGTAATTTAGGCTACTTCTTTTTTAGACCAGCTGTCTCCTTCTTTTTTAGACTAGTTAAGCTCCAAGGCGTTCACACTGGTGGGTAACACCGCATAGGTCGCTCACTAGTATAAGTATATATTTACAGTTAATAGCTGATAATATAAATAAATAAATATATTCCGACATTTTAACACACAACGCCATTTAGTCCCAAACTAAGCAGAGCTTGTACTATGGGTACTAGACAACTGATATTATTACATGTATATATTTTTTTTTGTAAATACATAAATATTATACATAGAAAACACCCAAACTCCGAAACAAACATTTGCAGATCATACATTCGAACCCGAGACCTTATGGACAGTAGTCGCGTACGCTACCACTGCTCCACCGAGGCAATGAGAAACTATTTAACAAATAATTATAGCAAAACTATTTATGAGGCGAATATCAATGTTTTTTGTTATCACTTGTACACCCACACACATATAACTACATTATGAGATGTAGCTGTTTGTTAACGATTCAATTGTTTTACACAACAAGATACAATAGGTAAGTCCTTGATGTTTATATATTCTTCTATCATTTCAGATTGCAGAAGTACTTAAAAAGCTAAATCCAGAGAAACTGCTGACATTGGTATGTTGTGTTTTTCTATACATACAAAGTTCCATACAAATACTAATTTGCATCTTGTAGTATTGTACTGACCATGTGATGATGGGCTTAGAATACAGAGTATCACCCCTATTTATCCAGTGGCTGTTGTAAGCCTAAGAGAGCAAAATATCTATAACATGAGCAAAGATAAGGAAAATCTTAAAAAATGGATTTGTTTATAACAAAACAAGCCAAAAATACCTTTCTAAGTGAGGCTTATGTCCTGCAGTGGGCTAGTCAAAGCTGAGTGATGAGCATTATACTGGTAGTCATTAAATTTTGGTACCACATTTATAGTTTCTACATATATTTCTCGGAGTTGCTTCATAAATTAAACAATAATTTGTTTTTATGTTTCTGTAGAGTGGCACCAATACTGATAGTGGCCTTACAGCTAAGGAGGCTGTATTTGAAGGAATTGACGAGTAAGTATTTCTATGATATTTGTTTTCATTGTAAAAAACTAGTTTTTTTTACCCAATACTAGTTTGTAAAAATACTTTTATATATTATATATCTAGGTATATAAACTTTAAAACCAAGATATTAATAGAAAATTTGATCTAAATGACAGTAGTCTTTTGGGAACTACAACATGTATGTTTTTCATAGCTTTCACAAAGCAATTATTCTTCTTTTTATTAAGGCAATTAGTCTAGATTTATTTTCTTGAAGATCTATTAACTTGCTACTTTATATAATCTACACAATGGTAGATTATCTTAATGAACTTGACATCAAAATAGAAAATACTAAGCAGTTAACTAATCTATTACAATGAAACAAGTGTTTAGTTTATTATTTTAACATTAGTAGTTTTATTTTCTAGATTGCTTATCTAGCCTTGTTAGTTAAAATCTGATCTTAACTTAGGGTCAGCTCTGATGGACGAATAGCAGCGCTGACAAAAAGAAAGAAAATAAAACGAACCTGTATTCTAAAGCACTTTAGGTTGAATTTAAATTGTTACTGAATTAGTTTCTTCGCCGCAACTCCGTCCATCGAAGCTGATCCTTCATCAGATTTACCTATCCAATTCGACATAAAATCTGTCAATCCATTACCCATTGGCCTAATGGTTAGTGACACTTACCAGCTAAGCCAGAAGTGGTAGATTTGATTCTCATCCAGTACAAATATTTGTGTGATAAACACAATCATTTCATTCCAGTGTCTGGGACGTACATTATCTATAATATCTATGTAATTAGAAATCTATTATAATATATAAAATTCTCGTGTCGCGGTGGTTGTTACCAAATTCGTCCGAAACGGCTGGACCCATTTTGATAAAATTTTGTCTGCATATCGGGTTTGAGAATCTTAATTGAAGTCTGAGACTCTACCAACTAATATCTATTTTTAATACCCCCGAATGATAAGGGTTTTAAACCAGTACGTTTTTTTTTGTGGCCAAAAAACATTTGACGGGTCAGCTAGTATGTATATATTTATTATGTTACTATAGTACAGGTTCTAGTAGGCTTATTGCTGATGGCTTTTAAGTTCCCGTGATCTCTGGCGTACGTGAGAGACGGAACACCCGGGGGGTTTCAGTCAGTAAAAGTCTGACAGACCCCTTCGCCCTCTCCTCAGGGCAGATGACATCCATGAGGATTTCCCCCGTCAAAAAAAATGGGTCAGATGTAGCTATGTGTGACATCCATATTTTCAATGTAATTATATGATAGTTAATTCTATAAACTCTATGTATAAACTTTTTTTTCATATTTCAGATTCAAAGTTGACAATGAAACCTTATTCCCTATTATCGCCGAACTGTGAGTATATCATTCAATTTATCTGATTATATAGATATTAATGATCTTTCTACACGTTGTTCAAGTAAATATAATATTTTAATACCCCCTAATATTTTATTGTTACTATTTGTTACATCACTATCGCATTAATCCCTGTTATAATTTAACAACTTATATTTTTTTTTATCTCATATTGTTTTATTGCATAGTTGTTGCTAGCGATAGCCCAGAGACAAAAGTGGCAATAAGATAAAAATATAAGTATTCCATTATGCGACATCGTTCTCAAGAAATTACTTCACCGTATTTTGTTTATTACAAGTAATCAGAAAACAGTTTGACTGTCCAAACTAGGCTGTGCCAAATATTTTGTACTAGCTCCCACAACAGCTTTTTTATCCCTTTCTATCAAAAGTTATTGCGTAGTTTGATAGAAAAAAAATCAAACTATTTTAACGTATTTTAGGACTGTTTTCTTTTTTTTTTGAACTTTCTTTTGTACAGGCAGATCAGTATCCATGCATCCTAATAAATTTAAAGATCATTTTACGAGCCTCCGTTTTGTTTTATTGGTGTCAAATATTTCATATATAAGGACAGGTGTTTTAATTTACTAATATACTTTGAAGTTTGTGTAGAAAAAGTATATTTACTATTTTACTCGCAAATTTTGTACGTTTTTTCGCTTCATATCAACCTTCCCTGTAAAATATGAAAAAATTGGTGAATTGGCAGGCCCCCCTGTCGAGTTTTGAGCGTCGCAAATCATTCGGATATTTTTATTTTTATTTATATACATACATATATATGATATAGATAATCTGTTTTTACTGATTTTCGTAATAGTTAGGTTTATAGAAAATAAAATTTAGCTACCTATTTAAAAAAAATAATTAACTAGAAAAAACTAAAAAAATAATGTTTTTACTGATTTTCGTAATAGTTAGGTTTATAGAAAATAAATTTTAGCTACCTATTAAAAAAAAATAATTAATTAGAAAAAACTAAAAAAATAATTACTGCCTCGGTGGCGCAGCGGTAGCGTATGCAACTGCTGTTCTTGAGGTCTCGGGTTCGATTCCCGGTTCGGATCAAATGTTTGTATGATCTGCAAATATTTGTTTCGGAGTTTGGGTGTTTTCTATGTATGATATGTATGTATTTACAAAAAAAAGTACATAAGTATTATATCAGTTGTCTAGTACCCTAAATACAGCTCAGCTTAGTTTGGGACTAGATGGCGTTGTGTGTTAGATGTCGGGAATATCTATTTATTTATTTATTAAATTAAGGAAGAAAAAGTATCTAATTAAACTTACATTTTATAATGGATTTCAATAGTCTTTTTTTATCTAAAGTCGTAAATTTCTAAACTCTGCATAGCATTAATGGTATGCTAATCAATGTATGTTTTATTACAGGCGCGTTATCAAGACTCCAGAGGAAATCGAAGTAATGCGATACGTGTGTAAAGTGTCGTCAGATGCACACAAACAGGTTGTTCATATTTTTTATATGTTCAGACATTTTAACACACAACGCCATCTAGTCCCAAACTAAGCAGAGCTTGTACTATGGGTACTAGATAACTGATATTAATACTTATATAATTTTTTTTTGTAGATACATATATATTATACATAGAAAACACCCAAACTCCGAAACAAATATTTGCAGATCATACAAATATTTGGTCCGACTTAGGAATCGAATCGCCAGCTCTTAATTTAAGTTGGCCTATTTTTACAACATTTTTTTTATTGATGCACGCCTATTGATCGTACCGTGACCTATAAACAAAATTGTAGTGTCTGTTTGTAATATTAAAATGACCACTTTTTACTAAATGCATAAATTACAAATGCCGTTTTTTTTTATTTTATCTGTCAGAATTGCTCGTTTAAAAGTATTAAATTGTATTGTATTGTAAAGACGAAAAAATAATTTTATAAATATAATGAAATAACATGTCTGACATACAGCGCGATCTAGTTTTAAACTAATCAGAGGTTATACTTTAAAAAGTAGATCGACTGATAGAATAGTTTCTTTTGTAAATTCATACATATTATACATAGAAAATACTTACTTAAACTTGGCCCGAACTGGGAATAGAATCCTAGAAGAGGTGACCGAAGTCAGTACAGCAATCGCATATCAAACTGCCACTGCCATTTATACTTTTTTAATTTTATTAATGCTTGTTTTAAAGGTGATGCTCTACGTTAAACCTGGTCTGAAAGAGTATCAATGTGAGTCGGTGTTCTTGGACCACTGTTACCGAGTGGGCGGGTGTCGCCACGTGTCGTACACATGTATCTGTGGCTCTGGCGACAACGGAGCCACGTTACACTACGGACACGCTGGTGCTCCTAATTCGAAGTTGATCGAAAATGGCGATATGTGGTATGATTAATATACTTAAATAAATAAATAAATAAATATTTCGGACATCTAAAACACAACGCCATCTAGTCCCAAACTAAGCAGAGCTTGTAATATGGGTATTAGACAACTGATATGAATATATAAATACTTTTTTTTTGTAACTACATACATACTATACATAGAAAACACCCAAACTCCGAAACAAATATTTGCAGATCATACGAACATTTGGTCCGACCCAGGATTCAAACCCGAGACTTCATGGACAGCAGTCGCGTACGCTACCACTGCGTCACCGAGGCGGTCAAATTATTTTATTTATTTAAAATCCGAAATCGAACAGAGGGGGAGGAGGCTTATGATGATAATGATTTAAAACGTATTTGTTGTAAAAAGGCGGACTAAAGATAGTATTCTAACTTTATTTGTTGTAAATATGGGTAATGGGTTACATCTTCGTTACACTTTGGGGTCTATAACGCCACATTCTGCTTTCCAGCATGCAATAATAATTTTGACAAAATTCCCTTATTACCGATATTAAATTCTTTCACTATTCAGCTGTTACGTAATTAAATTAGTATTTATTGTTATACTATAACAAAAATATATAAAAAGTAAACAAGATTTGTAGTTAAGAATGACGCAAATAAAATTTTACCCGTGGGAGAGCCACGCTTCGGCATGAATGGGCCGGCTCGACCGGAGTGATACCATGGCCTCACAGAAAATCGGTGTGTTGCCATGGCCTCACAGAAATTGATATGAAACAGCGCTTGCCCTGTGTCAATGAGTAAGTGAAGATACCGGAGGCCCATACACCAACCCCTCCCCCATTTCGGTAATATACTTGTGACGCCTCTGGTGTCGTATGAGCGGCGGTAATCGCTTACCATCAGGCGATAAATACTCGTTTGCCCCCTGTTCCATAAAAAAAAGATGCGGTAGATGCAACGACATTGAGTTCTTCATGGTAACTCCAAGCATTTAATCATCATCAGCAAACCTATATTAGTCCACATCTGGGCATAGACCTCTCTTCAGAGGTTTTGGCTTTCTATATCTGTACTGTGCCGTACACGTCCGCCGTTGTCAATATT
This sequence comes from Hyphantria cunea, assembly GCA_003709505.1. Lineage (NCBI taxonomy): Eukaryota > Metazoa > Arthropoda > Insecta > Lepidoptera > Erebidae > Hyphantria > Hyphantria cunea. The sequence continues at coordinate 326,602 of PKRV01002163.1, read as the reverse complement.
CGGGTCAATAAGTCAATATTCGGATACTGAGCAATCGCTCAGTACCCGAATATTGACTTATTCCATACCAATTTGACTACATTTTTACGAAATTTTGTATAATTTTCCTTATTACCTACAAAGTAATATTAGTATGTAATACACATTAATTGTCCTGTTTTTAACATTATTTGTTATTATACTGGCTCGCTGTACGTGTTGGGTAAACTTTACTTACGTGCGGTGAGCAGCTGTTTAAATAAATAAGTATGCCACGCCCCCCAAACGTGTTGGTATAGGGTTTGTTTCAAACATTCCTTTGCTTTGCAGTGATACGTAGTTTGCCCCCTCAGTCAACACTCGACACCAAGATTAGTTTAGTCCTTTTTTTTTAAATCTAGAACCTCCAATATTCTTTGGAGTCTATTTCTTACTGTTCACATCCATACTAGTTCTCGCTAGTGCTACCGCTCGTACTTTTATTCTGCATACTTTTTCTTTCTTTCATATTCCTTTCTCACTATCCAGGTGGGATTCCTGGCTATTCTGTAATTCTCTATATTATTTATCTATTCTTATCTTAGGGGGTAACAAAGTCTTGCAAAATGTTTATTAAAATCTTCAGTTTCCTATTTTCTTATGTTATAGTACATTCTGTATAACATAACAACAACCTATAATGGCCTACTGATGGGCTCGGGTCTCCTCTCAGGAGAGCGTTAAGGCCATAACGTCCCTACGCTGGCCAAGTGCGGGTTGGGGACTGACAAGACAACTTTGTGGCTACGTATCTTGCCGTTGGATGTTTTTAAGCCCCGAAGGCCTCCAACTAAGCTTCACGACTGTTATCGTATGATAACAACCGGGACCGTCTGTTTAACGTGACCTCCGAATCACGGAGACGCTCATGGTAACATGCCACTAGCGGTCACCCGTCCAATTACTGACTGCTCCGTCGTTGCTTACCCTCGGTGATTGTTTCTAATCACCGAGTGCAACATTCTATATCTTACAGCAAAATTACATCCAAACAGGGTTGCTGATACCTCGTATTCTTAATCCGTCACCATACGGATTATTTTTAAGAAAATTTGGTTTATTACAGTTTGTTCGACATGGGCGGGAACTACGCTGGATACGCCGCTGACATAACGTGTTCATTCCCAGCCAATGGCAAATTTACTGAAGATCAGAAACTCATCTATGAGGCTGTGCTCGCTGCAAGAGATGCTGTTCTTAGGTGATTATTTAATTTAAATATATGTAAAAAGTAAACAGTCAGTGAATTACTTACCTATTTTAAATACTAAATAATACAAAATTGTAACAAAAAATGTATTCAAGAACTAGAACAACTTGAAATGACCACACTGGAAGCACCAAGCTTTTAAATAAAAAAGAATCATCTAAATCGGTTCACCCAGTCGAAAATTCTGAGGCAACAAATAGTCAAATTGAGCTCCTCCTTTTTTGAATTGGTTAAAAAATATAGAGCTTTATGAAGATAAAACTTTCTTACAAATAATTTTTTGACTACACGGTTGGCCTAGTGGTTCGAGTGGTCGCCACACCGCTTCCTACTGTGCCAAGTGTTGTGGGTTCAAATCCTACATGGGACAACACTTTGTGTGATCCATAAATTGTTGTTCTAAGTCTGGGTGTACTTTGTGTCCGTTTCATGTATGTTTGTAAAGATCCCCGCGACACAGGAATGTATATTCCTAATGCGGGAAGAAAAAAATTCTATGTTTTAATTGTTACTTAAGAAAATATAAAAGAGTATATGAGTAAGGTTTTAAATCTACTAATTCTGATCTTGAAGTATTCGTAGGAGTAGATATATATACCGAATTTCAATCCTGCTGGTGATTAATGAATATAGAAATTCAATGAAATATACGAATGTTGTATGAAGCATTGGGGTATCACTTACCCTTGCTTCTTCACACGTGGCTCGGTGGGAGTATGCGTTTCATTCATTGCTTTTCTCTGAACCAACTCACTTGGCTCGATTTCTTTTCTCTCATGTTCATGAGTCGTGGTAATAATTTACCGACAAATGAATCATCTGTTTTATTGTCCCCTAGCTATATTATACCAAAAAAAAATTTATCCTTAGCAGTGTCCTTCAAAAGAAAACATTCATGGAGTATAATTTTCATATTTACAGAGAAGCTAAACCTGGTGTAATGTGGCAGGACATGCACCTAACCGCTAACAGAGCAATGCTTGAACACTTGAAAAAAGGCAATCTCTTGAAAGGCGATGTTGAAGACATGATAAAGGTACTATGTAGTTTAAAATTAGTGTTTAATTAGGGAATCGCATCAGAGATGGATGGGTAATAGAGTCTATGGTTCTGGTGCTAATGATACCTTTGACTGTCAATTATAACAAGTTCTTTATGGTTTTTTTTAAATAGATTTAGATATAGACATGCAATTTAATCGTCATTCACACGTCAGTATTCGACATATTGTATCCGGTAACCTCGCTGAGTTTCTGGTATAGCAATCTTCCCTGTTCATTCCATTTGGATCTGAATAGAATTAATCTCTAAGCATATGAAGTGACGCATATAAGACTATTTTATTTATTTATTTATTTATTTAAATCTTTATGCACTAAATTGGCAAAGGCGGACTTAATGCCGTAAGCATTTTCTGCCAATCGACCTTAGGGCGATGCGGAGTTAGCCATGGTAGATGCACAGAAGTAACTAATTTAAAAAGGAAATATATATAAATATACAATAAGTAATACTAATAAATAAGCGTTAAAATATATATTTTTACAATTATACATATATAAATATACATAATATAAAATTTGGAATGGGAGAATATAAAATTAAAGTGAATCTGACAGTGTGTTTAGAAAATGTTGCCGCAAAAGATATTTGAAATTTTGCCGTGTTTTTGCCATTTTGATCCCGAGAGGGAGCGCGTTCCAAAGCAGAATAGACTGTATAAGGAAAGTGGAGTGTACAAAGTCAGAGCTGTGAGTGGGACAGTGAAGAAGTAGATTGTTTGAAGACCTGAGGTTCTTAGCGTGGTTTGCACCTAAATACTGTAGTTGTGTGGTTAAGTAGGCAGGGGAATTTGGAGAAAACAGTAATGAGTATAGAGTAGTCAGTGCACGTATCTGTCTGCGTATGCGGATAGGAAACCAATTTAAACTGGAGCGATGCTGAGATATATGATCATATTTGCGTAAATTGAAAATGAATCGAATGCAATTGCTATTGTGTAAGCTGTGATCCTTCTGCAGTACCCTTATTCATCCCATGGATGTCATACCTACCGTCTAAGGGAGAAAACTACGCCTGGTAACACCAAACAAAAGTTAGCAAAATAGAGTTATTATGAATCGTCTGAAAACAGCTATTGGCGACATCAAATGAGTGAATAGCAACCCTAAACCTATTTAGCAATATGATTAATCGCAGTCTACTATGACTGACTAAGGAAACCAAAAGTTTGTAGGATCTGCAAGTATTTGTTTCAAATTTGATTTCTATGTGCAATATGTATCCATTTACAAAAAAAAATACATAAGTATTCTATTAGTCAATCGAGCTCTCATAGTACAAACTGCTTGAAGCTAGTTAGCGTTGTGTCAAACAAATAAATAAATATTTTGGATATCTTACACACATCGCCATCTAGTCCCAAGCCAAGCAGAGCTTGTATTATGGGACTAGACAACTGGTATAAATTCATATTTTTTTGTTTTTGTAAATACATATTATACATAGCAAACACCGAAACTCCGAAAGAAATATTTGCAGATTATACAAACATTTGGTCCGACACGGGAATCGAACTCATACGCTACCACTGCGCCACAGAGGCAATCCAGTTCCACGATGTCTGAAACATTTATTTTATTCCATCACTAATGATAAGTTATGGTATATGTGTAGAACGGCGTGCATGGCATCCTACAGCCGCATGGTCTGGGCCACTTACTGGGGCTGGACGTGCACGATGTGGGCGGGTACTTGCCCCACTGCCCCGCCCGCCCGTCCGGCCCACTCGCCAAGCTCAGGACGGCGCGATGTCTCCAAGCCGGAATGCTACTCACCGTCGAACCAGGCTGCTACTTTATACCCAGGGTAAGTGCCTCTACAGTCTTAGTTACTTAATAGGGTAGTTGACTATTTCGTAAATAAATACCGATGCCTCCTTCATTAAAAAGAATATTAGAAAACATCTCGGAAAATATAATTATTACAACTTTTCATTTTCATCACAAATTTTAATGAAATAAACATTGAGATAAATTAATATTTTTTTTCTATGATATAGAGACGTAAATAAATAATAATAAATAATAAATATTTCGGACATCTAACACACAACGCCATCTAGTCCCAAACTAAGCAGAGCTTGTATTATGGGTAATAGACAACTGGCATGAATACATAAATACTTTTTTTTTGTAAATACATACATATTATACATAGGAAACACCCAAACTCCGAAACAAATATTTGCAGATCATACAAACATTTGGTACGACCCAGGATTCGAACCCGAGACCTCTTGCACAGCAGTCGCGTACGCTACCACTGCACCACCGAGGCAGTCTTCAAATGTTCAGATAAAGAATTAAAAAAAACATGCATATTTCCTATTGCCAAAGATGTTCGTATGACAACCGAGACAGACGGCTTGGAGTGCTCTCCCGAGGCATAGTGGTCTGTTAAATTTTAAAAAGTAGTAAAATTATGTTATAACAAACTGGCGCTATAAAGTTCCACTTCAAATCGAAATTCAGCCGTATACTCAAAAATCAAAGAAAAAACGAAATTATAATGTCAATTCTAATCACTTCTGTTTCATAGCTTTTGGTCGGTGCTCAAAACAATCCAACTCAATCGGTATTCTTCAATTGGGAGAAAATGCAGATGTTTAAAAACTTCGGCGGTGTTCGTATCGAAGATGATGTGCTTATTACTGAGGAAGGCGTCGAGAACCTCACTTTCGTGCCTAGAACGTGAGTAACTATATATTTTAATTAAATAAATATTTTTAAAATATAAATAAATATTTCGGACATCTGACACACAACGCCATCTAGTCCCAAACTAAGCAGAGCTTGTATTATTGGTACTAGACAACTGATGTGAATACATAAATATTTTTTTTGTGTTTTATTTACTAAGACTAAGTGTAAGTAATGATGATGATGATGCTATGCTAGCTTTTGCTGTCGATTCGTCTGCGTGATGGCCGACATCAAACATTGTACAAGAATGTTACTTTAGGGCTCTCTTATTTTTTTTCATAAGACACAAAGTAACATTGTTTAGGGGATGGGTGAGGATGTTGGCCCAAATCTCACCTGAAAGGAGTTTCGTAAATCGCAATAAACGTTTTAAGTATAACTCCATTAATTAATGGATGCCCCCAAACAAACAATTAAGTCAAAATAAAAAATGCCTGTCTAACCAATCAACGTTAATTGGTAAATATAAGCTGATCAAGAAGCGTCTACAATGTAATGATTCTTGTAAGTTCACGAGAACCATTCCAAAGTTACTATTTCAAAAGAGGCACTTTTCTTATGACTCTTATGATCAACGCCCTAAAGTAAGGGTTTTTGCTTGAACATTAATGATGTAGCCTGCGTATTTATCAGTTATTATCGCGGTAAAAAGTAACTCATGTCTTTCAGACTCTTGAAATTGGTGCAGCGGTGTAGACGTGAAGGCGTATTAGACAGACATATTAATATGGAGTTAATATTTGACGTTTCTCCTTTCCAGAGTTGCTGAAATTGAAAAGCACATGGCTGATGGAGCTAACTTTAAAAACAAATAATATTCACAACTTAACCTAGCCAGATATATTGTATAAATATTAATATATTCAACATGTAAATTATATCACTATGTATATTTATTTAAGTACAAAAACATTTTTATGAAAAACTTGTCGTTTTTATTCTATATTAGAAAATTCACAAGAGAATAAACAAGGCATGTTTCTTATATCGGTGATGATTATGAGATTTTATTGAAATAATACAATATTAATATCAACTTTCGAATATCCACTCATTAGCTAATATACCTCAAATAGTTTTTAATAACAATTGGAAGAGGTAATGCATTAATTGCTCTCATAAATGTTGAGGTGGTAAACTCTTTAAGCGACCCATCTTCGTTTGTCATTTCTCTGAAATGCTTACGAATTTTATATCTACAAAGGTGTTTTAAAGTTGGCACAATAAATTCAATTGCTTCAGGGTCCGTTAAATTCTCGTCCACCATATTCAGTAGTGTATGTTGTATCTGAAAATATAGGTGATGATAAATTCAGTTTGAAACAGATAATAAATAGCATAAAGCATCACATATCAGGTAATGACAGTTTTCCAACCGTTCCAAAGGTTAGTCATAACTAACAGACAGTCAAAAATTAAAAAAATCTATTTTTCTATATAAATACTGTATATACTTTCAAATATATTTAGTGAAAATCCGTTAAATTAAAATTACAAACACTTCAATTTTATTTATTTGTATGGATGTGACTAGTTACATACTAGTACACCTATCTAAAAGCGTAGAAATAATGTGTGTGAGTGAAATACATGACTACACCCAAATAAGAAACAAAACATAAACAGCCTTAGTACTTTCAAAACATTTAGTTGCCAATAGATAGAATAGCTTCCCGTCATATAAGCCTTAAATTTTCGTCGAATCTTTCTACTTATATAATTAAAACGATTTGATTCTATGTAATAGAGCTACAATGCAACAGTACAACTTTTGCCATATTTGATATAGTTAGTCATTGTTCTGACATTTTTTCATGGGTCGACCTAAAATAGAACAAAAAAGAAATAATGGAATTCACCATAGTATCTGTGCGAGCGGAAGTTCCGCTTCATTACACTTTTTCGCCAACTTTGCTACATTTGACCACCCACCATATTCTCTGGAATATGCCTGTTTTTGAGGGTTCCGAATTCTGAATCTCCTTAGGCATTTATGGTTTTTATTTGGTTCCGTGATTACCTATCTTAAGTAAAATCCTATCACAACCAGTTGTGGGTAGAAAAATACTGTCTGTAACGAAACTTAGTGGCGTTAAATGTGTAGCAGTATCAACACTCCTTATTCATCAACATAGGGAGCAAATACAAGACAATGTCACAGCAGAGTGTAGGAAAACTTAAAACAAACCTTATACCATTCTGTTTTGCCAAACTTCCTTTTAAAGGTGAGTCCTCTATGATGTTACGTTCGCATACCATATCCATAGACCTATGTATTACAATTTCATTTTTTTTAAAGTACAAAGTGTTAGACTTTTATTCTCTCTCATTTTTATTAGACTTTATCTGCTTAGGTAGGTAATTCATTAAGTTATGAATACAAAAGAAATTGACTTACTTCTATTGGCACCAAAAGCATTCTATCGGTTACTACTGCAAACTGCAAATAATCCTGGGGTTCATTATACAGACTGTAAGGCGTCATCATTGGTGCAGACACAGGGTAAATATCCAGCGCTGTGAGGAATGCATCAGGAATGTTAACATCTTGGTACCTGAATTTGCCAGCGCTGCAAAAATCTACATCACAACCAATTTGTACGAGTATTTCGAGTACCTAAAATATAAATATATTTAAGGTTACTCTAATTGGTATGATTGTAACGATTTCTTATGAACTAAATTTTCAAACGTTTCATTAAAAAATCAATGATGATGACGTTAGAATATATTTTTATATGACTTACTTCATAATGTAAAATAAAAATTTTTTGTTGTTTTCAATACTAAGGAAAAGGTATTTTAGATAAAACATGTTAATCTAATCTGACATTCTACAAATTCAAAGTTTATAGAAAACTAAATTAAATATGGCATTGACGTCATCTCAAGTCAAGTAGTAAAAAAATATTACTCGATAATAAGAGAATAGAGGCGTTATAATAAAAAAGAAATTGATGCGAAACACTTCTATCTTCAAAGGAGAATGTGTTTTGATTTTTCTTGAAAGAATTTATCTTAAGTTTCACAGCTTGATGGCTAGGTTTTACAACCATCAAGTAGTTTTATTGAGTAGGTACTAAAACAGTTTTGCATTTTTAGGTTACTAGAAATGTTAACCTGTGATAATTACACTCCAAATAATAAAATAATGCAGTAAGATGAACATTAATAATAAAAACTGCAAGTACATAACAACAGTTAGGTTAAGCCATCATTGGATTGCAGACTCTCTTAGCTGTCCCCGAGTTCCACTTCCTGTCAACACATAATGGAGTCTTGCCATGTGATAAAAAAATGCATGAATACTATTAAGCAATTAAGTGCTTTATTTGAAAGGGATGCCCGAGACACACGCATGTAGTAATAAAACTTAATTTGATAGACCATATGGTTAGATTCATTGGTGCAAGATATGTAGCATCTAGATATGTAGTACCTAGCTTTTGATCGGCTCCGCCCGCGTGTATGTTGCTTACCGCGGTAAAGAATGGCTTATGTACTTCCTCTAGAATCAAAGTATGTCCACACTAAATCGGTGCAGTTTAACCAAGTTGTAATTTTTATAAATGTTTGTCCAAGCGATTTAAAGAAAGTAGGTACAATGACAGTTCTGGCTAGCATAATCCCTTGACAGGTAAGGAGAAAGATGAGGTGGTGGTGGACAGGTGAGAGTAAAAAAGTGTCTGAGCTCACTTGGACTGTCCTTACACTACAAACTTCTCATTATTAAGCATAAACAACACTGAAAAGTCAAAAGCATCTCTTCACTCACCACTACAAGAATTTCTAGCCTTACCGACACACCATTACTCAGAGGGTTCAGTAGTTCTCTTACTATTTCTTAAAATATATTGTAAAATATGGAAAGAGATTTCTATTAATGCCAGAATTTTCTTGTATTTTGCAATCATTGTTTAACTCAAATATTTATTCTCTTCATCATCATTATCAAATCTTTAACAATCCACTGCCGCATATAGGCCTCCCCTAACAAAGTTTTTTATTAATGTGTTTATACCGTGGGAGAGCCACGCTTCGGCATGAATGGGCCGGCTCGACCGGAGTGATACCACGGCCTCACAGAAAACCGGTGTGAAACAGCGCTTACGCTGTGTTTCATCGAGTGAGTGAGGATACCAGAGGCCCATACCCCAACCCAACGCCCCCTACCCCCCTCACCACCCCCCTCCCCCCAGGCCGCCATAGTGTGGGTCACCATGCTGCATTGTTCTTTTTCGCATTGAGGATGGTGACCACCACTCTTGGATTCTGCTCATGCTTTCCATCAGGCAGGGCAGAGTCATTTTGGCAGCTAAAATATTAAAAAAAAAAAAAAAAAATTTGCATATATTGTCTTAAAGCTAACATATTCACCTCATTAAAATATTGAAGTTGTGGCGGACTAGTATGTAAAACAATTTGTGTGGATACAAGTGGAGGGCACTCCAATTTATCTACAATATTGACATTGGCACCTCTCATGACGAATAAATAAAAATATTCTCTGAATTTCTCTGGTGATTTCTCATACACATATGCAGATATGGTCAGATAATGATTTAACGGTGAAAGAGTGGCATATTGTGTATTGTTAAGATAACCTTGGTTAAATAATGTGTTAAATGGTGTTAGAACATTATAAAAATATGGTTCCAAGTCGCTGTATAATAAAGTTTCTAATATTTCAAATTTAAATTTGTGTGGTAAACAAGCATCAATAATAATATTTTCCCTTAGGTTTTCTTTATCAGTAACGGAAAAAAGCTTTTTAAAAACTTCTACATCAGACCTATCTGCATCAATAGGCAATTCCTCTTCATTATTTAATATATTTGGATCTGCTCCATGATCTAATAAAAAGTTCACTACACTAATACCAGCTCCTCCACGAACTGCATAGTGTAAAGCAGTGTCTCCTGTACTTGTTTCTTCATTAATATCATACACAAAAGGATATAAACTATCAATATTTGGGTAGTAGCCCTTACAGCATGCTAAGTGAAATGGTGTGAATCCATTGGGAGTATTTTTAATTTCAGGATCTGCACCTGCATAAAGCAAGGTAATTAAAGCTTCATGTTGTCCTGCTAATGCTGCTTCATGTAATGGTGTGTCACCATCAAAATCCTGTACATTTATGATTGCTCCATATTCTAACAATAATTCTATCAATGGAACATTTCCCTGGGCACTAGCAATATGTAACGGTGTCACTCCTTCAGTGCTACCATAATTAGCAATATTCTTTGCAGAGTCTAGTAAAGCCTTTATGGTTTTGAGTGAGCAATTATTTTTGCAAGCAAGATAAAGTGCCGTATGACCTTCGTGAGTTTCTGCTCGTACTCTGCTTTGCGGTGCCTTAAGTATCAACATTAAGCTTTCATAGCTATCGTGGTAAGCAGCTTCGTGTAGACAAGTCCACCCTCGGTTGTCTACACAGTTTGGATTTAAAGTCTGTAATAACCTTTCTACATTGTTTACGTCATTTATTCTAGATGCTAGACTTAGTGGATTCGAGGTAGCAGGGTTTTGAGCACTGAAATCCATCTTTCCAGCATATAAATGCCGGTTAGCCCGTTAAAATGACAGTTCGTTAATTACTTAATCTTTTATACTGTTACATTTTAATTGATCACTTAGACAAATTATTAACAAGTACGTTTAATGATGTTTAAGACGTGTGTTAGTCCTATGATAATTAACGACAGCAAATAATTAAATAGATACCATTCAAGATAGGTACCTATTTGGATAAAAGTTGACTTGAATTATGTAGAAAGATGTGACATTAATGACATTAACCATAGATTTTTAACATTGAACAAGCTGATAATAAAAAAAATAAAAAAAAAATAATAATAATAAATACTTGACATTGGCAGAAATAGCTGATCCGGCTGATTGCCATATCATCAAAAGAAGAAGCTGATAATAAGCCGAGCCGGCAATTCGAAAAATAATATTATTATGGTACTTCGTCAGCCAAATGTTAAGAAAATGTGTTTCAAGTGTGAATATCGATTTGAAACAAATAGTAAAGAGTTTAATGTACTTAAGTGATAATTAAATAATAATTTTTTAACTTCAAAAGTACATGGTGGGTTTTGTAGGCATCTCTAAGCCTCTGACACTGCTACAGCTTGGCAAAAATTTTGTTGAAAGTCCTTCTTGCTTTTGTATTATGCGTCTATTTGTTAGCTTTGAGTTCATCTATGTATGTGTTTATACTTTTCGTAACTATTTCTGACGATTGTACTACTATGGGTATGGTTTCAGTGTTGATGTCCCAGAGTCTAGTTATTTCTACTTTGAGAGTGTGGTATTTACCGAGTTTCTTTATTTCCTTTGGTATGTTTTATTTTCTGTATTATAAGGTGTTCTAACTAAAAATTTAAAAGAATTATGGTCGAATATCGACCTCTAGGCGACCACTAGTACAAATAATTTCTTAAACCGCGAAAATGTGGTTTATTAATTTACAAAAGAAGCATGTGTGTGTTTGTAAAAAATCCTCAAAATTTCAACAATTGAGTCTTCATATCAACATGAATTAAAAAATAAAATCATGAACACTGAAAAAAGGATTTCGATGCACTAAGTCAGTCGTGGATGAGTTGATTCATGGAGTTTCGCAGCAATCAATAATAATGAGGGTTAATAGTATAGGAGCCGCTTGCAGCCAGACAATCGGATTTAAACACGACAATTTGTACCTACTTATAAACATCGACGTGTTATACTTCAATGCGTTAATAACAAACAGTTAAGGGATTGATTGGTGTGTCCTATTGAAACTGGCTCCGCATTGTTTAGCTTAGGGCGCTTTTCAATTATTTTCCAATTTAAAGGAAATTTTTACCTGGAACTCCATATATATAAAACGTTATACCTATGGCTGTGGACGAAATAATATCATTAAGGAAATATGATAACTTTTAAATAATCGGCAATAGTGATTTTCACTATTGTCATCAAGATAAAATATTTTCACAGTGAAATACGTTATTGGTTGTGTACATTTATGTAGCAGTAATAATATAAATAATTTAAATATACCACAATATATTACTTTCATTCGAACCATTTGAATTTTTCTTAAAAAAGTGTTCACGTCGGTATTGTAACGAGAGTAAAAAAGAGTATTGCTATTGAAACCGCATTGCTCGTTTAAACAGAGCAGTAGGAAATGTGCATGTTTTTTTTATTTCTTAATCTGATCATTTATGTCTCTATGAAATAGAAAAAATATATAAATAGACTTGAAAGTAGCCCAACTAATTTTCAAAGCGAAAATATAAACACTAACTAAATTCAAGCTATTCAAACGCCGCAATTTTGCGCGCGCTTTCGACACGGCCAATGACTTCATTGTCATTTCGTGTTCTTCTTCTTTTGATGATATGGCAATCAGCCGGATCAGCTATTTCTGCCAATGTCAAGTATTTCAAGTCTTCAATTCTAAGTCTTCGAGTCTTCAAGTCTTCGTCGTGATGGAATTAATGATAAAAAATATGAAAAATGTGGATGACATGATTTTAATCAAATTTGCACACCGTGTGCAGTTTGATTCAAAATTTTTTTTGATATAGGTGGCAGACGAGCAGATGTATCGCCAGATGGTAAGCGTTTACCGCTGCCCATGAACTCACGCAACACCAGAGGCGTCACAAATGCGTTGCCGGCCTTTTAAGAAGGCGTACGCTCGTTCTTGAAGGTTTGAAGGACGTATTGGTCCGGGAATACAGCAGGTACATTCATTCCATACTTTTGTTGTGCGAGGCAGAGTTCCTTGAAAAGCGCACAGTTGTGGACTGTCAACCATATACGACGATAGCGGAAAGAGGCGGCAGGAATCAGCCCAAACAATTGATTGACTTAATTATGCTATTGACATTGTTAGTAGGTAAGCAGGTACTAACTTACATAGGAAATCTCAATATTTAGACTTAGTGTTTTTATACGTACCACATAACCATATTTTGGCAGCCCAGAAAGCGATTATTTTAACTGCGTTGACAGTGACTGAAGATTTCGAGATCACGGCCTTATAGTTTTTTAGAATTGTCGGTATTGTGTTTTTATTAGAAAAAAAATAAATATCTAACAAATAGGCAGGTGCATTACTGAACAAAAGATACAAACGTAGTATTACATTTAATATCAATATGATTCATACAATCTTGTACATACACACAATTGTAAATGAATATTCAGTCTCGTTGTAGAAACTTGTCATAATTTAGGACTTTAATGCATTTCAAATAAATTATGATTCTATTTAAGTATAAAAAACAATATCTTGTTTATAATCTTTGCGAAAATATGTATCTAAAGCTAGTTAAACCTATTAATGAAAAAGGTTATCTCAATATGTAAAATCAACGAAACATGTTTAGACGTCTTGAATTTTGAATTTAAGAGAGAGAAACTTATAGCGTGTAAAAAATTATTTGTCTAAATCCATGCGGAATGCGCCTGCGATCCCTATGGGAAAAACCACTAAGTCAAAATTATACACAACAAAGACTAAAAATCCTAAAAGCAGTAACAAAGATATGTTCATCCTTAAATAACATACGTAGGCACAATATTTTCAATTAGATGACTTTTACGTCCTAACACCTGAGCATCCAACACTTAGGATCCAGATATTAATGCTTACGAGTACCTATTTAATATTATTAAAGTACGAGTCACATTTGGGGTATTACCCTAATAAAACATGTTAGATATATTTAGTCTATGTTAAATAACTCTAGGGCGAATTTATCTATTCTAAGTCACTAAATCATCAGTAGTTGGCACAGATCCGTTGGGAAATTTCAGAGGTGACATAGCTTGTGATCGTGGCAGGGAACTGGCACGAGGAGATCTAGGAGAAATTGGAGACCGGGGACATCGTCCTGCAGGGTATGGCCGTGGTCGTAGTTCCTCTGCGCTGCGAAACGTTGTACGAGCTATTCGTCGCCTGTACAAAGATGTCACTGTTGTTTCTTGTAGTAGACATCTGAAAACACAATGTCAGATCGACATATTTTTTAACAGTAACGGCTGCTAGCTTCAACTGTAAAGTGTAGAAGTATAATAGAAGTGATGAGAAATTATGATAGACGTAGACGAATTTGAAATTAACTATTCCTAGTCATTTGGCCAGCGTGGTAAATTTCGCCAAAACCTCCTTTTTAGGGAGACGCCTATGTCCTGCAATGGGCTATTAAAGACCGTGTTGATGTGTAGTGTGGAAATTATGTACATATGTTTCTTTAATAGAATGGAAAACGAACAGAATGTTCACGTGGTATTATTATCTGCAGTGATGTGAAAAGAATAACATTAACGAAATGAGCTGTAAAAGTGATACACTAACTTCTCCAGTTCACTGAGTTGTTGCTTGGGTGTCGATGAGGCTACCGGCCGTGCACGACCCAATTTAGCGCGTGTGGACTGTAACATTTGCTGAGTTACAAGAGGTTGCTGGCTGTCTTTAGTCGCAGGTTTCGAGCGTACGGGATTGTCCTAGAAAGAAAAAAGAATAGGTTGAAAAATCTTACTTATACCTTTTTTCCCGACTGCGAAAGAAGGATGGTTATGTTTTTCGAGTGCATGTATGTATGAATGTACGTATGTGTGTATATTTCTTTGGCACGCCTAAACAGCTTGTCGTATTTTTATAGGAGTGGTGTCAATAGGTTCGTCTAAGTCGTGAGAGTAACACTGAGTACATCATTATTAAAAAAAAAAACAATAAAAAAATTATACGCCATCAGTTTTTTTTTCAATATAATTCATTACTTGTATTTGTTAACGTAGGTACTATAATGTATAATGAACCAAAAGTATGAACATTTCTGTTTATGTCAACTTTTAAACATTTGAAAATAAGCACATAGGTAAATCAATGGTCGATGAAAATGTGTTGAAGAACTACCTAAGCATATAAATATGGCTATGGTACAAAATTAAACAGAATCATTTTTGTTATAAAAATCTACTGTTTTAACAATCAAAATTATTTTCTCCTTCGTACTTTTATTAACCTTGTGTCCGGCTTGTGTCATCTCGATTATTTTAAATCTTTCAATAACTTTTCGATTTCTTGAAAAGATGTCATCCTACTTTTTTCTAATACATATATTAATTTAAAAGTTTGTAAGGATGCATGTTTGATACTCTACTACTGAAGGGAATTAGATGAAACTTCACAGTAATATAGCTTAATAGCTTATGCATCAAATAACACATAGGCTACTATTTACCGCGATAACCGACATACACGCGGTCGGAGCCGCGGGTAAAACTAGTTACTTAATTATGTTGCTATTCCATTTCACACTATTATAATAAAAGTGTATCTTACGTTGTCTTTGGTGAAGTCACTTCTCATTAAACAAAATAAAAAAAACCAGTAAGTGCGAATCGGACTCGCGTATTAAGGGTTCCGTACCATTATCTATAAAAACGGTAAAAAATTCACGATTATTGTAAGAGAGCAAATATTTATTTTATTCTGTTTTTAGTATTGGTTGTTACATCTGCAACAGAAATACATCATCTGTAAAAATTTCAAATGTCTTACTGACGCGGTTCATGAGATACAGCCTGGTGACAGACGGAGAGAATGACAGACGGTCAGAGAGCGGAGTCTTAGTAACAGGGTCCTTTTTACCCTTTGGATACGTAACCCTAAAACCGTTAGTTGCTACAAAGAAACTAATTACGTAGATAAGTTTAAATTACGAGTCGTGTCGTTACATCGTCGGCTTTATGTGACTGACTTCACAAACGGGTAAAAGAATCTTAATTGGGGTATGGGCCTCCGGTATCCTCACTCACTCGATGAAACACAGCGTAAGCGCTGTTTTACACCGGTTTTCTGTGAGGCCATGGTATCACTCCGGTCGAGCCGGCCCATGCATGCCGAAGCGTGGCTCTCCCAGTACCACCTCTTAAATAATATATTAGAAAGTTGATAGTGATTGAAACATTTCTATTTAATTGTGCTTCACGATAATCTACTAACCACTTACTATGACTATATTAAGTGGTTTCCCGGGTCGCGCTACCAAGTGTTATTGAGTTTTACTGATTATAGAAATGCTGAATACCAACTCGGAGTTGGAAAGTTGGGGTCTTAGCCCCCGTCATTCGGAGAGTATGTAAAGCCGTCGGTAATGCGCCTGATCTCTTCCCGGTGTGTCGTATAAACGTCCAACCGGATTATGAGAGTGAGGAAACAGAGAGTGCACCTGTATTTACGCACAAACCTATGCACTATAATATTTCCTATAGTCGGCTGGTCTTTGTGGAGACTGGCCGCCGTAGCCGAAATCGGCTAGGAGAACATCATTATCATGGCTATGTAGACATTAAATGCTAAGCTAAAAATACCCCTTACAATATACCTGGAACTCTAATTGACGATTGCTGGAAAGTTAGATTTACAATTATCTATAAATATGTGGTATATATATAACTAATCTAAATAATGTACGGAAACGAAAGTTGTCACCAAGGTGTAGAAAGAATAAAGAAAGGAAAGAATATGGCTTCATAAATAATTTTTCCTCCTCCAAAATACAAATAAATTACTCATGTAAGATCACCTAAACTGTAACATTTTCCTTGCTTACATACCTAGTATTACATTTATTAAATGTAATTAGTTACTCATCAATAAAACCCAAGAATGTTACTAATTCAGTTCTCTGACCAATATCAATTGTATTTATTAACAAATAATTATAATTTTATGTACCTACATTATTATATGTATGTGTTGTTAACGGGTAACGCCGCAAGGCAATCAAATTTAAAAAGTAGCCCAAGTTACTCCATATATTATCCCCCATCTGCTAGTGAAAGTCCCGTCATAATCGGTCCAGCCATTCGAAAGATTAGCCAGAACAAACATTCAAACAGACAAAAAAAAATGTTTTTTGATGTAAGTACCGCATATACTTTCTAATAAAAAGCTGTTAATTTGAAATTACAAACAGACATTTCCATTTGATTTATTTGAACAGATATGAAAAATAAAAACCAAATAATTTAAATATATAAGCTATAGTTAGGTAATAGATTAATGTAACTCTCTAAAAATCCACTTTCGAAGTAAGTGCGATGACATTAGCCGAATTTATTTTTATCAATGAATAAGTTTCAACAACTATAGCAAGTTCAGTTTCAAGGTACTAGGGCCACGCCGACTTCAGTACTGACGGGCAGGTTCGACCGGGACGGTACTACCCTCTCTTAGAGAAAACCAAACTAAAATGACACTTTATCATTTGCCATTTTAGTTGATTAGTACGAAACCGGAGGCCCAAAGATGCAAAAGCATCTCAATAGGCCGCCATAGTGTGGGTCACCATGCTTCATTGTTACATTGTCTGCATTTACAAGGAACGTGCTGGACAACACTCTTAGATTCTAATATGCATTTCATCAGGTAGAGTAGAGTTACTCTTTGACTGGCTTATATACAACAAAACGAAATACACGAAAAGAAAAATACTGATGATAACATTATTGCCCCAAAATGTCATCTGTTCTCTCTCTCTCATAGCCCAGTTGCACTCGGTGATTAGAAACAATCATCGAGGGTAAGCAACGATGGCGCGGTCAGTACCTGGTTGAATGACCGCTGGTGGCATGTTACCATGAGCGTCTCCGTGATTCGGAGGTCACGTTAAGCAATCGGTCCCGGTTGTTATCATACGATAACATAGGGCAACATTCGCGAAGCTTAGTTGGAGGCCTTTAGGCAGCTTGAAAACATCCAACGGTAAGATTACGTAGCCACAAACTTGTCTTGCCAGTCCCCAACCCGCACTTGGCCAGCGTGAGGACGTATGGCCTTAACCCTCTCCTGAGAGGAGTCCCGAGACCAGCAGTGAGACATGATGGGTTGCTGACGATGATGCTCTAATTAATTCGATATAATAGATCATGAGTACTTATGGGATGCACTAAAAAGGTAAGGGGTGCAATCAAAATACATCAACATAATGAAAAAAGCATACACAGCCAGCACAGCACAGGTTAAACTTGAATCTATTGGTAATGAATTTTCCATTAAAAGAGATGTACGGTAAGGAGATCCTATGTCATCTAAATTGTTATTTTCAGCGGTATTGGAAATTACCTTCCAGAATCTAAACTGGTCCATAAATGGCCCAAACATTAACACAGAATTGCTGACAATTGAAACAAAGAAGAAAAGAAAAATGAAAGTTAGTAAGCAGGCATATAATATATTATGTTTTAAGAAAGTGAACATTTATATTTCATATTTAAATATTATTCGTGCAACCGTGCTTGGCCCGAAAGTAAATTGATTGCGAGTATATACATATATCAGAATGAATATTTCCCAAATAAATGGGTAAAATACCAACAAAACAATACTAGTAAATGAAAGTTGTTAACAATAAAGCAATGGACAAAGTTATAAATCGAATCGTGTTAAATGAGAGATAACATACATTAACTAACTTCCGATTGATAACTAGTTAACACTGATAACGTTAAGAGAATGTGTACATACGCGCGGAGACGCGAGCGCAGCATCGGGCGACAGCGACTAGTCAGTTTACAACCGCAACTCAACCGGAGCGCTGAATAGGCACAGCAAAGCCTACTATTGTTAAACATCTCGTGAATGACAATAAATAATAAGTGAAGAAAGTATAAAAGTATAATGGAAATGCAACAACAAAACGGTAAGATATAATTTATTTAAAGTGAAAGTGAGTGTACAGAGTTGTTCGTATGTTGACCCCGATATTCAAAGCCCTACCAAGTTAGCATTGACACTGAACGTTGCAAATTCTTGAATAAGTGATTGTCAATTTCTTTGTTAGTTTAGCTGGTGTTTAAGTATTATTCACATATTGTAAATAATTACTTAAATGAGCTCAGTTTTCACCATATTGTAGAGATAATGACTGTGCGCATGCAATGCAATTTTGTTGAGCGTTTACAAAATAAGTGCAGCTTGTGCAATCTTTGTGACCGTTTCTAAAGGCTATTGAAACGTTGCTCAGTTGTCGATGCAAATACCTACAAATAACAGCCCATACAACTGTCTTGGGACACTATGTATAACACAATATTTTTTATATTCAAGAGAAGGAAAAATAAAGTATACAATTAAGACCTGAAGTTGTGACCAATGGTGCTAATGAGAATGCCAATAGGTTAAGCTTCAGTGGAATAAAACAATACAGTAGTTAGATTTGTGATATATTAATTGTTATGCACACCTCTAGATAGAAAGTGTCTAAGAGAGTTAATGAGAGAATACTAGCAGGTTTTCTAAAACTTCAAATACCCAAAAAGTAGTTGTTTACTGTGTTTGAATTGAAATATAATTTAGCTCATGTGTCGTGATAACGAGTAGCTTATGTCCTTCGTCAAGAATTAAATTTTCAATCAATTTCATTGAAATCAATGCAGTGGTTTTTTAAGTTTGGTTGATTAAGTTCGTAGAGTAAAGGATAATAATTGATTTGTGTTCAAGACTAATTATTTGATTAATTTACTCAAATCATGTACTAAGGACATACTCGCAGGCAGAAACTAGTGTTTAAATAAAAACACCCACTAAGAGACCAGGCCCAGAACACAAGCCGCTAAATCAATGTGCGTGGTTTAGGAAATAGGATAGTTAACATCACGCCTAGACCTAGCCTAGATCAAAAAGAGAGGCAGACGAGGTTGCGTGCCTTAGCTAACATATAGGTATAATTTATATATTAAAATTGCATGTATTTCAATCATAGGTTAAAGTAAATTGCTTAAGGCCAGTAAGCATATTATGTTTTGTCCTTCCGCATTCAGTATTTCATGCCATTTTACTACACAATGGCGCGTATGGGCTATTGTCATTGAAAGTAAGCCCTCGTCTCCCGACTATATGATACTAATGATTAAATATTAGCTATGGTGAAAAGAGTCCAAAGTCCTATCTAGGAAATAAATAAAATCAAACCATTTATGTAAATAAAAACGAATCGCCAAATGTGTTGCTAACAAAGCAAAACTTGGAAACCGCTCGGCCAATTCGGTTAAATATTTTTTAATACTTTCATTGAGGTATAAGGAATGTTCTTAAGGAGAGAAAAAACGTAAAAATTACAAGGAAAATAGTAAAATCAACACTCATTTATTTATTCTATTGGATTGCGCCAGGTTAAGCACTTTGACCTTTTAGTTTTTACAGAACAAAGACCATCCGGGCAGTTAGTAGGTTTATAAAAATCTCGTGTCGCAATGTTTTCTTTTTGAACTCCTCCGAAAGAGATTGACAGATTTTTAGGTTTTTTTGTATATATATTTGGTATATATAGTGTATATTTGGTGTATAGTATATTTGCTAGGACTAAGAAAAAGCCGCAGGCTGTTTTTATACATTTAAGTGATAAAGGTGGCCGTTTTGTTTCTTTTTTCAAACAACTGCTTTATTCTAAACAATTTATATGGCAAAACATGAAAATATTCGTTCAGATTCTTTGCTAAATATTTTCTAAATTTCTAATTTCGTAAATATTTTCTAAAGTAATTATTTTTTAGTAGTTATGGACGCCTAAGCTTCCCACAGGTAGTGTAGAGTCGATGATAAGAAAATAGTTTGCCGGGTATCTTTTAGTTTTCTTCTATACAAACCTTATCCTGACAATAACGAAACCATAAAAAAAAGAATTAATCCAATTTGGTGCAGTCGATCAGAAGTTATGCGCGTATATACATTTCGATGATTCATTTTAATTTACATAACCGTACATATAGCTTTTTGACAGTATACGGATACAGATAACTTACCTCTCACAACTCATAGACACACAACGACAATTTTCGAAACACTTGTTATATCAAGTGCATTAATGCTTTAAGTGTAGGTATAATTTCCGCAAGTATTGTTTGTGGTTATTGAGGAAAAGATCATACAGACTACTACATCGAGCACGCACCTTTACGCGAACCGGTCTTACTTTTCGTACACTTTCAAATTGATAAATACACAAGTGTTGAACTGAGACCTAGAATTGATAGCACTGCAAAATCGAGAATATATTTATAGACTAAATAACAGTCGTCCCTAGATTATGAGCGCGGTAAATATATTCCTTCATGTAATATCGTTTGAAAATATCGGACCTTATGCCCCATATACTTATATGATATGTAATGCAATATGATAAAACCCAAGTTTACATGGTAAGGGACTTTCTACTTTACCGCTTTAACTAAAGTTACAAAATGAAGTGACACAGGATATCTAAAGTGTTAAAGGAGTGTAATTTTAATACACTGTGAAGTGGATGTGAATATTCACTCTTATTAACAGATTTTACTAAGATACACGTGCGAGACAGCGCCGCACTTTAGGGTAGGAAGAGCGAAGCGAAAAAATCTCCAAGCAAAGCGGTGATGGCAAAGGACGCCATATACATAATGTCCTAACTGAGTAAGGTGTGCAAAAGTCGAAACTATCTTAATGTCAAAGATGCAAAAATGTTATACCAAGAAATAAAATTATTAAAACCCAAATACAAAATGTCCTAAAAATACAAAATATATTGAAAGATAATTACGTGGCTGCTTGGGAATGCGCTATAAATCATAACAATAACTACAGATTGCCACTAGACGGCAATATATATTATTTATAATAATAAAAATTTCCACAACATACTTTTATGGTAAAGACAATTACGTTTACAAAGTAAATAGTCCGAAGCAACAATAGAGTTATTAAACGAAAACTTCCACTGTATGTCAATTTATTTTATAACAACCTATAACTATCTGTTAAGACAAAGACATTTAATAACTAAATCTGTACTACAAAGTAACTGTAACCTTGCAGATAGCCAAAACAAGATTAAAACCTAAGTAGAGTAATTTTTATAGGTATTTAAGTTTAAATATTGATTTACATGACATGTTACACACTATGTTCATATACGGATTAGTGGGAATACGTGAACACAATTTTTTCCCCCAGCGTCTCCATAGTGGTCAACTCGGTCCTCGTACCGGTTCGGGCCCAGATGAAGTATTTGGGCCTGATCAACCTCTCACGAAACCTCTTCACGGGGGTTGTCCGGTCTATGGCGCTGTAGGGTATCGTCGAACAGAGCCATACGCGGATACCACACGGTGTCGACCCCCGTAGAATTTGGAGGCGGTAGTGCTCGCCGAAGTTTATCGACGGGTGGCTGAATTCCGGGCGGAGAGCGGTTGTCGCCCTCCGCCCGAAGAGGTACGCGAGTGGCGTGAAACCGCCCTTCGAGCCACGATTGCTCGTAGGTCGTCGTGGCTGGAGACTCCACGTGCTTGCTTCGCCACCGTGGAGGCTCTCCATCTGGTCATTCTCGAATGGGCAGGGCGGCAGCACGGGACCCTTTGCCTCCTACTGACGCAGGTGCTTTGCTTGGTTGGAATTACCTGCACTTAGTCGCCAGGAGAACTGAGTCTCGCCAACCGCCACTGCGACTGCAGTGAGGACTCGGCCCAGCTCACGCTGGCGGTGTGCCCCACGTGGGGCTCGCGACCTTCTGCGAGGAAGTAATCTCGCAGAAGGAGGCAGCAGAGAAGGCCCGGGAGGGCGACCTCCACGTGGACACGATCCACCGCCGGCGAACCGGGCGGTAGAGGCGCGCCTATCAGCGCTATCAGCGCCTCATGCCGATGGTCGGGACGGGTTTTCCCCTCCATCCGCTTCAAAACGCCAGCCGCGAGGAGGCGGCGTTACGCGTGTGCCGTACGTCGCCTAAATTGAGAGTTTTCGAACAGCAGACGGTGCCCGCTTCATTGCAGGCAGGCGCTGGGAGGGGTCCGAATGACGTAAGAAAGCGGTTCCCGGTTCCCTCCCGTCTCAGCCGCAGAGGGGCACATCGTGTGGTTTTAGTCGTTTCGATTCCGACACATTGCCCCACCGTAAACCTCGGCGGAGTGAAGGCCCAAGGGGGTTCCCACGCGTAAAAAAAGTTTTTATTTTATTTGAGGGCACTGATTTCCCAATAATTATTGCCATAAATATTCATGAAAACCAGCGGACGGCTTAATATTTCCTCCGAAGCACAGGTTATTGAACATACTACACTATTACATGAACTCACTCTTCGAAATTTGGTTTTTACTTTTCTCAGATCAGTAACAAAGCGACAATGACAAATGAAGTCGTATAATAAATAATCTCCTTCTAAATAGGTATAGATTTTGAGCAGTTATTATTTTCAAGTATTCATTATTTTCCTTTAACAAAACAGACAATAAATGTTAAAGATTTAGCGATAGTAAAGTATAATACCAGAATTCATTGTAAATATATTTGCTTCTAGAGATCATACTTATTACATGATTTATTTATTGGACTTAACAATCAAACGACTTCCTTGATATCGTAAGGTTAGCATTATCTTCGTTGTGAAATGATGGGCACTTAAAACACGATATTACGTATAGTAAATCAATTAAGATTTCTCCAACTGCAAATATTTACAGTTTGTGATCAAAAAATATTCTCTATGTAATGTAAAAGCTAAAAGTTTTAGGATTCCTCCACGGACATGGACGGACTTTGCTTTAATTTAAAATTAACTTATGGAGTTATTTGCCGGATCTTTTCCTTGGTAATGATATTTTGGAACCGAGCAACAAGTCATTAATGTAAAGTTCCGAAAGTGTCTGATAAGGCCTTCTTGAAATGAAAGCCATTTGATTTTTTATTTAAACAGTAATTAACTTTTATGCTTTTAGTTGAAACACATAATTTTCAATAATAAGACACAAAAGATTTTTATCGACTGAGACGATTTATTAATTTCAATTCTCCTCTTGAAGGTATCTTTTTTATTAAAAAACAAGCTGACAGTCAGCTTAAGGAGTTATGCTGTTTTGTGGAGGATTGTTTTTTTAATAGCTGTTAATGCATATACATTTCACAGATATTACTTTTTTTAATTCGATCTGATCGATATCGATTCGATTATAAATGTTGTCCCTAAACACATAGCGCTCTGTATAAATTTCTGCTGTTTGATGTTCTGCAATTTGTTTTTTTTTATTTTGTTCTTTATGCACAAATGTTGCAAAGGCGGACTTAATGCCAATCATGCGAAATAGTTAATCTTTACTGTGTGTGTACAGATTCAACTCGACAGCATTACAAATGAAAAAAATTAAAGTATCTGTTTGTAACTTGTCTACACAGTCGGTACTTGCATCAAAAATAAATTTCTACAATTTTATCCGTCTGTTTGTTCCGGTTAATCATTGTAACTACTGGACCGCTTTTAACTGGACTTTCACTGGCAGGTAGCTTATGTAATGAGGAGTAATTTGGGCTACTTTTATTTTAGAAAAAATATAGGGTAACGCGGAACAAAATTATACGCAGATGTTGCTGTGTTCAGTATGTTTTTAAAATATTTGAGTGGTTCATGGGTATTTTCAAATATTACCATACCAACCATTTTTCTTTTTGAAAAGACAATTTCTGCATTGGGAGGTTGCCTGTGCCGCGAGGGACTTTACAAACACATGAAACGGACACAAAAAAACATCCAGACTCAGAACAACAATTTGTGGATCACAGAAAGTGTTGACCCATGTGGGACGTGCACCTTCAATACCTTAGAGCAGTTAGAGCAAGCGGCGTGGCGACCCCTTAAACCACTACACCGTCCGTTTAGTTACATAATATTCCAACTTTTAACCTCAAAAATAGCGTTGACAGATCGACTGGAAAGGAGTTTGATAAACAAAGAGACAGCGAAGATATAATCTCTTATAATAAAGTTTTATATCTTTTGTCTACACAATTACTCTTATTTACAAAACTATTACACTGTATATTTCAGAGAACCAAAGCACGTTTAAATCTTCACGTGGATTGCTGAAATAAAGCGATTGTCACAACTGTAATTCTTCATGGTCACCCTTAAATCCCAGCGAACGACTAAATTACAATAATTGAATGAGTTATCATTTTGCATTCGGCATATTAAAGGACTGCGAGCGTTTTTTAAATTGACGACGCAGACGACGCTATATGTACCTAAATTAAGGTAAAAGGCGAGACCAAGAAATTGCTTGCGAAATATTCATATTCAGCACTCCTAGTCAAGTTACGTTCTGCAAACGTAAACGTTTATAAAAAACTAACAAATGTTTGAGAATGACGTTCTCAACATTAAGTCACGTGCTCAAGAAAATAGACGCGTATGCTCATATAGAAAGAGAATCGACGCCAAACATTGACAACTTGTCTAAAGAGGGCAGGTAAGGAGAGATTCGCAAAACGCTCAAACAAAATTAAATATTGCTTTCCTTTAATCGTTTCTGCTGTTTCACCAACCGCGCGTCCTTGCTTTACAGTTACACTTGTGACTTGTGACTGTGACCTTAATTACACTTAATAAAATGTAAATCTTTAGTAGCATATACCTTCATAAGTTTATAGCCTGTTCTATATTTATTATTGAACATATATTTATGTATAACTTAACACTTGAGCGTGTTCGCAGTGTGTGTAAGGTGTAAATTAAACAAGCAATTTTTGGTACGTGTCGCTACAGTAGCGTAATGCGTATGTGACTTCATTCAAAACGAGGAAGCATGTTAGGCTCGTGATTATTGTTTGTTTGCTATATTTATTGCCTTATATTTTATTTTTATTATTATAATACTTTTAACATTTACAACTAAGGTGGACGAGTATTGCCGATCTAATTTGATATTCTCTAATACTGAAGATAACCAAGACAATGTAGTTACAGAAAGATGTCACAAATAGCATAAAGGAGGCCGTGCGGACCATTCTTTGTTAGTGATTCGCTCGCATTCCAATTATACTGTTTTTAAACGGTTTTATTTAGCTTGCCATGTATGTTTATTTATTTGTTTTGGTCAAATCTAATAATTGAAATTTGACCCTCTTTCATTTGACGAAATTGATCTGAAATTTGGTATACACCTTTAGTTCTGGTGACAATACAATTAAATAAATTGTTTCATTGTGAATCCAAGATGGCCGCCGTTACAAAATTGACGAGGGAGATGGGTGTGAGGACTGGAACTTGGGACCTACCGAATTATTGTTTAGCTTTTAGTGGTTTTTTTTCAATAAAACCGTTTAAATTTAAAAAAGACAGTTATTTATACATTCATCAAGCGGCTAGGAAGCCATAGAGATTTTACTAAAAACTATTAGGTTTACCATTAGCTGATTAATGGTACGGTGAATAGATCAGGGCAAAAATGTCCTGGAGACTTGTATGTGTTTGCCATTGATGAGGTTTATTAATATTCAGACAAACGTGACGTTCAAAATTTTGTGAAATGCCGAAGACAGTTTGAATTGTTACACAGTAGGACCGCAGTCAAGGATAAGTTTACGCATCAGCAAAGTTTTCTGTCAGTTTCGGAATGTTTTCCGCAAGAAGTAGCCTCGGTCCAGTTTGTTGCGTTTAACAAGGTCTTACTGTAATCGCTCAAACTTATCGTTAGGTCAAACGGAGCAAAACTTTACGATTAAGTTATTTAGTATTAGGATTGAGAGATAACTTTATGTACAAACTAGCTTTTCCCCACGGCTCGATAACAACATTTAGTAAGTAAACACTTAAATCCGGTATTATAACTTTTTATACATTAATTTATGTGTATAGACTACTAGATTTTTAAAAGAAGCCTATGTCCTTCCTCAAGAATCAACATATCTAATGCTAAATTTCATTGAAATCGGTGCAGCTGTTTAACAGTGAAAGCGTAACAGACAGATAGATAGTTACTTTCGAATTTATAATAAAAGAATGTTTTTTTTCTTTTTTTATTTGGGATAGGGGGCAAACGAGCAGACGTATCGCCTGATGGTAAGCAGTCACCGCCGCAAATGGACACCCGAAACACCAGAGGCGTCAGAAATGCGTTGCCAGCCTTTAGGGAATAAGGGGGGATGGGGAGAGGGGTTGAGGTATCCTCACTCACTCATGAAACACAGCGCATGCGCTGTTTCACACCGGTTTTTTGTGAGACCGTGACGTCATTCCAGTCGAGTCGGCCCATACATGCCGAAGAGCGGCTCTCCCACGGCAAGCGTGACTCTCCCACGGTAAGCATGACTCTCCCTCCGTAAGCGTGGCTCTCCCACGGTAAGCGTGATTCTGCCACGGTAAACGTGGCTCTCCCATGGTAAACGTGTCTCTCCTACGATTAGCGTGACTCTCCCATGGTAAACGTGTCTCTCCCACGATAAGCGTGACTCTCCCACGATAAGCGTGGCTCTCCCAAGGTAAGAGTGGCTCTCCCACGGTAATGGATATCGAAGAAAAATAAAAAAATAATCGAATACCGTTTGTCGAGGTTGTTTACTCCAGTCAGAAAACACTACCGTGACACTATGCTTTTAGCAATCACAACCCATCTTGACGAACCCATGGCCTATAGTCTATTCGCGGATAAGTAAAGCGATAATTGAATAAGGAGTAATGCTATTTGTTCATAGTTTTATAATAAACATATTTCAATACCATATGATGCAGTCCGGGACCAGTAACGATAGCGTAGTAGCTATAGGTTAATATCTTAGTGGGATATTTTCGTTTTTTTAACGGCAAGTTTGGAAATACGTTATTGACAACATGTGATATGATATTTCGATATTCTGTTCTTGAGTCTCGTGATTCTTGTCCATTGATATCAAGCAAGATATGTTCATGACACCATGCCCACAACGGTGTGAGTAAATAAAAGATATTTAAAATAAACTAAAGTTTTTATCAGTGTCCTTGTTCTTCACGAATGTACTGCTAGCGCTACACTACCGCTAAACTACGATTTCATACATTATATATATGTAAACTACCGAAAGTAAAACCTTGAACGTGTGGATTTCCTTGAGGATCTTGCTTCAATCTTCCCATTTTTTAAAATACTCAACTGCCATTCCAAGGTAGGCTCGATATCTTGGGTATCAATCCGGGCGAGTACGTTGAGAACGTCACTAAGGCGACCTCGCGGAAGCTAGGCATACTGAGCAAGGTGAGCACATGTGTCTTCTTTATAAGACCCAGGTTCGCTCCTGCGTGGAGTATTTACTGTTCTCATCTTTGCGATGAATACGCAAAATACTTGCTAGACGCTCTCGATTGGCTGAAGCGGCGAGCAATCCACATTATCGACAGTCCCAAAGCCAAACGAATAGATATTGCCTCCATGGCAGTCCTCTATCCCCTTTATCATGGAGTGTTCTGACGAGCTTTCCCAACTGGTCCCACCCTTTTCCTTTCTCTATGCGACAACACGCACTGGCCTTAGAAGTAATCGTTTCAGAGTAGCCTCCATACGCTCTCGAAGTAATGAGTGCGTGCGTGCGTGTGTGATGTGTGTGTGTATCGATCAGTTAAAACCTGGAATTTACTACCAGCGCACGTGTTCAGCGTGACAATATGCTGCATTCCCCACATCCGCAACGAGGGTGGTGACCAACATTATTGGATTCTGCTCATACTTTCCATCTAACAGAGTAGACAGCTCTTATCCTTGGTATCAACCCGGGCGAGTACGTTGAGAGCAAGGTGAGCACATCTGTCTGTTCTCACCTTTGCGATGGATACGCATAATATACATAAAATAAAGGTCTAGCGAATTACGTACGGTGTTGAAGGCTACACAGTGTACCGTGTGATGTCACGAATTAAGAACACCGTGTGTAATCACCCCTATTTATCTTGCTGGTGTCGTAAGGGCCGACTAAGGGTACAAATTCTACAAGACAACAGCACTGCAACGAGTATTAAAACCTGAAACAATCTCTATACCAACCCGTCTGGCAAGTTCTGTATAGTAGGCTAAAACCGGCTTTCTAAGGAGAGGACTATTATAGGAAGATGTTAATAACCGCGTGCCACCGCTATCGGCATTGCTACAACGCTCTGTGTGTAATGTTCTTTCTAGTTCTTAAAAACGAAAACTCCCGCAAATCCAGTGTCGCGGGGGACCTTGCAAACATACCTTCATGACACGGACACAAGGAACATCCACGACAAGCTATACAATCTGAACATACTAGTTCCTATAACTTGAAGTTATTAAAAAATGGGCAATACATATTTAGTCGCTCAGTTACTCGGGTATCGGGAGAGATATAATAATATAATATAATATAATATTTATTTTTTACTCTATCACAAAGGTAAGTACAGGTAATACAGTACAATGCAGAACAATGCGTAACAATGTGTAAAAAAGTGAGAGACTGGTGTCTATATTAGGAAAACCTGTGTTACAGATCACCAGGCTCCCACCTCTTGGATCAACTTAGTTGGTACCTTCTTTTACTATTACTAATGTATAACCAATATATAGATGCAAAATAGATTAACAAATAAAGTAACAATAAAATTACATTTATAGTTGTGAGTGTGTGCGAGTGAGTGAGTGAGTGTGTGTGTGTGTGTGTGTGTGTATATGTGTGTGTGTATGTGTGTTTGTGTGTGTGAGTGTTTTGTGAGTTTGTATTCATAAGTGTTTCATTTATTTTAGAGGTTATTAGATCTCTTCTATATTATTATGCTACAGGAGTAAGTAGGTTTTCCTTATCATCGTATATCAAGTTTTGTAACCACAAAGATAATACTCTCTTCAACCTATATCTGTTTGACTCATATTTAGAAAGATAGGAATTGGGAATCATATATAGAAGGATAGGAGATGTTTTAGTTTCATCACGAATGTTAGGTTCACATTACATGTGAAAATTTTAAGTTGATTTTATTTATTATATAATTTATGTATTTATTTCTATATTATCTCTATATCCCCAGTCTATTCCTAACTTTAACTATTTGCAGTATATCTATTAGTGTCATTTCTCTGTCTGTTGTTACATTAAAATTTCCAACATATAAGCAAGGTAGCGTGTATGAGTTTAACATATTATTATCTTTTCTAGATTAGTTTTCTTTGGCAAAATGAAACGTGAATTGAGATAAAACAAAAGTACAGACGATAATATTGATAAAACGATAAGTGGGATAGCGTGATCACCACCACACTTATTCTCATCTTATCGTAGATATCTTAAGCTTTTATCGACCCCAGGTGTTCTATAAGTGCTACAAACGGGTTACCGACATTATCTGCGGGATTTACCTATTGCACTCGGTTTATTAAAGCTGGTTCTGATTTCAAATTTGATCTTCAATGAATAAATGATAATTTTGCTTAGTTTTTATCTAAAATATTATAAAAATGAATGTTTGTCTATAAGTCCTCAATAGAATCCTAAACTATGCATTTGATCATGTCATGATCTTCAGCAAAGTGTTGTGAATGAGCCCACAAATGCTTCCGAGTTGGTACGACCAGCTTTGACGCGCGGTGTTGCCTGCAGTTGTTGGAGTACCACGGGTAACACCGCGGGGCTCAGCTATTCTAAAATATTACAAATAACTCCGCGATAAAAATATAATTCGTATTTGATGTTTTATAAGCAAACAGTTATTTTACCAAAAAATTTAGCAAACCTTTATAACCGCCTATGTAAAAAACACCACCGGCAATTCATTTTAGTTTCTATTCTTACACTTAAGTTTAACTTGACTCATTTTCATGTTTCGTTTAATAAACAAATATAAATAGGTAATTATATTTGTAGTGCGCTTCGCTTTGACTACGAGAGTTGTGCATAAAAATCATGTTTGTCTAAGTCGTCTCAGAAACTGATTAGATTGAAATAAAATATGAGCAAGTTAAAAACCTTTATTTCGACGGACCATAAACCTTCTATTTTTGAGTCTGTAATTGATAATATGATAACCATAATTTAATAATATTTTATGTCCTTTAATATTTTTTTTAGGAAAACCTGTCACAGAAGTGAATGGGGACTTGATTCAAAAAGTTACAGGATCTTTCGGAAAATATCACTTTTGGCTATGCCTGTTAATCTTTTTAACAAAGT
This sequence comes from Hyphantria cunea, assembly GCA_003709505.1. Taxonomy (NCBI): domain Eukaryota; kingdom Metazoa; phylum Arthropoda; class Insecta; order Lepidoptera; family Erebidae; genus Hyphantria; species Hyphantria cunea. The sequence goes on along the minus strand of PKRV01002163.1, from coordinate 295,635 downwards.
TCCCGGTTGCATTTCATCAGATGGCCATTTTGTTTTTGGCGCCACCTGTCACTTACATTTGTGGCGATTCCGGCAACAGTACATGTCCGTGTGCAGAGCCTATATATGATACCTCCATATTCACGAGAACAATTACAATGGAATGGGATTTAATATGTGACAGAAAATGGCTTCAAAGTTTCACTCAGACGTTATTTCAGTTGGGTACGCTAATAGGAAGTGTCGTATTCGGAACTGCCTCCGACAGGTGATGTAACTTTTTGACTAAATCTTTTATTAATTCCGTTATAAATGAATAAATAATAGCATTGATTACGTTTTTAGATTTGGAAGAAGGAATCCTCTGCTAGTAGCTGTTGTTATGCAAATAGCAGCCGGTGTTGCGGCAGCATACGTGCCAGAATTCTGGACATTTACATTCTTACGGTTTTTGATCGGAGCATCAGTTGGAGGCACTATGGTCACTGGATTTGTAATCGTAATGGAGTTCGTTGGGACGAAATACCGAGATGTTGTTTCAGTAGTTTATCAAATACCATTTAACTTGGGCCATATGCTGCTACCTGTATTTGGTTATTTTTATAGAGATTATTCAGACTTCCAGATGGCCATATCCGTGCCAGTTGCTATTTTGTTAATGTATTTCTTCTTGGTACCCGAAACGCCAAGATGGCTTATAGCTATGAAGCGAACGGATGAGGCAATAAAATCATTGGAACGAGTGGCTAAAGTGTAAGTTTTTACTAAGATCGATAATGTATAATACTAAAATATAATGCCGGGTCCCGAAACAAAGATTTGACTATACATTCTAGTCACCATTTATTAGTTAGTTCATAATAAATATCTCTAAACGTACGTTTGGAAACGTATTATGTGAGTAGAAGAAGGTCACGTTAATTTACATTGGCATTTCATAAACTTAAATTATTAAGGGGATTTCTGTAACCTGTAACAGGATATATTAATATAAATAGTACTCGTCATCTACTGGTAGTGTATTGTTTAGTACGGTCATGTGTTTAAAAATTTAATAGAAAAACATATTATTATAATAGGAAAAACTTCAACTCTAAAGCACAACTATCATTTGCGGTCTGGTAACCAATACGTGTGAATACAAACGAAAACAATTCATGCCGTTATTTTTGTACCTAACACAATATAAATGTGACCAACATACATCTATTTTAATAACATCATGTACATAGTTTCGTTAAAAGAGTTAAATGTATATTACATTTACATTATTAATAAATTTACAGAAATAATCGTCCGACAGAGAACATCAAAGCTGACGTCGAAGCCTACCAAGCATCTATAGAAAAACATCAACTGAAAAAGGGCAATATATTTGATCTTTTCCGCACACCAAACTTGAGAAAGAATATCATAGCCATGGCATTCAACTGGCTGGCATGCAGCTACTGTTTCTATGGAGTATCACAGTACGTAGGGCAACTAAGTGGTAATGTTTTCATCAACGTCGCATCTAGCGCCAGTGTAACATTATTAGGAACTGTTCTAGCAATTGGTATTGTAAAAATTATAGGGAGAAAAACTATTGTCATTGTATTCCACTTGTTGTGTGCCATATGTTTATTTATATTAGCCGTCATACCAGAGGGGGTCGGCTCAGTAGTATTGGCAAGTATTGGCGTTGTAGCTAGTTTTATCGTCTTTGTGGTTGTTTATTTATATTGCACAGAGCTATTTCCTACGGTCGTACGAAATGCTGCTATAGGGATTTCATCGATGGCCGCCCGTATTGGCTCCATGATAGCCCCGTTCGTGATTGAAACGAGAGATATTGCACTGTGGATGCCTCCGGTTGCTTTTGCTATAGTGCCTCTTGTAGCTGCTTTTGTCACATTTCTTTTACCCGAAACGAAAGGCTGTGAATTAACAACTACGATAGAAGAGGGTGAGCAGTTTGGCAAAAAGAAACAATCTCAAATTAAGAAATAACGTGTATAAAAATATATTTAGGAAATCTATTATAAATAACCGTTAACCAAACTTTGCATTTGGAATTGACAAGTACTGTCAAAAAGTGAGAAATAGTTACTTTATTGATTCAATTAGGTTCAGTTTCGTCAACACCAAATTCAACGACTACAAGTCGAATATTTAAAGTAATATCTAATACCGGTCGTCATATACTTCACTCCTCCTAGAGCAAACAGAGATATTATAAAAGATAAAGTTAAATAGGTACCTGTTAAAGAAAAACAATTTTATTTCCAGAATTATCTTACCAAAATCACTTTAAAGATGTTCTCCGCTTCTTCAGACTTTAAAAAAATTCACAACGTCTTAGATACATATTAGCATATACGTTGTTAGATTAAATTTTTTGAAAAGTATAAAAAATATTAAAGACATTAAATGAGTCTCTCAAGACTAAACGCAATGTTAAAAATATAAAGAATGTAATGTACGAGTAAGCCACTTTTAGATATTTTCTTCGTAACCTTTGGGTACACTGCACTGGGTACATGCCATGCCATGCCACGAATAGATTCCAGATTTTTTATCTATTTCTCTTGTTACCTACACTTGCCGAGCATTAGGTAAAAAGAGACGAGATTTATTAAAAAGCGGTAGTAGAGACCAATGTTTAGGATTTATTTGCTTCACTACACACAAGCTAAGGCACCATAATCCTGTAACTTTCCTCAGTTGATGAATTTTAATTATTTTTGTATTTAGTTACTAGTTTTTCTTTTTTTCTGTAATTTTATATAATTTTTAGTTGTTATTGTAAAATGAATAACACATTTGTATATAAAAGATATGCGAGAGCAGTCCCTCCTAATACAGGCATTTTTTTTGCTTAAAAGGAGGGTCCAACTTCTATTGTACGACATTGTTTTTTGTTAACGAAATAAACTATTTTTGATTATTTTTTTGATTACTCGACTTTTAACTGCACGGATGCCGTAGCTAAGTGGTCACTGTTTTGGACTTTTTTTGTACTGTACTGATTGTTTTGGGTTCAAACCCCACACGGGACAACACTTTGTCTGATCCACAAATTGTTGTTCTGAATGTGAGGAGGGTTTTTTGTGTCCGTTTCATGTGTCTTTGTAAATTCCGGGCAAATACGAGAGTTGTCTTATTAGAAAAGAAAAATGAGGTTGCTTTGAACACTTACTAGTAGCATACGATTCAATAATTATGGCTTAATTTATTGTATCATGAATTACTTTGTTCCAGTAAAGTTCGCGTTTAAACATAAGAATTATATATACCTATGTGTACATATATACTTACAAGCCTATTTGCCATTCATAAAGTACTAATGACTGTATAATGTCAATTCTAACTTGTTGTTCAATGTTACGATTTTTTTATTAATGACATTTCCTTAAAATAAGAAGAATTTGTGTAAGGAGGTTAAAATGTGAATAAATATTTCTGTTAAAAATGAATTATTTTGATTGCCACAAAAATATATACAGGTACACGGGGTAGTTATTTATATTTTTTCGCAAATGAACCATATATTTTTCATATTTATCTCTATGGTAATAAAATACTGTAGACACTGTAGTGTTTTTATTGTAAGAGTGAACTAAACGAAATGTTTTCATTCATTGCGTACTTTTTATATATTTCATATGTTAATCAACATTCATAATGCCTTGTTACAAAACTGTAAGTAATAAATTTTGATTTAACTTGAAATCGTAGAAAAGCAATGAACAATCGATATGTGAACTTAGATGCGTCGTCATTTCACGTTTTGTAGGGCCAAAACACGTGTAATTTATATTTTATGTTATTTATATAAGTAAAAGCTGATATTGGTGGTCACCATCCTCATCGCTAACGTTGCCAAAGCAGCATGCTCCCCACACTGCAGCTGTGGAAGCCTAGTGACACGTTCTTTCATAATTTTCATACCCCGCTTGAAGGACCCGCAATCATAGTGGAATTATTATTCTCATTAAGTAAATTTTACCATGTTCAGCTAATCAATATTTAAACATGTGGCTTTTAGAATTATTAACAAGATCACAATTAATTGACTGAGATTAATAAATCACTTTCTTAAACGCATAGAACAAACATATTGTTGTTAATATTGTTGTAAAGGCATAAAAGTGTGGTTTCTAATGTAAAAAAGGAATTCTAATGAAAAACAATGTAAACTTTGAAAGAGACAAGACAATAAAATACTTAGTATCTAGATATATTGAATAAAAAGATAATATAAATAAGACATTGGCGTATAATTTTTTTGTGTTGATGTTTTCAGAAAGAATAAGAAAATAAATAAAATAAACATTGAAACTGTTGTTTATTACTTTTATGGTAATTAATTTAGATAGTGAACTTTGGCCGACTTTCTTTTTATGTCGACTTTATTGAAATGTCATACATTTATTCCCTTTATACCGACTTTTCAATATTTTTTCTTTATTTTCTCTATTGGCTCACCAAAAATTATCTGTTACAGTGATATAAGATATTTCTCGTAATTTGTTCAAGTTATAGTTTATTCCAAGAATGGATTCAAAATATAATTGTTACTGTTTTATCTTATATATAAAACATGTTTTATCTTATATTTTATCTTTTGACTTTATCTTATATATAAAATATGTTTTATCTTATATTTTGCTTGAGGTCTCGGGTTCGATTCCCGGGTCGGACCAAATATTTGTATGATCTGCAAATATTTGTTTCGGAGTTTGGGTGTTTTCTATGTATAATGTGTATGTATTTACAACAAAAAAAAGTATTTATGTATTTATATCCGTTGTCTAGTACCCATAATACAAGCTCTGCTTAGTTTGGGACTAGATGACGTTGCGTGTTAATTGTCCGAAGTATTTACTTACTTCATTTATTTATTTATTTATATATTATCTACTGCAGTTATGATACAAGTAAAATTACATAGATACTAATTTTGACGTAGCTTACTTAATATTTAAAACATCTTAAGTACGGGATGCACTGTAAGCGATGGAAATCTTTGGCAAAAAGGATCATGTTTCAAGTTTATCGACAGTAGCTACTTGTATTTTGCCTATGATATTCAATGCTTTCAACAAAATTCCTACGTCCATTTGGCTACCTTTATTTGGGGTTATATGTACTATGTAGACACAAGGGAAGTCATGGGCACACATACACATACATACACTTTAATAACAATTAAACCTTAGGAAAACACAGAAATAGCTATAGGGAGTCAAATTTAAAAGTTAAATAAATTATAGAGGTCCAAAATCAAGGATCAGCTAATGACGATATACAAGTCTCTTACAAGACCTATAGTATTCATACGGTTAGTTTGCCAGGGAGACTAAAATAAAATTGTGTTAAAGCGGAGATTTCACAAACACGAGTCACGAGTACGACACGTGTGAAGGTAGATATTCCATTAATATTCAATTATCAAACACAAGTTGACAACGCCCGGTCATTCACCCCAAACAATTGTTGTAGGCGCCTGTACGTAACTTAGTGGGGGTTAGTTGGCGTATAGTACACTCAGTGCAACAACTTGTGGTCACTTTATTGCAAATTATTTATATATATTAATATATATCATTATTCTATAATTATTGCATTTTAAAAATTTTTATTTAGAAGAAACGAATTTGTGACGTTTTTTAGGTGTTATAAATAAAACATATATAGTTAAACTTTAAGAAGTCTAAACTAGGTAATACATATTATAAAGAGGAAAGATTTGGTTTTTGTTTGTGACGATTTAATTCAAAGACTACTTGACAGGTTTGAAACGTTCTTTCACCATCAGAATACTACAATATCCCTGAACACATGCTATAGAATATTTTAAAAGAAGTTAGGTTTCCGTATTAATACATTGATAATCTAACCCAAGGTGTTAGTAAAAATACCTAAAAAACCTTTAACGCATACGCTGCAGAAACTATTGACAATAGAGCAAAATTATGTACCTACTACAATTATGTAGAGAACATTAATATTTACAAAGAGATATAAAATTAGTCTTCGTGGGACAGTCATGCTTCAGCAATAATGGTCCAGCCTCATTAGCAGCGATACCAGCCCCCTTAGCAATGTTGGCATTATACAAACGTAATCTTTAATAGAAAACTAACAAATGATGGGAATTACGTCATCTCATTGCTAAGTTACGTGGTCAAAACAAAATATTAACCAATAAGACAAAACAGAGGCGCGTTAGCGATTGTATAAAGAGAATGCATTTTGGCTATGTGGCTGACGTTTTTGATTCTCTATTCTGTTGCCTTTGAGTTTACTTCTTCTTTATTTTTAAAGACAACTCTCGTCACGGAGGACTTTGCAAACATAAATGAAGCGAACACAAAGAACGACTCAGAACAACGATTTGTGGATCACAAAGTGTTGTCTCATGTGGGATTTGAACCCACAACACTTAGCGCAGTGGAAAGCAGCGGAGCGACCGTTTAAGCCACTATACCAGCCGTGCAGACAAATCAGATCAATCAGCAGACCCAACAAGCGGTTACGGCACTGTCTGACACATGAATGGAGGGTTTGGCCACCATCACAAAAAAAGTCTGTTCCTAAGCGATAAAATTATATACACTAACTGACACTCATAATTTATATTTATTGTCAATTATGCTTTTCGTATCATAGCACATGGCACATCCATGCATGTGTGTATAAAGTAATATTAATAAAACATTAATTGCTAGATACATAAAATAATACCCTTTTTGTAAATACTCACATAATTATTATATGCTAATAAAGTTATATTAATAAAGATAAGTAAAACGTGAACAGTTTTCTCCGTCAAAGACATTTTGTCGAGGCTGCTGTGGTACTCATAGATAAAATCTTCGTCTCAAATTCTATGGAACCGAAGATAACCAGAACGAATCGGATACGTATTGAAATTATCGAAAGACGTCATTAAACTCATGTGGCAATACGACTATTTTGAAAACATTGAAATGACAAGGTAATCCATATAGCACTCATTGTTCATCTATACAAATAAGTAAAATTGAAGTGCCTGTTTGTAATTTCAAATTCACAGCTGTTCTCTGAATGTTTTTCAATGACAGTATAGACCGTATTTATATGAAATAAACTATTTTTTTAATTTTTGTCAGGTCCATCTGTTTATTCCGGTTAATCTCTGAAACGACTGGACCGACTTGGACGGGATTTCAATGGCAGATAGCGGAGGTTATAAAGAGTAATTTAGGCAACTTTTGTTTTCTTAAAAATGCAACAGTTGCTGTTTTGTCGTCCCATGCGATATGTTGTCTTGACGACGAGCTTCACTACGGCAAATCGGGCAGCGGAGGTGCGATTGCCAGCGTCTCATGGTGCCCAGAGTACTGCCGTGAGTGGTTGGGACGGGTTTTCTCCTCCATCCAGTACAGTGGTCACTCCCGAGGAGGCGACGTTCTCACATGCCGTACATAGCCTTCTCTATTCAGGCGACATACGGCACACGTGAACGTCTAAAGAGAGAATTGAGCTGAAGGTGGTTCCCGCGCTAGCGGATAAACGCGCTAGGAACGGTCTGAATGTATAATAGCAGCTGTTTCCGGATCTATTCCATTTCAGTCCCGTGTAGTTTTAATCAGTCCGATTCCAACATACCACCGCAAACTCAGCAAGGAAACAGGAGTCAAACCTACTCTCAGGTCACGTCACCGTACCGTCACCGTTACCCATGGACACCAAGAATCGAAAAAACCGTAATCACCAGGGTACTGCTGGCTATTGAAATACAGGAGTACATTTTTTTTTTTTTTTTACCTGGTGGAATGCCTTTACGCACTTCGCTCCCCCCTTCCCCGCGGGGACAGGGGGTTCTCTTTGTGTGGGACTCCTGACTGACACCAGCCAGACTACCCACTAAACCACCACGGTGTGCCACTCTGCGCCTGAGACGGGAGAGATCCGGGAACCGCTTTCTTACGCCATCCGGACCAATACGGGAGTACCTACCGCAAGCATGTTTACACGTAAACAGGTAATATTAGTTCAATGGTAAACAGTTTCATCTTGTCACGTGCTTACATAGTCATATGTTTAAGTGCAATGACGTGACAACTTCGCCGTAGATTTTGATTCAGAGACGTATTATGCCTAGTTTCGTCCCAAATAAATATGTAATTTCATATCTAATCTCATACACCGTTGATTGTATTTTTTTACTAACTATATTATAATATAACTGTTTTAATACTATTGTTTATTTTAATAACATGATTACGATTTTGTTTTTCAAGGTGCGTGTACGATTGTAAAAAACATTAGCGTAATTTGTTTGATGACAGTTTTTTTTATTTTATATTAAAGGTTGGTATTATGCGACACTCGACCATTTTCCTTTACCTACACCAGAGCACAAATCACCTGCCACCTATGAAAACAAGCAAGACGGTTCAACCCACAAGTGAATAATATAATAAAAGTAAATCGATAAGAAATAGAAAACATGGGTTATATACATACTATTGTATTGTATATTTTACAATTATTCTTCGATACACGTGTATATCACTGAGTATTTACTACATATATTAAATACAAGGTATAATTTTCTTTACCTAAACAAATCAATACTTTGAAAAAAGTACTAAAATGTTTCAACACTTTCGTTAAATAAAACCGGATAACATCTTGAAGGGAGACTAATAGAATCTAAATTATTCGAAAGTGGTTTTAGTGTCAGATTTATTATCTCTTTCTCATAACTAGGTAATTTGCATAGCTTTAGGTATCTCGCTTTATACTATACAGTAACACTTTGTGAATTGACATTGTTCAAACCATTTGAGCTCTCTGCATTTTTTTTACTTATAAATAAATAAATAAAAAGCCGACTGCTTTTTATTCTCGTCTCGGTTGTTATCATAGGATAACAGTCGTGAAGCTTAGTTGGAGGTCTTTGGGCAGCTTAAAACATCAACGGCAAGATTACGTAGCCATAACGTAGTCTTGCCAACGCACTTGGCCACCGTGGGGACGCATAGCCTTAACCCTTTCCTGAGAGGAGACCCGAGCCCAGTAGTGCGACATTATGGATTGTTGATGATGACAGCTTAGTCTAAAAGCATGAATAGAATCCAAGGGTGGTGGTCACCATCCTCATTACGAATGTGGACAATGTTTTTCTTGCTTCTGAGAAAAACATGTGTGCTTGTAGTGCGGGTTTCGAAGGAAGAGCCGAACCGCAAAAATAAGTTTCTTAATGCATTAATAGATAGATGATTACGGATGAATTATGATCAGGTAGCATACATAAGCTTCGCCAAAAGTCCATAGACCATGATACCTACGCTTAATTCAATTTAAAGACAGTTTGTTAAGAAGCATAAGTTGTTAAATAGAATAGAAGTTTACCCACCTTAGTTTTTCTTAACTTGACATTAGCAATGTCCTGAGGCGTAATTGTCAATCTAGGCCCAGCTATCCTCGGAGGCGCGGATCCACACCTGGGTATTGTATGAGCTCGAACTGGTAGTCTTGACTGAGGTGGAGGCGGTGGAGGTGGCGGAGGAGGAGGTGGAGGAGGCGGTGGCGGCGGTGGCGGAGGGGTAGTATTTGTCTCCTGCTTGACGTGATTTCTGTCGAAGTTGAAGATCTATATTCATTTCTATAATTCTATCCTCCCATCTTTTTCATATTAAACTAGCTTTACTTTCAACCATAAAGCTATACTAGATATACCATAAAATAAAATTTAGGCATAAAATAATAGATATGCATAAAAAAATTATGAATTTCTTGAGCGGGGCAAATACGACTCCTTCGGACCTCGACTCGACTACGAACCGCCAGCCTGTCGCAGGCGCATCGCCCTCTTCGGATTCGGACGACCGGCTGTTGAACCTCGAGGCCAGTCATTGAGTGCAGCCACACCCAATGACTGGCTCATTACGATGAGTTGCGAGGAAAGCTACTTCAAGAAGCCCAGCGCTTCAGGAACTTGCCTCGCCTCCCACAAGGGCGAGATGAAAACCATTCGCCGTACGTTGACTACGTAGTTACAGTTACATTTTTCAAACTTTTTCTTGTTATCATTATACCTATGTTTAATGATTTTAATAGCAAATGTTTACCTGAGCTTACCCTCGAGGCTTTCAATAAGATTCATCATCTTCTTCATTCCCTCTTTCATACTTTCATTCTCCGCAGCGAGACGCGCTTGTTTTCTGTCCACTTCTTCTAGAAGCTTCTTAACTTCTTTCAACTCGTCAGAGCTCTTATTTTGATTTGGCTCAACCAATGGTGGCCGCAGCACGTCTGTGTAAAGGTTAGTAAGTGATTGGTATCCCTGCAGGAGAAAAAATAACTAAATTATTTATTAGATTAGACTTTAGAAACAATAAATGATGTAAAATCCAATAAATATACCTCGCAAGCGGACCTAGACAAATTGGTTCCACGATAAAATAAAAATATCTAATCTCACTACTCGCAATTAGTTTGAGGAGAAACTGACTATATTTTTATGGCATTAAGAACGCAATAGTGCAACATTCATTTCTGCACAAAGAATTAAATACTTATCTATATCAATCAATTTAAAAAAAAAATAATGACCGAAATGTATATGTTACCGGTAATCTGTATAATTCGGTATTCTATACAATACCTAGGAACTGTATACAATATCTAAAACGTGTAGGTAATGTGTGAAATATTATTTAATTTATACTTTACCTAGGTATTCTATAAAACGCCTAATGTGCTATCTACGGGAACAGGTCAGAAGCATTCCACTCAAACTTATCGACTCAATAACAACACAGCGGATCTGGAGTGGTCACAGTTCTAACCTAACCCAAAGTTATATAATTCAACTAATCCAAATAAACACTGTTCTAATCTAAACTAAACCTATATGATTCTGAATTAAGTTGATCTATCGTATCTAGGTAGTGACATAAAATTAATAAATACAGACCAAAATCTATTTATTTTACACATTGCAGATGGATCTGTAGGTACTCCATCATTCCCTAGGGATTATATAATTAATAATACCTAGGTAAGGTATCTGATAAACAATAATATTCATAATGTTTCAGAAATTGCTTGGACGCCCCAGGTATTGTTTACATGGCCTAGGTATTGTATAAAATACCTGAATTATACAGATTGCCGGTAATATATATACGAGCATAACTTTCGATCGACTGCACTAAATTGGATAATTCTTTTATTTATGTGTTTTTAATTGCCAGGACAAGATTTATATGAAAGAAAATAATAAGTACACCAGAACTGACATATTTTCTTAGTCCACAACTGTGCACTACCCGTGCGCCGTTTGCCGAGGCGTGCATATATTTTAAAAAAAGTTTTACGGAAATTTAGGTAATTTTCACAAAATTTAAAAAAAATTACAGCCATTTGCTGTACGAAGTTCGTCGGATCAGATGGTATTACGTTGGGATTCCCCGCTTAATATTTAAACTTTCATACATGTAAGACAGATTGGTCTTACGAGCACCAATATAATATTTAACTGACAGAGCGCAGCGCAAGTTAATGCACGATTAATGGGCAATGCATGACGTAACTGATTGGAACTAACAATAGTCAACATGTTGAACTCACACCTATCTTATCTGACAATTTTTCCCAGAAGTGTTGTTATTGTAGTTATTAAAAAGAAAATAGTCGCAATCATGTTTAAAATACATAAATCTTAATACGTCGGATAAATATTGACATATGTAATGATTAACCGGCCAATTACGTGTCTAACCACGCGCATTGAAGAGTTTTGTACAGTCGCTTGTTACATCACGCGAAATTAGATATGAGTTTTATATTTTCACCATTTAATGGCCACTGACGTTTTAAAACGGTCTCTTACGAGGGAAATATTAGTTAATATTCTTTCTAAGTTCAAGTTTTACACTACCGTTATGATTTTTTTTTCAGATTATTCAAACTAAAAGTTCAGATTTAAGCAGGGGCTGGATGGATGTGTTACTCTACAAAAAATTGGGAGTCGCAATGCGAGGGAGGAGATAATATTATAGTGCACAGGTATGTGCGTAAACACAGGTGCACTCTTTGCACACTTCCAACCTCCTGCTGTTATCAAGCATTCCTATAATCAGAAAAGCGCAAAAACACTTTTTGGCCCAACCAGGGATTCGAACCCGAGACCTCTTTATCTATAAACGCCGTAGTCTTCACACGGGAACGCGCCCGTGTCGAAACTTGATGGGTCATGTGAACCAATATAATAAAATAAAACAATAATCTTCATCACTATGACGTCACTTGTAAGCTGTTCAACTGAGTACAGATGAAGGGGAGGGAGTAGTAACCCTCGATTTAGTCTCTCTTGTCTCATGATTTTTGTACGGAATTGGGGAATAATGGATTAGAAGAGATATTGAAATTGCATGGAACCGATGCCGAAGGATTTTCGATATGGAGACAAGTGAGTTAGATGTACGGATTTTTTTTTATTTAAGTTAGGTTACGTTAGCAATCCTAATGTCTATAACCGTTTTAAAGGTAGGTTAGAAGATAAAATACGTAAAACTTCAGTAACAAACTAGCTTTGGAAATCTTGATTACATGAAAGAAAAATCAAATGAGCTAGTACGCAAACACTGTCGATCTGATGGTAAGCAGTTACAGATACCTATAAACAGCTGCTAAATCAGTTGTGAGTGATTAATGATAATGCGTTGTTGGCATACGTTACGTATTATTATACATAAAACACTAAAAGAAAAATACACATATATTTAAAAATATTCATTTTAAATTAATTTTCATTTGGTTAATAAGTATTTTTAATTTTTAAGGCGCTTAAAAACCTCAAAGCATTCTACACACATGTTCAAAGTAAAGGGTACACGAAATACAATCCGCGTCAAATTTGAATTCATTGAATTTTTCGATCATTTTTAGGCCTTATTAGCTGGCGAACTTTGTACTACCATATTCATTTTCGTGAAAACTTTCTGAATTACCAAGAAAAATATTTTAGTAAGCTCGTGTTTACTTTCCGCAGGGCCGCAGTGTATACGACTACGCGGACTAAGAAAATATAATACCTCCGGGTTTTTTTTTAGTTTCTTCTGTACAAATCATGTCCTAACAATAACAAACACATAAAAAAAGAATTACCCAATATGGTGCAGTCGATCGAAATTTATGGGCATGCATAAAATTTTATATAAATAGATACATTGCTCATTAATGCAACCACACTGCTTTAAGGAGAAGCGAGGCAGGTTTCGTTTAGTAATGTATACATTTGAAATGATTTTGCTGCTATGTTTTATTTGTAATCGTTAGTAAAAAAGTAATGATACTAACTACCTTTCTTCCTATCCATGTGCACAGGTCCACAATCTTCCAAGGCTTCGAATTGCTTCCCCGCCTGTAACTCTTCTCTTTTCGTGGGGTTTCACCTGATAACAAAAACCAATCCATTTCATCCAACTGTCCAGTATCTAAGTCACACTCAATCTCCAACTCCACTTTGATACTTCTATCTCTTACAGCACTCATTTCAAAACAACTAATACAAGCGAATTTTTAAAGATTTAAGCGGCGGCTGGTCATTCCAGCCGTTGATTTAAAACTCGAATGTCCAGGTACTTCGATGATGTCACCACAATGTCTATTTTGAAACTGACCGAATTCTTGTTTGAAGTAAAAAAAGTTATCAAAGTTCAACATGTCAACTATATCTTTGGGTCAATGGTATTCTTCCATTATCTTAAGGTCACTGCAAACCTTACTCATACATCTAACTAACAATAGATAATATCCGCTAATTTCTCAATAGGCGCGATCTCAATAACTTCATCATCTGCGTTCTACTGTCCTACTAATTTTGATATAACTTTGCACTTTTAAAGTTAGCCAGTTCGTATTTGAGGAGAAAGTGTTATACCTACATTCTCGTACTCGCTGAAAGTACGTACATTATATCATAGCGAGGATAGTTAATTAATTGTCTAATCAACTATGTTGTATAAGGAGTTCTAGCGTAATGTGTTTCGTGATCGAGGATCTGAACAATTTATTTCTTAAAACAAAGAAGATCTAAATTAAACAACATTTTACAAATTTAAATCTTAAATCAATATACAATTTAGTGCTAATCTAAGCATAGTGATTGAATGGATTTTTATTTCTTACCCGATACGAGGTTCCCGGAATGAAGCACAGAGAAAGTCGTTTTGCGAGATCTTTGAAGAGCATCCTTAAAAAGATTCGATTCGGACTTTAGACGTCTCTTTCGAATTTTGAATGAATGGTTGCTATTAGTGGACTTAAACGATGCTTCAGAGTTACTAGATAACAGAGAAGACGAGATTGATGGCTCAAGTTTACGTTTAGAGTCCGTCAAATCAGATGTGCTCGATGAACACGAATCGGTACATTTCGTCTTTTTCTTTGGTCGTGCTTCCTTGTATTCAGCATCACTTGTATCACGTCTATTACGTTTGCTTCCTAAAGATTGCTCAGAATTGTCATTAGATACCGAGTCGTTTGAATTGAAATCCTTGTTAAAAGAAAGACTCACGTCAACATAGCTGGAGTTAACTGGTAGACTTACACGGGGTTCCGTTTGAGTTGAACTGTTCGTTATAATCCCAAGTTCAAGACAAGGGTGGTCAGTATCATCAGTTATCATTACGCTAACAAAAGGCGGTGTCTTATCGTAGTCTTTTTCTTTAATGTCTTGAATTGTATGAAAACTAGGATCCCATGATGTATTTAACAAGTCTGGTACAAAGCTTTTCCTTATAACTTCTGGTGAAATAATACAAGATTTTTGGTCTTCAGACGTATCACTGTCAATAAACATTTTTTCTTCACTTTCAAACGACATTTTTTTATTACATTTAATATGCCAACCATAAAAACTCCTTTGTTTATTGTCTGAATCTATAAAATTATGAAACTATGAAGGTACTAATTTGACTAAATAAAATTATTTACGTCGTCTACCCTCAAATAAATAAAACTGTTTTAAATGTCAGAAATGAACGAATGAATAGAGGACCGTGAGTAATAGTGGCTCCATCTATAACTTATATCCTAATATTGAAAATTCGAAATTTTAGTGACACTTACGACACTTTAGTGTCTATATTAGATATATACTTTGATTTTTGAGGAAGAACATTTCTACATATTTACGTAATAGCCGGTACTTATTTATTTATTGTTTTGTGACGGTACGCAGTCCACGAAGTACTGCCGTCGTAAGAGGGGACCTTTACACTGGGCGCATGTACTATACCCGAACTGGCTACTGCTATACCTGACGTTTTTCGGTGCACCATCCTCTTCTGCGACTACACTGGTGTAGTTTTCATACTGTCCATCTCAGCACTCAGGCAGGTGACCTGTTCCTCAACCCCGTCTAAATCTTGCCAAAGTTTACCCACAGCATCTATAACTTTGCTGACGGTGGATAAAAGCAGATGTTGGTCATTCTTCATTTATTTTTTTAGGGCCGCAAACTTGACAAAGCAGACAGCAGACGCAACAAGACAGCAGTCTTGCCCGTTTTACAGAGCTGCAAACTTGTAGTCCACCTGCTTCTTTTTGACAACCATCATCTTTAAAAGATTCGCTAAGACGCTAGGCTGTGAGGGTATGGACAACTGAGACTTGTTCCGAAGGGAGCGCGGTCTTGTTCTCACTCCCTCGCTGATACCGTCGTCTCTCGGGATCAATGGCATTTTCCAAATCCCACTTCTGTCACCAGTTGTTACGTGTTAGGGTTCAATATAAACCATCTGACGTGTAAAAGAGACTTTATTAAATAAAACACTCTTACAATACAATATCACTCCGAATAAAAATCCTTAATGGTCGCCGAGATCGCTAGGTTGATCACAGATATAACTTCGATGTTTTTCGCACTGTAACTCAAACAGAACAGACTGCGCCTTTTTTTTTGTTAGGACTATGGCTGTTGGCCTCGGTGGCCTCTACAACTTTACGCGGACTATTGGTGAGCGCTGAGGGCTCTCACCCGGTAATTAATTATGTAACATCGCCCAAGGACACCCCCTGTGGGGTACGGACCTCGGCTTGGGGCGTTACTGGTGGGCTAGGGCGACTAAGCCCCGTAATTTTGTAGGAAAGCGCGTCGCGCGTTACGACCCCGGCGGCGGGGACGAAACCGTGGGTGATTCGTGTTTGCGCGTGCCGCGTACGCTCTACGTTGAGCGATTGTGGTGTCGTCGTCCGGATCCCTAAGCGCATGTTTGGGCCTGCGTACGCGTGAGATCGTGCTGGGTGTATAATCGCTAGCCGCAACCACTACAGGGTTGGGGTGTGTCGGAGCAGAGTCAAAGTGGGTCAGGGAGCACTGTTTTATGAATTGCCTGATGGTCGGCAATCGCAGGTCGATATGAAGTTCGACATTGCGCACATACCACGGTGCTCCCGTAGCCCGGCGCATGAACCTATTCTGTGTGGTCTGAAGCCTATGGATCCTGTGTTTACTAGCGTGTGCGAATACCACACTGCCGTATGTCATGATTGGTCGTACGCATGATGTGTACAAACGGACTTTGTTTTTTAACGATAGCTTGGAACGTGCGTTCAGCAAGCTATGTAATTGACCTAGCACGAAGGCAGCCCGCTTTCGGACTGTTTCGATGTGGGGGCCGAAGTTTAGACGATCGTCGAGGATGATGCCGAGATATTTGGCCTGCCTGGCCCAAGGGATAGGCTAGCCAAACATCTTGATCGGGGGGGTTTTCTCCAAGGGAGTCAGGCTACGTCGTCTCTTGCGAAACAGCACAGCCTAAACAGACTGCGCCCCGCGAGAGTTCGTATTTATACCCATTTTTACTATTGCTGGCGCTTTCGATTAACGTCTCAAACGCACGACAGCGTTCCCGGTACCAAGAACACGCACGCTGGCGAACTCGTTGGAAACAATCGCGCAATAATCAATCGATATTTGACGCTATGTATAGCTCCATAAGGTTCGTTATTCCGTGCCTCAAAAATCAATTTGCTCGATTGTTATCGAATAATCAAGAGCTTTTTCGATTGTTGTTCGCGAATAATCTTTCTTCGTAACAATATTGAGAAAGTTAAGTCAATATGGTCAGAGATCTATGTCATTTTTATCTTTATTATCACTGCAGTATAAAATACCTATATTAATAAAAATGAGTCACCGAAATGTATGTAGGTATAGTTCTTTTTAATGTTTTTGTTATGGCCAGGACAAAGCTTGTTTATAAAAGTGTTACATTTTCTTAGGCCGTGAGTACAGGAAGTGTATTAACACAGTATTTCGGAATTCATAAGTATTCCGGAAATTTAAAAAATATTCATTGAAAAAATATGGTGGTACCAAGTTCACCGGGTCAGCTTGTATTTCAGAACATATATTTTTTTGGATGCAGGTAACAGATACATATAGATAATAAGTAAGTACCATGGAAATACATATTTACGAACATGTCGACCTAATTGTGTTTCATTGTCGGTAAGAACGTAAGCTTACGATGGGTCATGGTTTAAATTTGTCATAATGTGAAATTGCGGATCCTATTAATTTCACATGACTCACTAGTCTTTATTAGCGTTAGTAAACTTTAATATGGCTAGTCGAATTACTATGAGCATCTGAATTGCTTGATATTGAATCTAAATAAAATACATTTTTGATATTAGGTGCTTACATATGAAATTGGTATGGCAGGAATATAAAGTCGTTTTTATTTTGTAAAATATATTTATTTAATCAAAGTATTTACCTATTGCTATACAAACACTTCTGTCATTTTATAGGTAATTCTTTGATACTCTTATTAGTAATTAGTAATTAGATGGGGGCGAAAATGAACAAAGTCTCTGAAGGCAGTTTGAACAGCCACATCGGAGATTTTTTTCCTTGTAAGAAGTTATCAAAATTTAGGAAAAATATTAATTTATTTGTTTATTACTTTATGCACAAATACATGCATCGGCGAACTTAATGCCTAAGGCGGTTACTCGACCGATTGAGCAATGCTGAGAAAAGGTGAGGTAGGTGCACTTAATAGAAATAATAGCTACAGTGGTATATTTATATTGGTTTTCATAAATACTACTACTGTTGGATCAAGGCCCAGGACGAACGGCGGATGTCGCAGATTCCAAGCTCCTCTAGTTTAGAGGCGGTCTGTTGCGCCGTGTGTAGTCTAACGTTGTCCTAAAGAAGCAGTGAGTGGCCTAAAGCCTCGTTTGTTTAGCAGCTAGCTCTTCCATCTCGGTTTGCAGTTGCTGAGACAATATATCTCTGCCGTAATCGTTTGACCAGATTTTGAAAGCTGTAGTGAACGATACCAGCTCTAGTCCACCAAACACTCACAAGTAACTTTTTTTAAGTTAATTTTCGCTTGAAGCTTCCAGTTTACATAACAGGTACTAACCCAATTTAAAATCCTCTCAATATTGTGCCAATTGAGCAATGTATCGCAGCACTCGACTCGTGTTTGCTGGTTCGCATCACTCAATTCAAGAGTGATGCGAACATTCTAACCGTTTTTTGCCCTTGCCTCAAGTCGAAATAGTTTTGTCACTCACAGCGAAGTCTGTAGCCAACTGTGAAGTGGTTGCGATGGATCCGCTTCCACAATAACCTGTAATTCTTCATTAACCACTTTGGTCTCCAGCCGTGTACGAGGCTTGTTATGAAGGTCGAAATTTGCAGAACGAAAACGTTGGAACCAAAAGCATACCATGTTTTTTTTGCGACAGGTCCATACGCATCGAATAAACGAATTGACTGTTTTCGATACTCAAATATCCTCAAATATATATGGTAAACGGATTTATAACTTTGAATTCTTAATCAAAGAGGATATATTTCATATCAAAGTGGCCATTTAAAATAAGGACCTAATAGTTCACTTTTATACTAAACTTAACTTTTCTTAACATGATTTAGATAATAGGTTGTTACTGCAATGTTTTTTCTTTTGATGATATGGCAATCAACCGGATCAGCTATTTCCGCCAATGTCAAGTATTTCGAGTCTTCAATTCTAAGTCTTCGAGTCTTCAAGTCTTCGTCGTGATGGAGTTAATGATAAAAATTATAAAAAATGTGGATGACATGAAATGGGGACCGTCTTTCGAAAAAACAAAAAACGATCTACTTCAATGTTCTGAACGGTAAAAATCAGTCAAAAGCAGCTGACGGCCTGTCAAATTTGTCAATTAGAAAGCCGAAATAACGTCCCGTCCGGCGTCAATCGATTGTATCATTATATATTAATTTTTTATTTTTTTTAGATCAGAAAATAGTGTATGACTGTATGTGTATGTGTGTGTATAATTACCTAAATAATATATAAACAATTATCTCACGCGAATGTTAAAAATGCGTTATTCATTTAAAAAGAAAATTTTATTTTGCGGTATTATTGTCATAACATTGATGATACTACTAATACATCCTGAATCGAAGCCTCAAAGGACATACGAATATATTGAAAAAAGCAATATTCTTAGTAACCTTTTGGAAGAAGTCTCTGAGAATTTTTCAAGTGCGGCTTCAATTGACTGTGATTATCGTGATTTAATATACGATAGAACTACTCTGTCCATTAGTTTAATGGATGGGGATTTGATAGAAGGGCATAAAATAAAAGAAGGTGGAGAATACGCTCCCTCTGACTGTAAGCCTAAGTTTAGTACTGCCATTATTGTACCATATCGGTAAGTGTTATGAAAACTTGTTAATGAGATTCTGAATAGATACAAAACTTACAGTTATAGGATAATTAAACAAATAAATATGTTTAGACATTTTTACACACAACACCATCTAGTCCCAAACTAAGCAGAGCTTGTACTATGGGTACTAGATAACTGATATTAATACTCATATACTTTTTTTTGTAAATACATACATATTATACATAGAAAACATCCAAACTCCAAAACAAATATTTGCAGATCATATATACATTTGGTCCAGGAATCGAACCCGAAACCTCTTGCACAGCAATCGCATTCGCTACCACTGCGCCAAATATTAATCAGATTAGTTTTACTTTATCAGAACTGGCACTAGCAGGTTATGACCTGACTAATATACTTAATAACAAGTAGTTGCCACCAGCGTCAAGCATGGAGTAATCAATTGTAGAAAAGGAGAATTGCAAGCTTTCTCTGTTTTTATATTAACTAAAAGTGAAATTGAAAAAATTTAATAAAACAATTCAGAGGAATTATGCTTAATTGTAGAAAAGGAGTGATAACAATTTGTTGAATAATTTAAAGAATTTTTTTTTGCTTACCATGCAATCAGTCCTTCCGACTATGAGCAGATGAGTTTTAAAATATTTTGCAGTACTCCCAGTAACACATCTAGTATTCCCAGTAGAATATCACCTATATTCATATATTAGATCATTCAATACTGCCAAGTTCCAAGGTTCTGGGCCACTTCAGCTGCATGATGCAGTCTGGCTTTGAGCTGCTGGGCTAACTGGTTAGGGTGGTTTACCAGTCTAACATTATATTGCCGTGCATATGCAATTATCTCCTCTTTCATTTGGCATGTTTTTGGCAACCTAATTTGAGGACCTCAATGTTTTTTATGAACCAAGGAGCATCCCTAATTTGTTTTAACAGGTATTTCTGAGTTCTTTGGATTTTATTTACATTTGAAGGACAGGTAACACCCCACAATTGTATCCCATATATCCAGACTGGTTTTATACAGGATATGTAAAGATTTTATAGATAGATGATGATCCATTATACAAAGACATAGATATCTCCTTGAACAGGAGGTTTTGGCATTTACTTTAGTAACCAGATGGTTTGATATTGTTCCAAGATTTTTCCTCTTTTTAGTGCTGTCATCTTTCTCGTGCTCGGCTCAGCTCTTACACACTCTTTTGATATGAATAAGGGTCACTGCAATCTTGATCCATAACCACATTTTTGGATAAAACACCTGAAATCTTCAAATGTAAAATTTTGAAATTTATTTCTAAAAATTTTTGAAGCAGTCGCTAAGCTGCTTTCTACTGCGCCTAGTATTGTGAGTTCAAATCGTACACAAGACAACACTTTGTGTGATCAGCAAATTGTTGTTTTGAGTCTGGGCGTTCTTCATCATGTTTGTAAAGTCCCAGGCGACACTGGATGTATATTCTTAATACAGGAGTTCTCTTTGAAACAAAGGAAATGATGGCTGTATCACATTCTGTTTCAGTGATAAAGCTGAGGAGTTACGTGGATTTTTAGTATATATGCATACATTTTTCCATCGTCAACATATTCATTACCGCATCTATGTGATAGAACAAGTGGACACGCAGCCATTCAACCGAGCTAAACTCATGAACATTGGGGCTGTTGCTGCAATGAAAGCTGGATATCCTTGTTTGATACTCCATGATGTTGATTTATTGCCACTGAGACCAGCAAACTTGTACGCATGTACAAAACAACCGAGACATATGTCATCTATTGTTGACAAGTATAGGTATGTATACCACACCATATATTTATCACAAGTAGTCTTATGTTGCTGTTAGAAATTGAATCCTTTGATCATCTATATAATATATATTTTAATTTAATGAAAAATACTTGATGACACAAAAAAAACCAGGAAAGCATGGCAGGTTACAGCTAATCTACACTGATGTTACAAAGTAAATCTTTGTTAATGTTTGTATTTTTTGTTTGTAATGAATAAACTCAAAAAGTACTGATTGATTTGAAAAATTCTTGCACCATTAGAAAGCCAAATCACCCCTGAGTAACATAAGCTATATTATATATTTGCAAAACATATTAAAGTAAATATATAAAAATTAATTTTTAAATGTTTGTGTGTGTTTGTTATGGCTAATATTTAAACCGGATAGACTGATTTTGACGGCACATTCACTGGCAGATAGCTGATTATATAAGGAGTAACTTAGGCTATTTTTTAGGGTTCTGTACCTCAAAAGGAAAAAATGGAACCCTTATAGGATCACTTTGTTGTCCGTCTGTCTGTCTGTCAAAACCCTTTTTCTCAGGAATGTGTGAAGGTATCAAACTGAAATTAGTATCAAGTACTCTGGTCTATTGTCCCTTGGAGCTGTGTAAAAATCAAACTTCTAAGCTAACGTATTAAAAGATACAGCCGTTTAAGCCTCAAATTTTCGACACTCGCATTTTTTACTTCAGACTAGCTTCGCCCTTAGCGTTGCTTGTGGTTGTTTTTGCACCTTTACAACAGCAACAGCGGGGTTAAGCTA
The DNA here is from genome assembly GCA_003709505.1 of Hyphantria cunea. NCBI lineage: Eukaryota > Metazoa > Arthropoda > Insecta > Lepidoptera > Erebidae > Hyphantria > Hyphantria cunea. Next base: position 273,388 of record PKRV01002163.1, on the reverse strand, counting down.
GTTAAAAACAATAATTATTTATACAATAATTATTTATGAGACTTACATAATTGTCCTAAATTAAATAAACATATGATTTCAGGTTTGTCCTAGCATATATAAAACTTTACGGTGGTGTAACGGCAATCCCTTCAAAACAATACAAAGAAGTAAATGGAATGGGTAATGATTTCTATGAAACGGGAGAGGAAGATGATGACCTATACTGCCGCCTAGAGGATCACAAGTTGAGAATGTGCCAATTTGACCCAGAGATAAGTCAATATCATATGTGGGAACATCAGAAAGCATTAGATACGTAAGCAAAGAATGTGTTACTAACCAAACACTAGGCAGGCACAGTTACTTTATAGATTTGAATTTTAGTATGGATACTAGTATACAAGTTAATTTTTGTTCACTTTCGACTACAGATTCATGTTTCTCGTTCCAGTGACAATACTATAAAGTTTTTATTTAATATTGGGCAAACGAGCAGACTTATCGCCTGATGGTAAGCGATTACCGACGCCCATGGAACCCGCAACACCAGAGGAGGGAGAGCCACGCTTCGGCATGAATGGGCCGGCTCGACCGGAGTGATACCACGGCCTCACAGAAAACCGGTGTGAAACAGCGCTTACGCTGTGTTTCATCGAGTGAGTGAGGATACCGGAGGCCCATACCCCAATCCAACGCCCCCTAACCCCCTCACCATCCCCTTTCCCCCCAGGCCGCCATAGTGTGGGTCACCATGCTGCATTGTTCTTTTTCGCATTGAGGATGGTGACCACCACTCTTGGATTCTGCTCATGCTTTCCATCAGGCAGGGCAGAGTCATTTTGGCAGCTTAAATATAAAAAAAAAAAAAGCGTCACAAGTGCGTTGCCGGCCTTTGGAGGATGGTTTTCTGTGGTATCACTCCGGTGGAGCCGGCCCATTCCTGCCTAAGCGTGGCTCTCCCACGGTGTATACATATGTTTCTGTTTTTCTCTGAAAAATCGATATATTTCGGAGAAAAACTTCTCTCCTAACAGGCCTTCTAAACTACTAAATTCTAAACAAACCTACTATGATCAGAATATGATACTGCATAAATCTTACAGCAATGCAGTCCATCACCTGCCGGCAAAAAGAATGCCATAGTTTTTTGATAACTCATTTGTATCTCAGTTATAGTTTTATTCAGGAACAGCTATAGCTTAAAAGTATGACTTGATAAAAAAAAACTACTCTCATTCTAAAATAACTCTCATTTAAACTAACACTTTATTTATACTGAGATTTTGATATTTTCAGGAACCACAGGAAAAATCCGAAGTTCTCCAAGGAGAAGATGTTAAAAGATGGATTAAACTCATTGAAGTACACAGAGGTAGCAACAGTCCTTCATCCACTATTTACTCATATCATGGTTGACTTGTAACATATCATAAGTGTAATACTACCCTCATATCATTTGATCAATTTTGCTTTAATATAAATCTTAGGAACCACTGTGAGTAAACAGTAGTGAGCTAGATCTATAGGTTTTATATATTAAGATACAAGTTTAGAATTACACTGTAGCTTTACCTTCCATTTTAAGGCTGAAACAGCGTCCTATTATACCTACACATGATTAAGGCGAAGTTGGCTACTAAACTATCCGGCGGCACGATTTAATAATTTTTATAAGCTATTGATCTACAAAGCCCTATATATTAGAATCCACCATGAAGGATCTTCGTAGTGGATCTTTATAGATTTCTTAAATATGATTAAGGTGAAATAGGCTAGTAAGGTATCTAGCATCTACGATTTGATATTTTTTGTTACCTATAGATCTACAAATCAAGGATGTTTGTAGAAGCGAACTAAATGTCTGACATTCCGCTGGTCAACAGAACCCTTTCTATTATAATCCTATTAGCGTGTGTACTTCGATTTTGCGATTTAGAATTCAATAGATTTCAGTAGTTTAGGTTTTGGCAGTTTAGTTTTTTTTTTAGATGTCTTTGAATTAACTTGTCGTGTGGACTTATACTAGAAGGATCGCAAAAGTAAATTGACATAGATCTCAATGTAATGTGCATAATTAGATGCATTTTTTGTACAAGAATTAAATGTTATTAATTATTATGCAATAGAAAAAGTGCATTTTAGTGTCAGTATTAATCAGTTTTGTGTTTCATCAAGTCTAATTAATCCAAATACGTAATATGCTTTCGATAAAATCAAGCCGAATCACTATTCCCTAATACTACCACTGTAGTAATACAAATATTTAGTATCTAATCTAAGTAATTAGATTTATAGCATATTTTAATAATACTATAAAAAAAGTCTTTATATATATGCATAAGTAGGTACAGTTACCTACATATTATAAAGATCTCAAAATAAAAATGAAAAATTAGAATAAAATCAATGAATCAGTTTCACGTGATACTAATCCTCATATCGTCAGTCATAAATCTAGTCCTAGCTGTAGGTACTGTAAATTGTAAAGATTAAAGATACGCACATCTAATTATAATATAGAAAATAAAATCTCATATTAAATAAGTAAATTTAACACTAATATAAAATCCTTAGTAATATTCATGCTAAAAAATCCTAAATGTTGCTCATTTTCATGACGTAAACTTGTAGAAAAGCTAGTGTGAGCATTATGGTAAACCTCTCCTTTTCTGTCTTGATTATAAAATAAGTACCTAGACGAATACGGATTTTCATACTGGGCGTGCAAATAATACATAAAACTTTAACTAAACTACCCAAATTCGATGCAGTGATAATAGTATGGCCATGGAATTGTTGTCAAGTCGTTGCGACTTCGAATCTATCCAAGTCCAATACCGCGACGTAAATCTACTTCTTCACAAGCGCTTATATTGGCTAATAAATTGACAATATCTATATATTATTTCCTGTAGCTAAAGTTTTGTACCTCTTTTTACGAAATTTGTCACAGTGAAAGTTTAAATACAGCAGGAATGCAGAAATCTTAAATAGTAATGAATTATTGTAAAATTTCAACCAGAGAGCTACCACTAGTTTAAAAAAAATGTGTGAACCTAGTTGCTAGCAATAAGCATAGGTACTTTAAAAAAAAAGTGCGTGCGTACAAAGTACACATGTCAGAAGTGAAACTTCTTTGGCGAACTAATTTATCAGTCCTGTGCGTGATACGACAATCGCTCTATCTCACTTTTTCTCTCGATCTTTCTCACTTGCTTGCTCCCTACTCTCACTCCATCGCTAGTTGCTTCATGCTACGTTCGCCCTGTCTTACTCTCTCTCAATCGATCTCGATCACTCTCTCTCTCTTTTTCGATACTTCCGGTGCATACTTGCGTGACGTTACATTTGTAAAACTTTTACCCTCATGCGCCTAAAGAAGTTTCACTTCAAAAACATTTAAAGTTGTTTCCCGAAAACGGTAAAGCGGGAAATAAATATAAAAAAAAAACTATATTTCATTTCTGTTTTCAAATTAACAAGCGCGAAGGTATTAATGAGGAATACTAGGTATGTCTTGAAGTATCGTTCCTATTAAATTTTCTCAGCAATAAATAACAATAATTGATTGTGATATTCTTGTTCGAGCGACTTCTGTCCATAAAGTCTATATAGTAATTATCTAAGTAACGTAGTGTATCTATGTAAGTATTAAGTTATTATATGAGAGTTAATTGTTTCCAAATAGAATTCTATTATTTAATTTGCTAGTATACGTTATTAATATCCATACTAGCTTTTACCCGCGGCTTCACACGCAGCTTTGTCAAGAATCAAAGTATCTCCATGTCAAATTTCATTGAAATCGGTGCAGCGGTTTAGTTATGAAAGCGTAGTTAACAGGCAGACAGAGTTACTTTCGAATTCATGATGCTGTATATAAAAATTGACATAAGAACAACGATCTCAATATCAATTACTTTAGATAAATAGGTATTTATGGTTTATTTTAAATGATTTTTTTTTTATTTTAATTATAAAATCGCTATTTAAATGTTTATATTTATTGTAATTGTTTCTGTATTTCGAAGTATTCTGTACTTATGAGTTATAGTCGACTGTAAGATCCATTTTTTGCTGTATCAACATAATAACTGCTCTTTTAGTTATTGCATTCAAGCTTTCTGTATAGTTACCATTATTATTGATATTTCTTTTATGATTGTATAAATGTCTTCACCTAATATTTTTGCGCATTCATTTAAGCATTGTATGCAAAGATGACTTCGTCTATTCGGTCGTATCTCTAGTTAAAACTGAAGATAGGTTATTGAGAACGGCCGATAGTAAATCTGAAGTTGAACGCAAATATTTAGATCCCTTCTGGTAAATAATAGTAGTAATTAGATAGAAAAATTGTTTTAATACAAGCAGCTTGGAATTGTTATCTTTCCTGATTTATTGTTCTATATATTAGAAAATAACGATTGGAATGTATTTTTCTTTATTTTTAAAAGACCTCCCACGGTAGGTATGTATCCTCGGGTTCGATTCCTGAGTCGGACCAAATGTTTGTATGATCTGCAAATATTTGTTTCGGAGTTTGGGTGTTTTCTATGTATAATATGTATGTATTTACAAAAAAAAAGTATATGAGTATTAATATCAGTTATCTAGTTACTATGGGGTACAAGCTCTGCTTAGTTTGGGACTAGATGGCGTTGTGTGTTAAAATGTCTGAACATATTTATTATTATGCTGTATCGCGGGGGACTTAACAAATGTTTGTGAAATGGACAAAGAATAAATTATTAATTAGTATATATAATTTGTGAATCTATTAATTTATTTGACTGTGATCTTATCGTTTATCACTCTAGTCTTGTAGTTTAGTTTTAAATAACGAACATGTACTAAGTAATAAGGTAATAATATATAAAATAATATCAATTAGTTTTAGAAATCATATCATTGAAAGTTATTGAAATAAGCTTGCCACTCTTATTCTTGTAACAATATAGTTTGTTATAGAATTGATTAGGTAATGTAACTGTCAATACGAAGAGGACTTTCCGCCGCTCTGGGTGCTTGAAAATAAATCGTAGTAAAGATCCTTAGAGCAGCTTTTAGAGCGCAATTAACAATGTTTAAATGTTTTAAAAACATACAAAAGTAGCAAGAAACGTGAGTCGTTACTTGGATCAACTGAAGTCGGTTTATCCAATTGTTGAAACTGAACAACTTGTTCAGTTAGTAAGAAGTAATGTAGTGCCAAGTTTGATAGTGGTGGTTGCTTCGAAGGTTACCTAGGGGCACTAAAACCTTACCTAGATTTGTGATGTGAAGAACAACATACATTAGTAGATTTGGTTATCGAGATATTCATTATTCAAACAAAAGATTTCTAATACTAACTACGCACCGAAAACGCCACTCAAAAAGGGTTCCTTGTACACCAATTTTGAGTCATTGCATTTCTTCACTTTTTACTAGTAGCTAATAAACGCTGAAAACTGCTAATAACAACTAGGTAGAAAGACAGAAAACCAGGCAAACTAAGTTACTATTAGCTATATACGAAATCTATATAGAAAATACATTTATGAAAATCATATTTTGAAGTTTTAATTAATTCCTAATCAAAATATTCCAGATACATTATCATTGTTAATAAAAACTAAGAACTTACAGATAACAATTGAAACAAAACATTCAATCTTTTACACACACGTAAACAAATTCTATGTCTTATCAGAGTAATGCGTAGCCCCATTTGAAGTTATTCTTTGCCTGCCTGTTATTTCTGCCTCTATGCTACTATGGTACGCAGCACAAATAGGCCTGCCTACACCCAAAACTTTAATTTAATTGCGTTGGGTTCTAACTCTATTCAGACTAAAGAAATACACCTATATTATTAATACTAAAATTATGTGTTCTAATTTACTAGAAAGACATATCTAACAGGCTCACTACTAGATACAGAGCAGTCAATAAAATAATATGGTTCACACGCGTAAAAGGCAACAATAGATCATAGATCACTGACCTCTAACAAGTTTCTTTCTATACAATAGTTGATTAAAAATTAATTAGGAACTGTCGATATTTACACAAGGGATTTATAAACTCGTAATTACCCATTATTGGCTGTCGCAGTGGCTCAGAGGTAGCGTATGCGACTGCTGTACTGAGGTCCAAGATTCGATTTCTCTTGGTGGTACCAATAAATGTCTGTATGATCTACAAATATATGTTTCAGTGTGTGGGTATATTCTATGTAAAATGTATTTCTATTTACAAAAAAATAATAAAATATTAGTTACTTTAGTTTGAAACTAGATGACACAAAACGCCATCTAGCTATTAATAAATATTTATGTAAGACTAATGGTTTAAGTAAAACAGCATGTGATTGATTTGTAGATATATTTGGCATAATTCTTTTTCACAGCAGTGGTCCCAAATCAAAAGGGATCTATGAAAAATATAACTATATGTTTAGTTTTTTATCATATTTACAATATCTCAAATAACTTCTGAGCATTATTTTATGTAAGTGCAATCTGTACATGAAATTAGAAGGCATTCGCTAGTAAAACAAAATCAAAGTTATTATTCATTTTTCTCCCTTCTATATCTTAAATAAAATTTGGATAGACTCTATAGTCTATTCAGACTTTATTTTCGATGGGATCACTATTGGCCAGCCATGACAAATTCTAATTTGATAAGGTACTTATACTAAATCCAACTTTGAGAGCCATAATGCTTGTGACTTCTCCCTGGATTCTGGGCTCCCTTAGGTCTCACTTCGATCCCTCGACCCCCTTTCTTTCCACCTTCACCATTTTTTTATTATTTCTAATAACCCTTCCAAAGGCAGTGCAAAAATAAGAATACCCATAATTACGTTGACACCACTCTGGTTTAACTATAGTTCTAATATAATGTTAAACAAATAACATTAAATTTAAGGTGAAAATTATGTAAACAAGAATATGTAAATACTATTTTCATAAAAACCTAGCATGCCTACCCATATTACATTACAGCTGTCGATTTTACAATAGAACACATACTATATAATAAAAAATAGCATAACTAAAATCTTTATACAATGACAATTAACATCAATTTTATTTTAGTATTAGTTAAAGTTATTTTAAAGGTACGCCACGCCATCAAATAGTAATTTAAAACTAAAACACCACAATAGTATCAATTATAAATATATGCACCTATAAAAATACAAAACACAATTTAATTTCGGCATCATACACACCTATCACAAATTTATGACTAAAAATCAAGCTCCCGATACGAGATTTATTTGCTAAAATATTAGCTCACAAAAAATGCATAGTGAAAAGATTTTTTTTTTTTTACTTTTCCATACATCAATTTTTGATTTACATAGTTAAAACAAGTACTAAACCATTTCTTTACAAGTCTTTTGGGGGCTTTGTTATTTTTTTTTATGTTTATAAAATATATTTGCTTGTATATGAATTAATATCTTTTTAAATGTATAATAACTGCACCTCATAACACACGACATTTTGTCGAGTGGTTCAGTTTTTCTTTTGAGCAACAAAAAGTAATAATAAAAATGCAAATGAGAGTTTGTACTCGTAAGTTTGTTTTGCAAAGTACACACTTTTTATTATTTTTGTTTTTTTTTTAAGAGCAAATTACTAACGTACTTTACGTCCAATAAAATACTATTCCGGTTGCTAACTGCAAGCGAAACCTCGGGCGTAAATATTAAACAGGTTTCCTTCAACAATATGTCACATTTAATTCTGGACGTAATTTGCGTTTGTAAAGATCTAGATAAGAATCCGTATATACTTCTTTAAAAATATTGTCATGTTACATTACAGTAATACAAACTACACAAATCATATAAACTATAGACAAACAACACAAAATAACTATAATAATTATATAGGATATAGATCATAAGGACCAGAAAAATAAAACACCCAAATAACTGTTTTGTAAGAACTTAAGATCTAGTAATATATGAATGTATTAGTTCGAATCAATATAACTGATTCACTTTAATCATTGAAATAGATTTGATATGTCAATTTATTTGTGATGCAACATAAACAAAAATATGTAACGATTTGTTTTCTATACAAACTATTAAATAATAGAATGCTGCTTTGACAACATTTAAAAAAAAATTTGCTTTGTGCGCCTTTTAAACTTTTTCTTTAAATTGTTAGTATCCAAATACACTAATTTTTTTTAATATTTATGGACTGACTTGAGATTTCATACACATACAATGTTTTAACAAGTCATTAATTTTCATTTTTTACGTAACTGTATATTCAACATGCTTTCTCAAATGTAACTAAAGACCCTTATAAGTACGGAGGGTGAAACTAAGCAATAATGTTCAGTATTTTTTAGTTTTGAGTTCTCAAAACTCAGTAAAAAAAAGTGTCCCACAATTATTTTCGTATTCAGCAATAGTGAAAAATATAGCGCACATAATTTTTAAATTAAATTTTGTTTTTTTGCGAAAATGAATGTTGTGATGTGCATTCCCAACTTCAAATGCAATAAATAAACAATAATACATATAATAAATAACTAGTTTTTTTTTAAATTATGATTCATATTTTTTTTGTTGAAATCAATGATCCGTATTTCATGCACCCTCCAAAAGTTATATTTAATAATATTTTTTTAGGTTAAACCTTTTTTAATACCCCGTAATCCGTGGTAAACTTGCAACAACTGTAATAGCTGCTATACAACACTACACTTTATTTTAAAAGCATAAGATTCAATTCAGATTTTACAGTGTGAGTTATTCATTAGCGTGCTAATGTTAATTCTGTTGTTGCTTCACTAAATTATATAATATATTTCCAAAACGCTATTTTGTATGTATGTCTTTCATCATCAGCCTATCGCTGCTGGACATAGGCCTCTCCAATTGCACGCCACTTAGTTCGTTCCAGTATGTCTGTATATTTTATTATAATGTATATTTTATGTGACTTTCCGTACAACATAATTAGTAACATTTACCATATACAACTTGATTTCGAAACATGGGAACGTAACGAAGGGGATGGGAATGAGTTTATCGTTAAAATAGATAGATTTTGAATAAAAGATTACTATCATGAATTTTTGTTGTTACTGAACGTAACGAAGGGGATGGGAATGAGTTTATCATTAAAATAGATAGATTTTGAATAAAATATTACTATCGTGAATTTTTATTGCTATTGTTTTGAATAGAAAGTTAGGTAACGCTGAATGAGCAAAACAACACAATGAAAATTATAATTCAAGGAAATCACAATATATTCTTATTAGGTACTTCATCTAATAAAATACTGTAATTAATCATGTTCTATACGAAATAGGAATTCTGTGTTATATACAAACACATGATTATTGGCAATGAATTGCTATGCGTACCGAGGTCACAAAATTCACTCTTAATTATTTTACAAATAAAATAAATGTTCTCTATATCTTGTGCTGATGATTAAATAAAATTGGCATTTGAAGAAACGTATAATATTTGCCGACTAGTATTCATATTATGTACATCGATGATTCGTTGCGATTATATTAAAATAATCCCTATCTAGAAAAAACATACCCTACACTTTTTCAAATCGAATTACACCAATATTATCATTCGATCAGAACTTCAGATACAAATATAACCCGTAGAGACCAGGTATTATACCCTAATATTATCGCGATAGTTATCTGATTCATAAGTAGCATTTTACATTAAATACCAGAAATACTTTCATTATATCCATACCTAATACAAAGATATAAACTTAAGTATTAATATCGTCATATATCCAACTTATTTATAAGGACCTGGATTCCTGAGTTCACTTTCTATCACAATAACAATAAAAGTTCATAACTAACACTTATTAATTGTAAAACTTTTATGGTCGTAATACAAGCATGCACACCAGTCCAAGAACGAAAGAGAATACCAGTTTAAGGTTTGATCCAATATGAAGCCAGTCTGGCCACTGTGTTTTGATGACCTCTTCTGGTTGTGTGGGCAGTATGAGTGCTGCTATACAACATATACTTACTGCGATTGCTACTACGTTTACTGGTTGCTGCTCTCTGAAATAAACCCATGAAAAATCAAACAGAGCTACAGTATAGTTTTTGTGTGACCAATTTCCTTCATCTGTAAATTTTAAAGTTATTCTAGGACATGTGTACAAATTGCGTACCAAAAAAATTCTGCCAATCAAAACTGCGTGTGTGTAATGTGTGTTCCAATTGTCTACAACTGTATACATATTTTATTTGCAAAAGTTTTTTTTAAGTGAACATATGTAGTTGCTAATATAATATTTTAATCCAATGCAACCTTTACAGTACTAAGAATGAGTATGCAAAATATTTTTTGGACAGTGATTTATCTGTGCATTGGTCAGGGCACTGTCAACATTATCATAGAACACTATTGTATGAATTTTCACAAACTGAGACATTGTCATAAATGGGTCCAAGACAGTCTGAATTTATATTTACAATTCAATTTCTTACTGAACTTTGAACTGTTATTTGCATATGTAAATAATTTCTGAGAACTGTTACTTACTTATTTACATATATTTAAGTTATTGCTACTAAATCAGCTTTAACGAAATAATTGACGAAAGTACATGAGAGCCTTCAAAATAAAATGCAACTACCATGGTACCACCATACTACCAGACAAAGCAACACACAGCGAATTTCGGAGTGCAATGATGAGTGAATGCAATGATGCTTGTTTATCGTAAAAATAATATGTATTGGATTTGAAATGATTCAGCAGACAGTTTCAATAGACATTTCTGTTATGATGCAGGGTTTTTTGAATAAAATCCCTTTTATCTATATTCCATACAGTACTTTATATTTTAGACAAGTAGGGGACATCACAGACATATTTTTTTTGTCAAATTTGTTGTCTTTAAATAAATAAATAAATATTTCGGACATCTAACACAACGCCATCTAGTTCAAACTAAGCAGAGCTTGTATTATGGGTACTAGACAACTGATAGAAATACATATATATACTTTTTTTGTAAATAAATACATATTATACATAGAAAACATTCAAACTCCGAATCAAAGATTTGTGGATCATACAAAAATTTGATCTGACCCGAGAATCGAACCGGAGACCTCAAGAACAGCAGTTGCATACGCTAGTTACGCTACGCAGTTAGAAAATCACATTTCCCAGATAAAGATTTATCTAATAATTATAACAAGTGATCAACCAGGGATGGAAATTTGGCCATTTCTAGATTTCTGCACTCTTCATATAAATTTTTATTATGCCAAATTTCATATTCTTCGGTTTGCATAATTTTTATAAAAAACTATACTAAGTCTTTTCTTCACATATTAATATCACAGTTTTTGCTGCATGTATATATGTAAGATATGTGTATTTGGTGTATTTGTCTCTTCATGATGCTTAAACTTAGGTTTTTTCCTCAATTTTACCTGTGATGCATAGGGTGCTGACATACAGGTTTGGTATTTTCTTCAATGGGTTTCATAGGAGGTATTCGTGTCACTATAGGATGAAAATTATCACCTACATTTTCAAGATTTATATTTGAAGGTTCACCTTCAATAAGTTTTGTTAGTATATCTCGTTTCCCCAGTATCTGTAAGTAAAAGTGAATTAATATTATTTATCATATCATATTTCATATTCATCAATATAAATAAAAATGAATGGCCGAATGTGTTGCGAGAACTGCTTAACTAATTTGTTTCTTATAAATATTTTATTTTTTTAAAGAATGTCTTATAAAAAAAAATATACTTAATAGTAAAAAAACTAAAAAATATTCTATTGAGCTAGTCTCTAGGCAGGCTAGGCAGCTGAACAAATTGTATCAGGTAAGCTAGTAAAATTTAAGTTTGTATGAGTAAAAACTTTTACATCCTAACATAAACTTGCTAAAATTTAAACTAGGTCTCCTAGATGATAACTGAAAATTTGAAGAAAATTATACAGATTTTTGCTATTTACTATTTGATTTAAGAATGACAATGGTCATTATTGGAGAATATGGATTGTATGATGTTAAATGACTATCACACCATATGGACCTCTTATTAAAAAAAAAAATAAGAACAGAAATATGGAACAATATTCAATTACTGTGCTTAAATGAAAAACGAAAAATAAAATCTAGTTGGACATGGTCTTACGGCAATTAATTAGCTTATGACGCGTACCTGCTGGGTGTTCTTGTCATACATAGTTATCCTGAACTTTTCTATACTGTCGCAATGGGCAACAGACGGTTGTGTGTAACGAACTACTATATCTATACAGCTTTGTGGGGAGATCACACCCTCGGGATCGATCACTGTGAACTTGTTTGGAGAGGTGCATAATACTGTAAAACACATACGTAGTGAGTACAAAAAAGACACGATTATTACGACACGTTTTACAATCGCATACAGACCTTTAAAATTAACCGAGAAATCGTAAGGATTGTATACGGTCAATAGCTGTTTATGAGTGTGTCGAGCATTTAAATAAAATTCTAAGGCAACTGGAAACACGAATACGGGGAAGTTTTTCATTTTTAATTTAGTTTGTGCAAACAACACAATAGAAAACAATAACAATTTCGTGATTGCACTAGCACTGACATTGACGCAACATTCAGTATAACCAACAATTAAATTAACTCTACTAAATTCAACACCTAAAAACTACCAAAAACTCACTACAAAAACAAGCCTACTCTAATGTTCGCTAAACGTGATCATCAGTAACGGTGTAAAAGGAAACAAATATCCCGACAAACGTTGTGTTGTTACATATTGAATGTTCTACATTAATTATGCACATGTTCTACTAACTAATATTAACGCTTTTCAGGGGCCGGTCTGATAAGCACGCTGTTATTGCGGCGGTAAGACCCGTTAAGGGGGTTTAGCTCGAGAGGCATCACAGGACCTCTCATGACGGTAGGAAACAATTCTTCAGAACACACCCCATAGTAAATGCGGTAGCATACCACAACTAAGCTACGCAGCGCCAGAGTCCAGTCGAATTGAATCTTTTTGACAGTCGACGATTCGAGTCGCTCTCCATTGAATGTGGTCTAAGGGAAAGAGCTGGAAATGGGGTGCCTCCGCCCAAAAGATGAGGACTGTATTGTAAATGAGGTCGAAACTGTGCCTTAGAAAGCAGTAGGTGGTTGGCCAGAGTTGAACACTGTCTTGAACTGTTGAGCACGCCAAGTGTCTTCGAGGTCAATTTGGCTTAATCCTCAAAATAGCCATGGAGCTGGACTTCACTCGATATGTCGAACCAAGTAAACCAATGTTGGCTGAGGTAGATAAGGAGCAAGTTTGTGCCTTTTTAAAATGGACTAAAATAATTCTACCCCAATCTAAGACCTTTTCCAAAGAGGTGTTAATTTCAGACACAAGTTTTTCGACTCTCAATGACATTTTACCGAGAAATATTAGCGCGGCATAGCGATGAATGCCGCTAATTTGCAACATGTCAATGATATGCAGGAGAAACAAAGTAGTCTACAGTACACAGGCTTGCGGGCCACCAGCATTCACAGATATGGAGTCGGAGCATTCACCGACACACACGTCGACTACGACCGTTGTGCTTCTATATGCTGAAAAGCTATATAGTGACCCATCCACATGTTACTTGCAGTAAAGTTAAATATTCACTCAATAATCAACTTCAATTAGATTATCCACTGGATAGGATTCTTATGAATGCTTTGATTGTTTTCACAAAGTACATTCATACATATAACAAATGGTATTTCCACATCGTCGTTGGAATAATTTCTTTGGGCATCTTCGAAGTGCAATACTTTCAGTATATGGAAGTTGCTCAACATGTTTGGCTTAAATAGAAAACAATGGATCGAGTTTTAAACGATTATATTAATTTGAATTGTATTAATCCACAGTTTTCTGTACTCAACTGGATCATCAAACAAAGTCTTGGAATCTTAACTACATCGCTGTCAACTCTGAATTTTTCTCTAATGCTATTTGTGATACAAAAAATATTATTCAATCTGTCCGTATTAGCACTCTAGATTACCCACATGATTGACTTTTAGCTTGACTCCGGAAATTCTTTTCTCTCTTGCACAAAGCCTACATCATCTAAATGCCTGAAATTAGTAATCTATCTCTTCCTAAACACTTCCTTTCCATCTTTCCTTTCTCATCAAAGGTTCTTGAGATGTAAGTACACAAAAAATTCTCTCAGTCCATATTTCAACACTATCCAAGTCCTTTACAATCTTACTATTACTGCTAACGAGTAGAAAAATCCAATGACCACTAAAAACAATACATCGCCATTGTATGGCAACCAAAACTTTTAATGGAAAATACCTGGATGACCTTTTTGACCTGAATAGCTTGTACTCAACTGCATGCACGTACACACAACTCTTGTATTTAATGTACAAAATTGTCGCGTCGCGGTATTTGTTATCAAACTCCTCCGAAACATCTGGACCGATTTTTATGAAATTTTGTTTACAAATCGGGTAAATTATAAGTGACCCATATCTAAAAATTTTTTGTTAAAATCTTTTTAATCTGGGAAAACGTTTGTCGGGTCATATTTCATAAGAATTGCTCATTTATGGGTAAGATTAAATGTTGAGTGGTGGGATAGACGATGGTCACAGACTAGACAAGTCGCGATCTAACATTTTAATTATGAAAGAGGGTTTCGGTCACAGGTTGTACAGCATATCAGCATTTCACAAATGAGTGAAATAATATTTATATTTAGTTATTAATGATGGGCTTTGTGGGTTACCATACCACATTGCAAAATTGAGCAATCCTAGCCCGCTCAATCTACGATGGGTGATCATTCTTAATAATATTGAGACTTCGTGCCCTCTCTGTCATTTTATCTATTATTTTATCTTCTAAGGCTTTTTCCTAAACTAGGTTGAGGTCGGCTTTAAAACTACTACGAGACGACTAAACTCCGATATTTTGCGCGGATCTTCACAACCGAAGCACCAGGGGATAAAAAAATTTTTTAGAAGATTTTTATTGTAGGCCTTTTAAAGGCTCCAATACAATCTAAAAATACCAGTCACAAATAGGATTTTTCACAATAAACACAAAAATTAGTGTCATGTATTTACATATTTTATTAGCATAAATAGAAAAATGTTTTGTATTTACATTGAAAACGTCTGTAATAAGCGTACACTATAAATAAAAAACTGTAGACAAAGTTATTTTGTACGACTTTAACAGTTAAATTAACAATGCACGTAAATACTAAATATTGCTCAGGCGGATACTATCGGTACTGAAGACAAATTTACATCATAGAATCTCCTAAGAATAAAAATCAGCACATTTGTTTATTCTCTATTTTCCTACCGATTAGCTTTATGGCATTACATTTAAAAAGTGTCCTTCACAATCACAATATCTATGTACACTTACTACCAACTAAATTTAAATAGTATAAAATTAATTTAAATAAGAACTTAGATAATTTCTTCATAATTTAGGAACAGCCAACCACGTGATTTTGATAGGCATATTTTGCCATTGTTTTTATTACTGTGATATAGACAGGGCTCCAAAAATGTAATAGTTCCTTTTTCTTTTTTGCTGGCAACACATACAAATAAGGCATTGGTTTTTGGAACACCTGACGTAGTTTTTTTTTATTGGAGGATTTGTTAAATTTACACCATTATTGTTTTTTTTTATACCTTTGGACTATAAAACGCACAATGTATGTATAGGACTTAATAATCTTAAATGCCTGGGATATAATAGTCTATCTTTAGCAGAATCTCTGATAGGACGACCATCGTCTAACAGAAGTTATAAAGATTGTGTAAAGGTTAGAACATGATAAATTCTAGTGGGTCTTCTCCTCAATATATCTATTTTATATGATATAATATTCAATAAAATACATTTGATGTTGACATCAAGGTACGTACGTATACGTATATTTCGAGGGACATCACTTCTCACACTAAATTGTCCAAAGTTCAATTTCCAAAAATCTATATGTACAATGCACTAAAAATAAAATCACACATAAATTAAATAGCAGTATAATACAGTGTAAGTGCGAATAGATTTTTTGGCAATGTTTCTTTCTTTTTTAGAGAGAGTAGTGATTGATATTTTTCATATTTATTTATAAAACAACTTTACCACCATCGCCACAATATATGTATATCTATTCACACTATGCGAGCAGTAAGATCAATAAATTAGGTTTTCATATTCTAAACTTCTAAGACTTTAAATATAATAATATAGAGTTTCCATTCATCTCGCTGACAACCAAAAGGACACACAAAAAATATAAAACATTCAATTCGATATTTTAAAGGCACTCTTATTTAATATTACCATTTGAGAAAATGATTGCATAGCGTATGAGCGAGAAGAATTCAAAATTGGTTTCATTAACATTAAAAAGGTAAAAGTTTGGATAAAGGTTTGTTAAATAAATACGTCAGTCAGAACGTCTGTACAGAAAATTTGGCGCATCTTATTTGCGGCGAATAATTAGTTTCAGCTCATATCACTATTTTAATATTTCCATTTTAGGGATATCTTATGCATTTATATGTTTAAGATAAATCATTCGAATGACTGATTTATGAGTACTTCAACTACACATTTTTGTTTGTTTACAATGCATAGTTAATTAAAATTTATATTAGAAAAGAAAAGTTGTAATGTTAGAGATGTCTTCTAATATTCGATTTAAGGAAAGAGAAAGAGAGTATTTATTTATGATACAGACAACCACCATAATGGAGCGGACTGTGTAAGGTAATGGACTGGCGTGGAGTCTAGAAATGGAGATACCTCCGCTGTAGCGTCCATTAAGTGTTAATATTTTTAGCAAATAAATAAATTTTAAGTATATGGTTTCAAGGTACGATTTAAAGGGTATATTAGAAGCAGAACATATTTAATATTGATAATGAATTTGATTTTGAAACTGGTGCAAATACTTCATGATTGTAATGGTAGTGTTATTGTACACTTACAGATTAATACCCCTCACTGAAATTTAATATACAAAATAATAAACATGTATACTATCATAACTAAGCAAGTCTTTTGCTTTCAATTTATAGGTACAATACTACTGCTAAATTTTGCAGTATATACACGAACAATTAATGTTTACCACACTTTGCAAAAATTAAACACCGTGAGTTACGCTTGTACATAAGACTTTAAAAATAAAGTTTTTAGGGGAATTTTTATCAAGTTAATTTCATTCGCTAAAATCTTGGCAATATGAATATTTTGCATGTAGGTAAAAACTATTTAATCAATGTCAAATTCATTTTGCATCAGAATATCACAAACATAAACAAAACGATAAATTATAATAAATTTTACAATTTAAGAACGAAATAGATGAACGCAAAAGGTCAAAACTTTGTTAAATATTTATACATTAACTTGAGAGAAATTATTTTTGTGTAAACAAAAACTTGAGTTTTTAGACCAGTCGTTAAAGATTTTGAGTGAGGAGGATTCATTTATTTTATTCAAAGATTTTCTTGTCTAACTATCAATAAAGCCCTGTGCTGGGCAGTTAGTGGGGTATTTAAGAGTCGTACTGCGAGAGTGAAAAGGCCACGTTATTGGTAAGGATATAACATGGCCACTGCTGGATCTTCCGTCTCAAAGGTGATAAGAACGTCTTTGAACTTGTCCAGTAGCTGCATTAGTTGTGATCTGCTCACATTCTCCATAAACATTATTTCTTCTAAATGCTGTTCGCCACGCAAGTAGCCTGAAAGCAGAAAATACCATATATATTTAGGATTGCAGAGAAATCCGAAATTGTCGCCATAGAGAGTTGTAAGTAATATTTTGCCCTATTGTCAGAACAGGGCAAAGGGACTGTAACCCATTTACAAAAACTTTAAAATAAATTTAAATTATGTAATGTGATAATATATAGAAAATTATAAAATCCGGGAGTTGACAAAAACGGTAATTTTCAGAAAATAGTTTTAAACACGTGTTCGTGTTATATAATAACTGTAAAGTATTTAACTATTTAATTTATTATTTTACTCATGGAAAAAAAATTGTTTTTCTTACAATATTTTCTATTCTGATTTGTGACCGATTTTAAGATATTTTTGAGAGCCTATAATGTATTTCAAATCAACACATCATGCTATTGGCCGCACTGATTTGATTGATTTGCTAATCGCAACATTGAACGCGCTCGTTGCCAACAGCGAGTTGATGTGCCAATCACAATCCTAATCCAGAGAGCCTCCTCTGATTGGTGTTTCATATCACATGACTCACGGATGACAATCCTGTTGTTCTTAATTAAGAATATTTACATTTTAGGCTTTCCAAGCTCATGGATTTTAAGAATTAGGTCCACCCAGGTAGAATAATATGAGTGCAATTACCTTTTTTGTGCAGTTGAGCCAACAATAACAGATCATCAGTGTTTTTCGAAGCGGGTATATTGGCGAGCGCGGCACGTTCCTCTGACGTGAATGTGTCCAATAATGACTCGGTGGTGGGAGGCTCGTTCGATATTCTACACGCGTCTACTATATCACAACTCGCTGGCATGTTCCATACAGTTGGCTGTTGAAAACTGGAATAAATTACATACAACATGAAAATTAATCTGAAAACTACCTTAGGCTTATAACTCTTTAATATATTTCTTTATATTTTAATCAAAACTAGATTGGAGTTTATTTCAGTCTAATGAGATATCGCAAAACTTTGTTTTTTTTATACTCAGAAGGATACCCATCAAAGTTCAATAACCCAAATACTATGTGATATTGAAGTTTTGTATTTTACTGTTATCTGGCTTTTTAGGTCACAACTACCCATTACGATTGCTACATATGTTCGTAGGGTATCAGGACCGACGACTTAACATGCTCTCTGGGAAGCAGGCCGAGAGAGATCTCAATATGCAAAGAATGGTCAGCCATCTATAGACTGAACTGGCTGGGATTGCTTAATCCCTTGCACTTAGCCACAAGCAATTTTTCTTAGTAAAGAACTGGTTAATATCTGAGAATTTCGACGAAATACTTAAGATGTAATGTTTTACACAATTAAGTTTTAATATTAATATGTGTTATGTTAAAAATCATACCTCATTTCATTTTGAAATTTCAAATTTAAAGATACACCATTCTTCTTTTCATTGCTATTGAACATACCATTAGTTTGTATACGCGGTGATATTTCTTGATCACTTTCGAACTTATCATCGTCACTACTGATATCTTTATTCCCACTGTTCACCGTACCTTCACTATCTTTCAAGGAAAGATCCGACAATCTGGACGAAAGACTTTTCTTTTCCGTTTGTAATTTATCCGCATCTACTTTGGTAATATCAGTATGGCCATTCTCAACAATATCGTCATTATTACTCTTAGTACCGTTCATGTTATTCGATATACCACTGTCAACTGAATTTCCTTGTATTTTCTTCTGTGTCGCTTCATCCTTATTCGTATCGTAATCACAACCATTTATCTTGGATATTTTTGTTCCATCGACCACATCGATTCCATCGTCGAATGAATGATTAGCGGAATCAATCTCTTGGTACTTATCGTATTTCGTATGTTCAGATTCGATCACTATAGGTTTAGTGTGTGAGAAGTCTGTTTGGTTTAGGTTGTTTTCTGTAGGGTAGTCTTCGTCGGAGTCAGGAAATATGCCGCTATTTTCTCTAGGTTCTACCGGTTCAGGCACGTTTAGTTGCATTTGGTTGAGAGAGGAGAAAGAGACGCTGCAAGATTGGTTGTAGACATCGTGTTTCTCGCAGAAATATTCCTTACCATCTGTTAAACGTAATAGTGGTGTTCACAAATTTGTTGTATAAAAATAATGATATAGCAAATAAGAGTCGCGTCTTTTGGTGAGCAATAATTGATGTCTATTAATATATATATGTATATATATATCGACATGCTATTGCTAATGATTAGTTTTAAATAAAGAGTGTTTATATATCCGTTCATCGCTGATTTTACCCTCTAAGGGATTAAGTTTTAAAAAAATCTTCTCTTAGAGTGGTAGTTAATAACGTAAAGCTGACAATAATAGTATAGGCTCTGCATTGAAAATCAATTATGTTAGGGCAAATGATTTTATATGAATGAATATATTTCAGTATTATTGCTTAATAACTTGGGAACGAGGTTTCTAACTCTCCGTTCTTCTAACGCTCTTGGGTGGCAAATGTCTATTTTTGGTACTAGAGGCTTAATTCAATATAAAATCAAAATATAGGTCATCATTTTAACATAGTCCTATCTCCTGCCTGTGCCCATAGGTCTTTTAAATCACTCATCGGATATTAATGCAGTGTTCAGTAATAGAGTGATTCGAGATTCGAAATCCGAGGATGACAAAGACTTCCGTGCGAAGTTGAGCCGGGTCGCTAATTATAATACTAATATCACAAGTACAGTTTCTCACCCGGGTCTCGTCCCCAGTGAGGCGAGTTGAACTGTACGTAGGTGTGCAACTGCAGAAGCAGCCTCCTGCGCAGGAGCCAAGCCACGCACCTCGCCAGCCGCACTCCGCCTCCGCCTCCGCCGCAGCCGTTACGAGACACGTACCACAAAGGGGCAGGGAGGGAGAATTCGCTTAACATCTGTACAACAAACGTTTGGTTGATCCTCGCCTGCCTGTCTGTTTCACGACAAAACTACTGAACCGATATAAATGAAATTTAGTATACAGATAATCTAGAGGCTGAGAAAGAACATAGACTACATTTAATAAATATAAATGCTACTCAAAGTCACTCTTTCACGTGGACAAAGTCGCGGGTACAACTTGTTAAATAATATGCTGTAAAGTTACGTGGGTCAAACAATTGTGTATAAAGCTTTACCAAATAAAAGTTTACTAAAACCTGCCTACATTCAGATCGAGTGTTGATCGGCACTGAATTGAGAACGAGCTTTTATTACGAGAGTTGGCGTATATATTTCATATTAATCGTGTAAATTTCATATTAATCGAGTACGTTATTGCTTAAAACATGAATAAACCTACATTGATGTTAATTTTTTTTTTCAAAGATTATATACCGTACCTGCAATAAACATAATCCAGGAAACTCTTTAGCAAAGTCTTCAACTAGTGGCGAATGTATATGGACATTCGCACCAGGTGCTACAACATACACATTACTCTCACACAACGGGTAGATCACAGTAGCTTTCGCCCAGTACACCAAATGACCTGTGAGCTGGGAAACCTGAAATGAAAAAAGAGGTTTTCAATGATACGTTGTGCGTTGCTCTATTTAAAGATTTAGTGTTTGTCACATTTTAATCGGTACATAAATGAAAAACATATTTCAGTTAAAAGAATCACCGCAATAACCGACCTTTACGCGGGCAGAGCCGCAGGCACTTGTGTGTTTTGTATGCTAGTATTTAATCACCGTAACCGTAACTACATAGAATTTGTTAACTGATTGACTAACTATAACTTTCATGAATGCGGTACCTAGGCATTCGTTATTGACAGACGGTAGCAAATCTTTACAAAAAGTGTGAAACAGCGAAGTCTTGTACTAAAGAATATTGTTTACTAAAACATTTTATATTTTTGAATATATCGTAATTAACTAGAAACACATATCTTTTACCGTTCAATTTTACTAATGCTAAAAATGGAATAATAATGGAAATAAAAATATGTAAAAAAACTTCCTTATACCTGTTTCAGTGATAAGTCCGCTTCTATAGCGAGTGTTTGTAAGCTCTTTAGCGGACTATAAAGCTTAATCAGTCTTAAGAGTGCCGAACTGCTATCCAGCGGTATTGAGGATAATAAATCATTTGGATTTACCTGAAAAATTAAATAGAACAGGTTTGAAAACAGGATCAACGTGGTTGCAAATTCTGTAGATCTTTCAAAGCCCTCAATGGAAATTGTACGTAATAGGGAATATGCATGTTTTTTTTAATCTTAATCTGATAATTTACATCTCTATTAACATAGAAAAGGCATAAATAGGCTTGAATATAGTCAAACTATTTTTCAAAGTGAAATTTAAGACACGACGTCACATTTCGTTTTGGCAATTCGAATTTCCCTCCCTAAATTTTCACTTTTTATTTAATGTTTTCTGGGTTTAAATAATCACAAAATAAAAAAAACCTTTAAAGTATATTGCAAAGATAATAAAGAATTTAGAAAAAATCATCAACATCATCAACAACCCATACTGTCCCACTGCTGGGCTCGGGTCTCCTCTCAGGAGAGGGTTAAGGCCATACGTCCCCACGCTGGCCAAGTGCGGGTTGGGGATTGGCTAGACGAAGATGTGGCTACGTATCTTGCCGTTGGATGTTTTTAAGCCGGCCGAAGGCCTCCAACTACGCTTCACGACTTTTATCGTATGATAACAACAGGGACCGACTACTTAACGTGACCTCCGAATCAAAGAGACGCTCATGGTAACATGCCACCAGCGGTCACCCATCCAGGTACTGACCGCGCCGTCGTTGCTTACCCTCGGTGATTGCTTCTAATCACCGAGTGCAATTGGGCTATGAGCGCCTCGAAAAAAAATTGAGACAAATAGAAATTTTATGCATATTCCCTTAAATTTAATACAAAATATCGACATATTACAATATCAGGCTGGAGTGTAATACACTGTATTTTTTTCGAACTTAAGGGTAATTGTTTGTCGTAAAAGACTAGGAAATTCTTCTTTAATTAAAAATACTATTTTACAAATCAATTTTCAAACAATAGAGTTCTGAGATGGCAAAGCAAAAATTAAAACCTATTTCCTGTACTTAATGGAATGCTAAATTATACAGCAGTAACCATACCTGTGGAGTTATATTGTATAGTTCAGCATTCCATTCCATATACGTAACAACATTCTTTACGTTTGGTTTTTAACTTCATTTGTATACCTACCATAAGTAATATTCCATGATAGGGCCTCAGTTTCTGTAAACACTTGTCTATCGTTTCTGGTTCTATAATTAATCCTCTATTATGTATCTGGTGTGCCTTGTGTGGTAAGCAGAACGAGAGTAAAACCCATTTGTTAATACGAACTTGGACGATACCTGAAAAAATTGCTAAGTATACGTTATAGGAGGTAATTTGGGCAGCTTAGCAGCAGACACAGCTTATTATATATAATTCTCGTGTCACGTTTAAAACTCATACCTGGTTGGTGTTAGTTTCGGGGGTTTTAAGATAATAAACTATGTCCCTTTCACAGTAATATTGTTATAAAAATCAAAGGTAAAAATATAAAGTGTAGAAATATTTCGGGCTAACTAGCTACGCCCTGTTGCTCACGATGAACTCCGAAACTATATAACCGATTTTCACGTTTTTCTTCTTAATGTGTGTTGTGCTAGCGTGCCTAGGATAGGATAGTTAACATCACGTTTAGACCAATAGGAGCCGAGCAAAAGACACAGACGAAGTTGCGTGGCTAGTTAGTACATATGTTAAAAATGTTGAGTTGGTTTACAATTTGGTACGTTTTTGAAGGTGGATGTACATTTCAAAAACGCAACAAGTTCTGAATTAAGTCAAAATTTTAACAAATATACAACCCACTTCAAAGATGGTTTATATTTTTCATGTCAGTTTTGTTCCTTATTCGTTACAGCGAAACTTGCTTGGAAGGTTAAAAGTAATAAAAATATTAAAAAAATAAGAAGAATCTCATGTCCATACATTTTGTATATAACAACTGCAAAAACCCTCTGCCCCTAATTCGGAGGCATGGGGTCATTACATTGGGTGTCATTACTAAAAGCAAGCACTTATATTAAAATTAATCTTAAAACACAATTTATATTATAATTAGACAAGTGTATGTAATTAACTCCAGCCTTCAAAATACGACGATGACGCACGAACGAAACCCTATAATTCTTGAAAGCCGAGTTAATCTTAAAGATGAGAATTTCTTTTTTTATTTTTTGGCTTCTATGTTTTTATGTTGATTTTAACACTAACCAGTACTGCTAAGCTCCTCAAATACTGCTTTCATCGACCTAGCAAGAGAACTCCGCTGCAGTATGAGATGGAAGGCACATTTCGGTGCGGAATCATTCCCATTGTCACTGCTATATGTTGTCGAACTGACGGAATGACGAAGATTATCTTCTTCCTCGCCTTCGCCATTAGCTTCGCTGTCCAAAGCTGACACTTCGTCATGAGCCGCCAACTAAAAGTTAAGTACCAAGTAATAACAATGTAATAGATCGATTCCTGTTTCTTCGAAAGACGGTCCCAATTTTATCTCATCCACATTTTTTATCATTAATATTATCTCGACGAAGACTTGAAGACTGATTCAGAATTAGTTGAGCCGGCTGGATGCCACCTCATAAAAAATAAAAACTGTAATCATTTCGTTGCTTATATGAATTACATTTACATAAAAATTCTCAAAAAAAATATTTTTTATCTCTCTTTTACGTAATATTTTTAAGTCGAATGCCGTCATGATATTATACATTCAAATGATGTAAATAAGTATTTTTTTAAATAAACCATATTAGGTGTTAATTAAACTGCATTATTTAAAATTTAATTACAGAAACGTGCGCAAAGTTTTGTGTCTGAATATATACATAAAGTTAGCAAATTAAGTGTTACATGTATTGCTTCTCGCAAAACTCTCCTCGTGTAAATAGGTATATATAACTGTTTAAATATTTATATCCTAAGTTATTCTCTCACAAAGAAACCTGTTTTGTATATTGCATTGTGATGAGAGCAATAAATACAAATTAATATTACCTTTTTACAGAAGTCAGTTCAGATAGTTAATAAATGGCCGAGAACTCACCATTATTTTCATTTCTTCAGTTAAATATGAACACCTTTTTTCTTCGTGTCTTAGTGCTTTCCCCAACCTTTTGCTAAGATCGTAGTAGCATTTAACTAAAAAATAGTAATATCTATTTTTCTTTTTTTTATCTTGAATATTTTTGTGAGACTAAAGTTAGCCTATCTTGAATTTAAGTAGACGAGTAGCATGTGTCTATGGTCGTCCATCTACGCCAGAGGTGGCAAGACAAATACATAGATACATAGATCAAACTACAATGCAATCACCAATTGCTGCAGGCAGTATCTTATATCATTCCGTCACGTTACTCATCTTCCTTTACGCGCAGTAGTTCCTTTGAAACCGCGATAGACAAATGCGGGGACAGGGCGTGTGTCAATTTATGACTCATCAGTTGACGAAAGGGACTAGCAGACAGAAATTAAAGCATTATCAGACATCGGAATTCGCTTTGGTGATTTCAAAAAGAAGTTGGTGGAATTTATCAGTTACATTTCAATTAGACCATATGAAAATTCCAAATGAAAGTATTACTCTGCACTACGACACATTTCTAAAAGCAAGGTCATCTTCAGATATATGGGGATTGGTTTCCAACGACAAATTTACAAATATGTGAATCAGCATTTTCTTACTTGAAACAAACAAAAAGTAAACACCGATTGAAACATGCACATACATTCGATTTACCTTATACCTTATTTTTTTTTATAAAAATAACTTCCGTATTAGTGAGATGTTCTAGGGGTCCGTTTCATGTATGTTTGTAAGTCCCCGCGACATAGGATGTATAATGTTCCGTAATGTGGAAGTTGTCTTTTAAAAATTAAAGAATAAAAAGAGATATATTCTGTGTCGCACGGAACTTTGTAAAAATATAAATTTATGGAAAACACAAAGTGTTATCCCATGTAGGGTTTGAACCCACAACACTTAGCGCGTTAGAAAGCAGTGTAGCGACCACTTAAAACACTACACCATCCGTGCAGTCGAATTGTATCAATTGTACAATGAAATATGTTGTTTAATGTGTAAGATATGTCATTGGTAGATCGCACAGGGTTTCATGGGTAAACAGTAGATAGGTTTAATCAATCTTAGGCACCCCTGATCTACTCCATCTACACTTGCCTCTTAAACCATAAAAAAAAGCCAATATAGTTTTGATTAGCAATTCTGGTGGCGCTGTTTGCATTTAATCCAATACGCGTTTATGGTTTATGACATCTGGAACGCAACGCCATCTAGTTTCAAAGTAAGAAACAGTAACCTACAGAAATCGACGTTATGTGTTTCTAACCATGGCTAGACAAATTGCGCAACATTAGCTGGTAAATCAAAAGATTCTGGTGTATCAGGCCGCCATAGTGTGGGTTGTCATGCTGCATTGTCTGCATATGCAATGAGTATGGTGGCCCCCACTCTTGAATTCTACTCAAGTTATCCATCAAGCAGTCACTTTGGCAAGCTTCAATAAAAAAAAACTTTATTGGCCTAGTCTGGTTGGTCTACAACTTTAAAAATACAAAGCAATCAAAATAGAACTGGCAGAATTCAGCATTTTAGAGTTCCGTACCCAAAGGGTAAAACGGGACCCTATTACTAAGACTATGCTATTCGTCCGTCCGTCTGTCACCAGGCTGTATATTTATGTGTGTTGAAATTTTCAAAGATGATGTATTTCTGATGCTGCTGTAATAAATATTAACGTGGGTACCCATACAAAGAACATGATCTTTTTTGTTCGTTTGATTGATATTGATAACGGCATCAGGTAGACGCTTGAAATTTATAGATAATGGTACGGAACCCTTTCTGCGCTAGTCCGACTTGCACTTGGCCAATTTTTTTTTTAAATATTTAATGCAGTTTGTATTAAAATAACTCCTTACCAACAGAATGACTTGCGGAAGCCTGTAGTGCAAACACAATATTGATAAGAATCATTGTGGCTGTGTCATCTTTGTTAGTTCTATATGGCAGTAGGGTCGGGTGTCCTACAAACCTTACGTCATTGACTTTAAGTTCAAATTTCCTGTTGCATAACTCCGCTTTTACAGCAAAAAGGGTAGATAGCATTTCATCAGTAAAGCCACTCAGTTGACCTGTAAGCATTAAGAAATTCAGATATTATTTTTATTGCAATTATAAATGCTTTGTAACTATGTATAATGTAAACGAATTGAAGAACCAAAATTTTAACTTGTAAAACATTGAATGGTTTTCATTTGTATTTCACGTACTCTCTATTTATTAACTTTCTAACGAATTCAATAGCTAGTCATTTATATCTTGGCAAATCCAAACATGATATTCCTATAGGGAGAGGTGGCGAAAAACCAAAAACAGCAGAGGAGGTACAAAGTGCGCGCGGGACGAGGGTTACCTGACGGGAGCATCAGTCGGGCACAGTAATAATAATAATAATATTAATAATAATGTATTTATTTTTCACAATACAAATTTACACTAACAATTCACAGTTTTCGTATCACATATAATTACAAATAATGCACTGCTGATACTTAAAAAGGAAAACCTGTGCTATAAGTATACTTATATCTACGAGTGCACGCTCAAGACAATACAAACAAAATATTGCTACACGAAAATGAATCTGCAGATAGAGAATTATTGGACCTTAAGTAAAATGGAATGTTTGTAACTAGAAGTAAAAACTAGACTGAGATAATATGACAAATAGCTAAAAATAATCCCAGCAGTAATTACTTCGTCGAACAGTGGATGACGATTGGTTGATGAGTAGGAATATTTAGATTTAATCGCACATCAACATAATGCTAATTTGGATAGTTTAATAAAACAGGTTTGTAAAATACTAGCTGGGATATATTTTTTCATTATGTGCCATTGTATAAGTGACCCTTTGAGATGTTCTAGGGGTCCGTATATTGTATGTTTGTAAGTCCCCGCGACATAGGATGTATAATGTTCCGTAATGCGGAAGTTGTCTTTTAAAAATAAACGAATAAAAATAGATATATTCTGTGTCTGGGGGGGACTTTGTAAAAATAAAAATTTATGGATAACACAAAGTTCTTATTCTTATGTTACTTCCTTTATGAAGGATGTGAACCTATAACAATTGTTTCATTGAAGTGACAAATGGAAAAGAAAGTTCCAAACCATTCATTGGTTGACTCATAATTTATGGAACCGACTTTGGACAAGGGTGTTTTCAGACAACAATTGGTTAAACAACCATTCATATAGTGTGTTACTGCATACAAAATGGCAATGGACAGACCATAGTATTATAAGAATGAATTTGCCGAGCTCTAGTGATCTAACATCCTTTTGACTTCACATTATTATTTCAATGAAAGTTTCAATTTAATATAAATATGCAAAAAGCAAGTTTAAGCTTAAATACTGAATAAAATATTTTTCATATTTTAATACTTTTAGTTTAGTTTAATTTCAGAGTTTTGTTTATATTTTATTATTAGTAATGAATGCTGTGGATGATAATGATTATAAATATAATAATATTCAAATATATCATTCATTATAAAGGCGAGCTTGGGTATTTAAGCGCCAGCTCCACCTCAGTGATACTACGGCTTCTTAGAAAACTGGTTAAGCAATAAGCTATTGCTTTGCACGAAGTGACTGAAGTTACCAACGCCTAGCCAAGTGCCACCCTCCACACTAACTATGGGTGGGGCACTTAACTGCTGGAGATGCAGTTCTGAAAGGCAAACATAAATGGAAGCCGTAAGGCATCCACTATAAATGTTATCTTTTGTATTTAGGAATAATGTATTCAAGTTAAATTTGATGATAAATTAGTGATAAAAGCCATGACAAATAACCGTTTTATTCATAAACATTATTTAAACTTTAAGATTGTTAGTTTAAAGTTGAAAATAGCAGAGAACCATTGTTTAATATCAAATATAGTTTATGGATAAGAGTAAGTGTAGGGCAAGCACAATAATTTGTTGCATATCAATGATTTACTTATAACATGTAGGTATTTAGAAATACTTAAGTATTTTTATCAGTAGTTGGTTGTTAAAGCACAAGCTCTGTTTAATTTTGATTCATATGGAAATTAATGAGGTGCATCTAGTTATAATTATTTAGGTTACATATATTTACAATTTAATTGTTTTAAAATAATGAAGTCAATGAGATCTATAATTGCAGATATAATATTGAAATATAGTGAGAACTATATACATAATTGTTTAAAAATATTGATACATATGTATGTTATTATTTTTTTGTTGATTTCATTTCAGATAGTTTAAGGTGCTTTGACTCTGAAATATCATAAGTTTCAAATGGTACTAAATATTAATAATGTAAATTATTAATTTGTAAATAAATAATTATAAATGGTTCAATAAATCAATGTCGGATTAAAACAATTCTGTATATAGGTACTAGTTTATCCATCAGTTTACATACATGTAAACATGTTGTTGTACATTGAATTCCTTAGTCTAAATCTAAAAAAATAATTACAGTTATAGAAATAATGAAATAAGCTGGAGTACCTTTACAAATATTTGACGTCTGTGATTGGGAATTCTGCAGTAAGTCTTCAGCAGCATTTACGGCGTATGCATTGTGACGACCATACTTTTTATGTTTACTTTCAGCTTTGTTCTCTGTGGTGTACGGATACCTAAACAACAACCTATCACCCTTGCTGTCTGATTTAACAAAGAATATATTCAAAGGATTCACTTCCATCTTCACAGAACGATGTTGAACAAGCTAAGAATAATATGTTTCATACAAAGTGACCAAGAAATAATTTTGTAACAAAGTAATCAAACTACTCTTGTTAAAAGCTTTTTTACACATTTTTCAACTATATTTCGACACGGTGAAACTTTGATTGCTAATTTTTATATAGGTTTTAATCGTTTGTAAATAAATTATGTATTAAAACCTCATGAACGACGGACGAAACTAAAACTGGGAAACATGTACGTAGGTATTCGATTCTGTACTTTTCTGACGTTTACGCGGGGCTGCCAGTGACGACTGTTTTATTTCGCATTGAGTGTCATAACATAACCAAAAGCTACTACAAGCGAGTTCATAACTTGATTTATCGCAGGGTATCTTCCACTATTATTGATATGCCATTTCACATTTCATTTAAACTTAAAAGCCAAAATGGGAATCTTTGGGAATCTTATCGTAGTCTTATAATGAAATTTTTCCTATTTTAAATTCATAATGGAACAGGGTATATTAATAAAATATTTTTTGGATTCTCTCTCAAAACAACGTTCAGCTTTTGAAAAATCCGAGTTAAAATATACAAAATGAGTTACGTATTAATACGCTGATTGTATTTGTACAATCTCAATTTATAAAAATCTAAAAAATATGTACACATTTAATTTCAACTTTCACTAAGACGTTGACTTGATAAAGTTGGTTTTTCCTACAGTTTGTAAATATGAATACATTTATCTTACATTTCATAATGGCTATAGGTCGGTATTTAAGTGGTTTGCGACTCTGATTGCTAAGTTGGAGGTCGTGGATTCAGAACTCAGGACATATATTGTGTGATGAGTCGGTACAAATTATTTTGGTATTTGGGTGTTGGTAATAATCTATCATCATAATCATGTATGTATTTAGAAATATATAACTATGTTTAGTTCGATTGTTCTGCCTACTTTGAGATTAGACAGTCGCTTGCGATGTGTATATTGTAGTTTTTATATTCTAATGAAATTAAACTGATTGATTAGTTTAAACAATGCATCAGAATTTCCAAACACGTCTCTCTTAAAGTTGATGAAAATTTTTTTTCTTTATTCATAAAATTTTTTTTTATTCATTCCACATTTCATATTCTTGAAATGAACAAACCATTTTATATAAATCATAGTGTAAAAATATTAAATAAATGATCGTTTTTTGTTTCGGAAACATTTTTGTTTTTAGTCTATACAATAAGCTCACAGTGTAAACATGCGTCTTTGTATCTAGCTTGTGCTGTCTCTACTTACTTTCGTTTTCCTTTGAAGTAGAACAAAATCTTTGTGGGTTCACAGAACAGTCATCTATGCTTTCCAAACTGACGTAGAAAAAAGTTATATCCATGGTCATTTTTATCAAAACCATTCTTCTCTACTAACTTATAGCATTTAGTAGGTTCGAATTTTCATTAACAGCTATCCCTAGACTTCAAGTAGACTAATAAAATACGTGGTCACACTGCATAAGGGTATTAAACGTCAAAACTCGAACAGTTTGGAAAATTCGGGTGGCGAAAATTAGTAGAATAGATATAGAAAATGGCTAGCAAGGTTGAAAATAATTATAAAGTGAATCCGGAAAAAATACGACTAGAAACAGATCAAGGTATTGTCGAGAGTGAAGAAAGAAAATGGGGAATGCCTTTGAAAGATGTGTATAAACATGGACTTGCTTTTTATAAAGGTATTTACCGATATTACTCTTAGAATAATTTAAAGAATTTTTTTAATAACTGATAAATACACATTGAATTTTCATATTTAAATAGTAGATGTACATAATATGATTACTGATATTGTTGTTTTTAACAGATAAAGAAGGTAAAGCCCTCCACCTGAGTTATGAAGATAGACTTAAACTGGTGGCTTACACTCAACAAACAGTGCATGGACCTTTAGATCCTAATTCCGCATCTCCTTTAGGAGTGCTGGATGTTATTGGACGAGACAGACGAGCTGCTTGGCAAGCTTTAGGGCAGATGTCTCAAATTCAAGCCATGGCGGGATTTGTCCACACTTTAGACAGGTATACTTTATTTTGCCATTATTATTTAGATTTATAAATTAATTCATATCCAGAATGGTTCTATTTTGTCTATAGGAGATCCCTATGCACTTTACTAATCCGCACAATAAGTTTGCAAAGTTATTTGAAGATTTATTTAGTAGTTTAGTTTCTTAAGTGTGATAGATTCTTATTAGTATAGTAGTATTAGTTAGTGTAACTTTAAGTAAGTAAAAGTCCATTAACACTTGATAATGTAGAAAACATAAGTAACGGTAAGATTGTATTGCTAGATATTATGAAATTGAATAACGAATGAAAGTAAAAAAATAGTAAAAATCATTATCACAAAGCTTTGGCGCAAAAGCTTGACTGGAGTGGATAATGGAGGCTCATACTCCAACCCTTCTCCCTCCCCCAAAGGCCGGCAATGCACTTGTGACACTTCTGGTGTTGCTGATATCCATGGGTGGCAGTATTTTTTTGAACTTGTAATACAGTTTGTCTTAACTTGGTAGCCACAAGGCACTGCAAATTTGAGAGAAAGTATTATATTGACATACATTGTTGCAAGTATAAGTAAAGTATGTTTATATCACTTATATTTCAGATTATGCCCACTATTTAAACCATATTTAGAAGCAATACAGAAGGATGCAGAAGACAAAAAGCAACAAGAGTAAGTTTTTCATATGAAGTAGTAGTTTAAATCTATAGTTGTATTTAGTAGTAGATGTAGTGAGTATATTGTTGTTCTGTATACCTAAACAGGTTGAAGAGGAAAGAAGAGGAGAGAGCACAATTAGAGCTTCAGAATAGGATTGCACTAGAGAAACGAAGACAACAGGCTAAAAAGCTGACAGAGGAACAGCAAGTGTAAGTAAAATAACCTGAAGATTATTTTGTATGTTCTACATTGACTTTGAAAAAAATCTTTTTTTCATAACTTTTTTTTCAATGAAAGTAGAGGTTCTCAATTCTTTTTTAAGTTTCAAAATAAATACTGCATGTCACTGTCTTATACAAACTGTCTTTTTTGGATTTTTGTTACACATATTTGGTTTATTTTTCTTACCATTTAGTCCTATTCAATTTTGAAGAAAGATTACCAGTCCTGTATAGGTTGATAGGACAGAAATGAAGGAATCAAGAATATAGGGTATTATAATTTAATTAGATGTTATTATTATTTTTAAATTCATTACCAGAGTGAATACATGGGTCATAGGCTGTAGTTCCAGAATAAATTAACATTAAGTTACTGCTAAATTGACAATACTTTTTAATAAGATTTTTGTGCCTGCGGCTCCAGCCGCCTGTATGTCGGTTATGACGATAAGGAATAGCCTATCCTCTCTCAAGAAAAAAAGAATTTCCATGTCAAATTTCATTAAAATTGGTTTAGCCATAAAAGTGTAACATAAATAGTTACTTTCGAATTTATAATATTAGCATAAATTATTTTTGATAACAAGTACAAAACAGACTTATTTTATTTTCATAAATATTTATTATTTATTTCATGATAATATTGATTAAAGTACCATTACCTGACTTGAAGTAGGTTTCATTAGTTATTTAATGTTTTTATTGATTTGATATCTGACAAAGCTAAGAGGTATAGAAATGTAGCAAAGCTATCATTTTGATGTTTAATAAAACTTTGTCAGTCATTTATATTGTTTTTGATAAATTTTGTTATATTTATTCCTCATGTTTTAGAGAATATCAAATCTATTTTTAGTTGCAATAGAATTAAATGTAACTGAATATGTAACTCCCAACTAAATCAGTTGTGATTAATTTTCCTATTGAGTCCATATGTAGGTATATATATACTATTTGGTTCCTGATAATAACAATTCACTGGATGACTGAGCTTTACTTGGTATTTTCTTTTTATTTTTATAAAATTGAAGCTAGACGAAGCTTGATCGATTTAAGCCCCCGAAACCCCCTGCATACTAAATTTCATAAAAAGCCGTCTGAAAAGTAATTTGTTGGAACCATTTCCGAGATTCAGATTATACGTAAGCAAAAATTGCTTGTTAATATAATAAGTGTTAGATAACTTGAAACCTCTCACACAGGGCCATCCGATCTCTGAACAGACTTAACCTGAACTGTGGAACTTGGACATAATAGGAAATACAGGAAAATAATTAATTTATATTTTAAAAATCTTTTTTTAGAATTTGTATGTTTAACATTTCAGTTATTGCTTTATCTTTTATTTTAAATGCTTATGATTTGTTCAAGACAACTTTTATATTAGGCTTACTTTGACCATACCTACACTTAGGTAACTAATGACAATAATACATTTATAAACATTGTACGGAGAGCGCAGTAGTTTAAGTTGTCTCAAGTGAACAACGCCGCTTCTACTGCGCTGAGTGTTGTGCGTTCAAACCCCATATGTGACAATACTTTGTATCCACAAATTATTGTTGAATGTTTGTAAAGTTTCTCGGGACATAAATATTCTTAATGCAGGAGTTCTCTTACAAGAAAGAAAATAGTACATTTAATAAAATGTATTGATATAGGAGAAATACTGTTGTGTTATCAAATTTGATAAAGTCCAACATGTTAGTTCAATAGATTGGAAATGTATAACATCGTTTCTAGTTATCAGAAACATAATCACACCATTTTTTATGTTTTTTCCTGCAAGTTTTTTAGTTTATCAAAATCAGGTTAATGTTTACACGAAAACCTTTTTTTTTTCTATGACATAGGAGGCAAACGAGCAGACGTATCGCCTGATAGTAAGCGATTACCTCCGCCCATGGACACCCGCAACACCAGAAGCGTCACAAGCGTCACAAGACATGTTTTGGTGGATTAGTGTAAGAAAATAAACACCCGACCATTTCCGAGCGTTTTGAGATCTAATTGATGAGTATATATAAACCCTTAAGACCTTGGATACAGGTAGCATAGGATATACAGACCGACCGACGTGTGGAGAACCTTGGGGAGGTCTGTGGCAAGCATTAGACGTCTTTTCGCTAAGATTTTGAAGGATTAGAATAATTTAACCAGTGTATACATATAGTTAAAAGAATTTTTACGCCTGCGACTTATTATTAAATATGTAGTATTCACTGGCACGATTGACTGCACGGTTTACCTAGTGGTTAATGGGTGGGTTGCCACGCCACTTTCCACTACGCCAAGTGCTGTGGGTTCATATCCCACATCGGACAACACTTTGTGAGATTTACAAATTGTTATTCTGAGTCAGGGTGTTTTTTGTGTTCCTTCATGTATGTTTATAAAGTCACCCCGGACACATGATGTTTATTCCTAATGCCAGAATTGTCTATTCAAAATAAAAAAAAACATTACAAGCAATTATCATGGTTTTTTTAACGTTTTTTTTCAAGTTGTCAATTTATAAGCCTATGCTATTGGAAAGTAAAGATCTTAAGTAGTACTAATCGGAGATCTACTGTTTTTCCTGGTACTGTTTACGATATTTTTTTCTATACTCACTTGCCAATATATCTGAATAGGTATTATCGGACCTTCTGGGTAGTCAATTTAATTATAATTGTTATTGAACTCCATAATGTAAACAATCACGAATTAAAAGATAAAGACATGGACTAGACTCTAGAAAAGAAGGCGAGCCATTAATTATCCAGAATGCACATTATTTTAGTCAGTTTAGAACTACATATTTATTAGTTTTAGTTGCGATTGACAATGATCAACAGTAACCGACACCAAATAATAATTAAAAAAATAAGGCTGGAAAAATAACGATGAGCACTTATATTGCTAATCTTCTCCTTTTGTTAGTATTTGTTTCTGGTGTTAATGATTAAAAAATAAGACCTTTTGCGATTTCAGGCAAAGAATAAAAGATGCTCTCAATGCCCAAACATATGAGCAATTCCTGCAGTATGCCCAGCAACAATATCCAG
Source organism: Hyphantria cunea (assembly GCA_003709505.1). Classification (NCBI taxonomy): domain Eukaryota; kingdom Metazoa; phylum Arthropoda; class Insecta; order Lepidoptera; family Erebidae; genus Hyphantria; species Hyphantria cunea. Next base: position 237,832 of record PKRV01002163.1, on the reverse strand, counting down.
GCAATTTTGACCAACAGGCAGTCCTCATTCGGCAACTGCAAGACAAACACTACCAACAATACATACTACAGCTTGCAGTTGACCAACGTCTTGCCAACTCCAACATAAAGGACACCACAGAGGATAAGGCAAATGATAATAATACTAATAGTGAAGTTGTTAAAGAAGAGACAGCACCTGTTTCTGATTATAATTTGAATGAAACTGAAATTACCATTGTTGATAAGAAGTGAGTATTTAAAATATTACCATAATTTCATATATTTTTTTTTCATATTTTTCACTGTACAGATAAAATATAATAATGATGGTAGTATTGTGTGGAAACTTTATCTTGATGTGCCTTGGTTTTTTTTTAATTTTCTACAAACAAAAGTATGCTATGAAAAAAAATTAAAATCTTCTATGCTTCACCTTTTATCATTTAGTTACTTTTAATATTAAAACTTATGACAATTCAAAGAAAATATAATTAATGCTCGACAAGTCACGTCGAACATCTTCCCTAAAGTAATTCATTAGTATAATCATTTTGTATAAATTTATTTTAGCAACGTTATATAGCTTAAGTTTACTATTCTGCCGGCAGGAAGTGGTCTACTTCCTTACTTCACTTCTTTAACAAGCCACAGAAGATATTAGCCTCATACTCTAATATGCGCTACAACACTTTATTTAATGAAACAGTGGATGTTGATAACCTGTTAGTTTCCTTGACCTCTTTGAATGTATGAAACAAGACTAAAAGTGGCCTTTTATTGTTTCCTTTGCTAACATGATAACAAAAGTTACTATGAAAATTATTATCATTAAATATAATTTTAATAATGACTTCCCTTCATTTTAAGAAATATCCTTATTGATTATTTAAAGGTACAAAAATAATAATTTCACCTGAGGCAATCCCTATGACATCCCTTTTTATGATAGTTAAAAATTAGAAATACCTATACAATTTATTAAATAGGAATTCATAAAGTAGATAGATAATCTTTTTGTTAGTGATTTAATAAAAATATGAGTTTTATTTGTTGCAGAGAGTCTACAGAGAATTCAGAAATTAAAGAGTATATTGATGAGTCCAGAGAAGAACAGAATTCTGATGATGATGGTAAATTTACCTACATTTATTACAAGTAATAGTCTCATTCTTGGCACGAGAAAAAGTTTAAAGATATATTTTAGTTTTCTAAGCTTTTTCTATCTAGCTACGTAAAAACTTTAAAAATAGTATACAGCCCGAGTCACTCGGGAAATTGTTAAGCATCTATAGACACTATAACTTTAAAAATTGGTTGAGTAGTTTAGGTGCTTTGGAGCATACAAACATACATAGACTGTACAAAAATATTACCCTTCCTTTTGGCTTCACTCCGAAGTCAAGTCAAATAATCAGAGAAGAGGAGAGGAAGATTATTTAGAAAATAGTTATGAGATCTTTGCATTCTGAAGGTCAACTACGTAATGAAAATTACTTCGTCGTAGTAGTATGTCTCAGAAAAGGATTCAGAATTCTGACAGTCTTACTAATCTTATCCTATAAATATTATAAATGCGAAAGATAGTGAGGTTGTTTGGATATTTGTTACTCTTTCACGCAAAAACCGTGGGAGAGCCACGCTTCGGCATGAATGGGCCGGCTCGGCCGGAGTGATACCACGGCCTCACAGAAAACCGGTGTGAAACAGCGCTTACGCTGTGTTTCATCGAGTGAGTGAGGATACCGGAGGCCCATACCCCAATCCAACGCCCCCTATCCCCCTCATCATCCCCCTTCTCCCCAGGCCGCCATAGTGTGGGTCACCATGCTGCATTGTTCTTTTTCGCATTGAGGATGGTGACCACCACTCTTGGATTCTGCTCATGCTTTCCATCAGGCAGGGCAGAGTCATTTTGGCAGCTTAAAAAAAAAAAGGTACATAATAGTTAGCGGTACTGTAAAAATCAAAGTAATTAGGAAATTTATTGCTGCCATGCAAACCATCAGGTAGGGCAGAGTTATTTTGGCAGCATAAATATATATATATATAAAAAAAACTACTTAACGTATTTAGATAAAACTACATAGTAATATAGCCATAGCATATATCAGAATAACACATAGGGACACTATTTGCCGCGATAACCGACATAAAAGCTGGCGGAGCCGCGGGCACCAGTTAGTATATTGTGAGATCTAGATTCATTAAAACTGTATTTGAAAGAATGTTCAATGCAAGAATTGATCTGACAATTATTATCACTGTTTTAACCTGAGTTATGTATGCAGTACTAGTTCATTAATATATGGTATTCCATTATCAGATGGGTTTCCAGCTATTGAAGAAGCACGTATGTGGACTCGAGCCGACATTACACAGTTCAAAGAATCGGCGCGTGCAGGTGGTGGGCGCTTGACCGTAGGGCACGGTGAAACTGTGACCGTACGAGTGCCCACCCATCCACGTGCTAGGTGCCTCTGTTGGGAGTTTGCTACTGATAATTATGATATAGGTATTATTTCTTTTTTACATAACTATGATGTGTTACTTACACAAAACGGCCATATGGCATACGGCACTGAATTTACAAAAATCTAGAATTGTTTTCTTAGGCCTTCTAAACACCATGCCGGCGGCATAAACCAGTCTCGGCAGCAGTTTCGCCGACAGCATTCGGTCGCCGGCACAGGGCGTAGATTATTATTACATGTTTGCGCGGCAAGGCACAGTTTAATTTTAGTTTTCTATTGCATTTTTTGTTGTTCGATTTTGTACCGTTTTACAGTACTGTTTATGCTCCTATTATCAATGTATGTTTTTAAAAACATGTGGTTTACTTTTATATATTTTTTCTATTTAGGTTTTGGAATAAACTTTGAATGGAGCAAATCACCAACTACTGAAGTCACCATACACGTCTCTGAAAGTGATGATGATGAAATCGATGATCCTGATGCTCCGGACTATACCGATGACGGTAAATATTTCAATATTAAGTAATAATAAGTTCTGAGGAGTTCATTTTTAAAATCGTTTTGTAGACCATAATAGTATGGTGCAATCTAGAAATACTAAGTGACAGTTTTTCAAATTTGTTATGATTTTATTGAGTATCATGTTTACAGTAGCAATATATAATTTTTGTTCATTTCATTGCACAGAATTATAGTTATTACAACTCTATTTAAAGAAATTTGGTTCTGTATATTTAATTTTGTAAAATATACTGTTTTTACTTTTCTACATATTATTGCTTCTGAACTTTAGGAATTGTTACTCCGACAGCAGTGTAAAATAATTTGTAAATAAGTAGAAAAAATGCTGTAAAATAATATTTAAGAATATATTTATCGTCAAAACATTTTCGCCGTGAGTTCTTTATGTCGTTGCTCTTGTAATGTTATGTTTACATGCCTGCGAGGACCTGGCCGTCGCTCACAAACTGCAATTCTTCACAAACGCTCGCGTACGCTTCCTTTGATCTGTGTTCAAAAACCGACACCGACTCGAGTCGGCAACAAGCTATCACAACCTTACGCAACCCAAACAACACAAACACAAGTTTGTAAACAGCCCGTTTACAAACTTGTGTTTGTAGAGTGTTGTCGAGGCTTGCAACGCGTATTAAGGCCTCGATACACACGTACACGATCCAGACTCCGTAGATCGATAGTGATAAGACGGATTGTTATTTAGGTGATACGATCCACGAGTACACGATCCACGGCACACGAACGGACCTGGAGCTGGGCGGCGAGAGGCGAGCTCTGACGTTGGGCGGATCCCCCTCTGCCTCCGTTGCTGCCCCCCGCCCACCACTCAGTCTCGTCGTGCCCGTTTACCGCAGGGACTGCCACACTGAGGTAACTGTCTACTTAGTACAATAATATTCGTCACCAATCATCATTAACTGAAGTGCCAACGTACACTTGGGTACACTTACAGTCGTGTATAACAGCCTTTAGTAGTCCACGGACTGGACGTAGGCCTGTTCAGGTTTTGGCCTATTAAACCACGGCAGACGGGTTGGTTATAGGGTTTGTTTCTAGCTTTCCTTCTCTTTGCAATACTGATGTCCTGTGAAGTTTGCTCATAAGACAGCCACGCGATTACTTGAGTGGTGATACTTTACATTTTACAAATAAATTAAAGGTTTTGGCGTACTAAACTACGATCGACAGACGTGATGGTAGGTGTAGGGCTTGTGTCAAGATTTCCTTTTCTTTGAATTCTGTTGTGATTCGTGGTTTGCTCCCTCAGTCGGTGCAGTCCCTAGTGTCGTCACGGGATTAATAGGAGTGGTGGCATTCCATATACTTTAATCACTTGATCGTATTGCATTCCGCTAACTTATTTATATAATATATATTTTACAGGTTTATGCTGGATCACACACATATCCGGGTGAAGGAGTTTATTTATTAAAATTCGACAACACCTATAGTCTATGGCGATCCAAAACTCTCTATTACAAAGTATACTATACACAGTAAAATTATATTTACAAATTATAGTAAACTCATGACAAAGAATTATTATATATAAAGAATATAAATTAAATTATTTATTTGATTTCATAATGTTAATTATTATTTAAAGTTATCGGAAATGTTTTTATCATATATGTCGACAATACGACTATGACAGAGGAACAAGGGCTCATAATTAGCAATATATAGATATCGTTAAAATAATACAAGGCTCTTTTTTTTATCTTCCCTACGATTGTTTTTATCCATATATATATAAAAGAAATTCGTATTAGTTATACTATTTAGAACTCAAGAGCGGCTGAACAGATTTCGCTAAAAATTGGTGGTGGTACCTTAGAACCGGGAGACGAAGATAGACTTTGTTTTTTTTATTTTGTGCTGCGGCGTTAACCGATTGTTGTTGTTCCGCGGGTAACGCCGTGTTGCTCAGCTAGTTTCAAATAAAAATAAATACATGTAAAGCTCTGATCTTTATGGTTTCACTTATACAAGTTAAATGCGTTGTCAAAACGTTTACGGGTTATACATGTTTGTTTTATTTTATTCGGGGAGCTTACAGCTAAATTTACAATATACATATAATATTGCTTCTCTTTATGCCAATTAAAAGCTTCCGCATGTAGAAAGAAAACAGTGGTTCTGGTAGAACAGACTTTTGATATTATTTTTGCTATTGTAGAATAAATCAATGCATTCAAAATGGTTTGGTTCATTAGACAACTTGGAAACTCGCGCTATTATACCAATAATTACTATGGCGATGTGGTACGTGGAGTAGGTTTTTAGAAAGTAAATAGCTAGTGGGCACATTAAATTTAATTTCACGAAGTAAATCAAGATAGTCTAGCTTGCTCTGTGCTGTTTTATTCTACTTGTATTTCTACTTCTATCTACTTCTACACCCGCATCCACAAAAGAGGAGAAGCGTATAGTTTTGTAATACATAATAATAATAATAACACTATAACTCAACTTCAAAGAACACACTCTAAGTTAAATATTCTATGTTCTATATAAAAGCCCATTAAAATTCTAAATAGACTAGAATAAATTTTGCCATTGGTTTATCGTGGATATTTTTTTATATTGACCTCTTATAAGTCATCGTGGTGCATAAAGCAACAAGGGCCAAACAGACGGTCCCTCAATTAGGTAAGGGTAACGATAGCTTCTTTTTCCGATACAAGACAGTCTCACCCACATTTTAGACTAACATACAAAAACAGTCGCCTGTCACTACGAACTCACACATAAAACAAAACATAAAAAATTTCACGCACACAAATACGTTCTGTGTCACAACAGAGTAACGCGTAGGCACATTTGGGCTTATATTTTTGACAGAAGGGTATGCCTATGTATGACTACTCCCTACCGTGTTGCTCTATATCCTGGTGTTTTTGAATATCTCTACTTTATTCTGTCATTAAACTTCATTAATGATTTCCGATAACTTAAAATATTGTACTGCCAGTATATATATAATTTTGTCTGCTATTCTTCTCGATGTATAAGTTTCAGTGCAATAGAAGCTTTCACAGACATCTTAAGGCAATTTATTGTACTATTAAGCACTGATAAATGAGAATGGAAGTTGTTTTAGTTTTTAGGTAAAATAAATATTTTCCGTTAAATTATAACGATGTTTATGAAATGTCTTATTTTATCAATAATTAGCGGCGCCTTTTATTATGTTTCTGGTATTATTATTTGCATAATGCAAGATTATGTTCGTATATTTCAGTTTTAATTTCCCTGGTCACATTATTTACTATTTAGATACTTATTGCTAATAGTAGATTTCTAATGGTCATTAAAAATAAAGAGTAACATTGAAAATGACCAGTATGAAACTATAAAAAATATGTTCCAAGTAAAGTTGACCAGAAAATCTGTGCTGAAAAATGTGTGCCATTAGAATGGTTTAGAATAGTTGGTACTTAAACGGATAAGTATGTGTTACTTGTTTTATTTATTGTTCGTGATATAAGTTCCTTTTTGTTGATGTAGGAAACCCAATTTTTATTGTAAAAAGATCAGAGTAAATTATTAGATTGCTGGCTGCTTTTTATATATTCTTCTATGTACACTGTTATGTAAGTAAGTGTATAATACTAAGTACATTGTTACTCAAGATTGCAGATTATTTATATATTATGTAACCTTCTGTTTGGCATGTCAATTTATCCATGACCGTCGTGATTTTACAGGGTTCATGCATCTTTTGCAGTCAGAAATATATTGAAAAGTTATATCACAGAGCAGTACAAAGTGCACTACCTTACCATACGGTTGCATATTATTAACAACCATTTGCATACAATTGTAAGTATTTAACAGAGAACGGAAAGGAGTTCATTCAAAGAAAGTTATATAAATGTTTGTTTATTAGTTAAAATGTGAAAGCACTTGGTTATTAAAATTTGCTCATGTACCTACCTTAGCATATTGCTTCAGCCTTATTTCCATTCTCTATATTCCTTTTAAACCATAGTCTTTATGTTTTATTTATGAATATAGAAAACAACAGAAGATGATTTACAAGTTGTAGATGTTCCAAGAATTTAAAAAGTAATAACACAAAATATTTTTATGTCAACAATCTGTAATCCGTAAGTGTTCAGCTTTTTTTAACTGTCTGTGATTATATTTCAATCGGTTTGGTTTCGATATTAAACTCTGTTGAGTATTATTATTCTTACAAATTAAATACAATGATTTTTGTTTATAACTTAATCTTATTCTGGTCGGTTTACCTGTGATGAAGATGATAAAATAAATAATAATAAATGTAATGTATTTAATGAAATCTTACTGTAACTAATGCCTTCACCTTTGGATTTATTTTCTAAATACTTTTACGTCTCGATGAGGAGTTGATTTCGACATTAACTACTACCAATAAAAATGTAATAACACTTTTTTGTAATATCGGAGATAGAGATTTTATAAAAATGCATAATGGCGTAAATAAAAGGAAAGACTGTATTGCTGGTAGTTCAGTTTAGTTAGGTTTTTTTTATTTAGTGAGTATTTAAACCCAGAAAATATTTAATAAAAAGTTAAAATTATCAGCATTATTGATCGAAATGAAATGTGACGTTGATGTCAATTCTTCTAAATTATCGGTGGCGAAATTGAAACTGGTTAGTGTTTGTGAGAAAATTTTCCTTCTATGATTTTATAGCAATTAAAACTGTAAATAAGTATAAAGTAATTGAAACACTGAATAGTAAACAAACACGAAATGGCAATGACGTCATTACCTGTGTCAAAAGCGCGCGCTAAAGGACGGCGTTGGAAAGCTCGAATTTAGTCACTGTTTCGAATTTCACTTTGAAAATTAGTTAATTAATTTTTTATTATTGACTATTTGGGGTAAACGAGTTCTTGAGTGGAGACCGCGTCTCGGCAAACGTAGTGTAGGACGTCCACAAGCCAGGTGGAGCGATGATTTGCGCAAGACGGCTGGCAGGAGCTGGATGCGAGAAGCCATAGATCGAACTAAGTGGCGTGAAATTGGAGAGACCTATGTCCAGCAGTGGACTGCGATAGGCTGATGATGAATGATGATGATGACTATTTTCAAGCCTATTTATATTTTTTTTCTATGTTATAAAGATGTAAATGATGAGATTGAGAAACAAAAAACTAGCATACATTGTAAACGCACTTGCTCACTTGAATTTGCAACTCTTTCACAGCTTAAAATATAAATTAAATTTATTATAATCTATACGACATGGGTTTGACATGGAAGTTTCGGCTGAGCTGCTGACCGTTGTCACATCTACAGGAATTTACCATTAACCAACCTGAATTCAGTCAATATCTACAAATTGTCATTATGTGGCAATAGGGTGAAACAATGTTTGAGAAAGTAAATTTATGACCGATTCACAATCTCATCCAAGGAATCCCAGGAAGGTTCACCTTACATAAAAGGACAAGGGATGATTCACTAGGCAGCTTTAATAAATCACTTAAGAAACTAATGTTGTTTTTTTCTAATATACATTTCAGACGAACTCCTTTTTTTATGTATAGGCCACGTCACCCGCCTTTACTTATCGATTTCCAAAATTGTAAATATCATCGATTAATATTGCTTTATAAAGTGGTTGGTTGTTATACTTAAATTAAAAATATCTAGTAATTCTCTTTATTTATTTTAGTAAGTAAATGCTTTATATACTTTATAGAAATTTCTAAAATTATTTTTTAAAGTCCTTTGAACAAAAAAAATTGGAAGTAAAATGAAAAGTGTATTAAGGCAACTCTATAAAATCTGACATAAAATTTGACTGACAGCAAGTTTTGACAGTTGACAATTTAACATGTTTACGAAAGGATTTGTTTTTCAGTGTTAGAGAAAAGTTAAAATTAATTTAAAATAATGCAGCGTCTAATAATAACTAAATTTCAAATGAGAATATCAAATACCTATACAAATTTGTTCTTTAGTTATCCGACCAAAAGTAACTTGTGTCATCAATGTAGTGTCAGGTTATATTCTCGTAGTCAGGTACAGGTCTTACAGAACTATTACGAAAGGAACTTTTGTCACAAAAATGGTTTATTTAGTTATAAACTTCGATATTATACTAGCCAAGTTGATGCTCAGAAAAAAAATGACCAGCTCCAAAATGTTAAAGATAAGACTCATTTAGAAGAAGCGAAGAAAATCAATGTCAAATTAAAGACATCAGAAATAAAAAGACTATTTGGTTTGGCGGAACCAGAAAAATGGACCCTGGCTGGTACGTTAAACTACTCTCCTACTTTTGTTTCTAAAGAAAAATTCAAACTTTTTCCTATTTTATTTTAGGTGCAATTGGTTTCCTGATAATATCCTCAAGTGTTTCTATGGCCGTACCATTTTCTCTGGGGAAGGTATTAGATATTATATACAGCAGTACAAGTGACTTGGCTGGTGCTAGAGAAAAACTGGACACTCTTTGTGTTATGTTGTGTGGAGTATTTCTAATCGGAGGCCTTTGTAACTTTGGCAGGGTATATCTGATGTCCATTTCTGGTAACTATAATTTTATATATATATATATAGTATGAAATATTGTAACAAATGTTTTTTAACTTTTTAAAGTTGAATTTTAATAGTGAATTCCTTTTTTGGATACTCAGCTTAACTGTATTGCTAATACTAGTTTCCAAGGGGCTGTCGCACTAGCAAGGCATATACTCTGCAGTCAATATAAATCTATACATATCTTGCCACTCAAGCAGTCATTGAAATTAATAACGAATTAAAGAAGTATCTCATATAAGAACATCACAAAAGGATTTTTTTAAGGGGAAATAAAATTTACTTTAACCATAAAGCTATTAACGTTAAAGTCAAAAATTTACTTTATATAGGATCAGCTAACGGTAGAAAATTACTTAGGCTTATTATAACACAATGGATGACAAACACATAACAAAGTAAAATTTAGAATTTATTTGCATATATGTTTGTATTGTAACATGAAAGGTACAAACCTTTTATGTAATTCTATAGCAGCAAGTAAGTGAAACTTAAAAATACTGGAAAGGCGATAATTTACTGGAAGATGGGCCTCCTACAAGGCAGTCCAAGTTATAAAAGTCAAAGGAAACCTTTTAGGACTGTTGACATCATCATTCGGATAACATGATAATGAACAGTGATTGGTTGAGTGAATGGGTGTATACTTAATATATAATATTTATGTATTTACAAATAAACATGTATATTAATCAGTTGTCTGGTTACTATGCCTAGTTCGGGATTAGACTATCATGTGTAAAATGTTTGAAGGTATCATTAATATTAATGTTATAAATATATGTAAAAATGTGAACAGAAATGAGTAATATGAAGTGAATTGCTTTAGGTCAGAGAATGACTCAATCTCTCCGAAAACAAGTATATGGTGCCATTTTAAGCCAAGAGACTGCTTGGTTTGGTAAAAACTCAACTGGAGAGTTAGTTAACAGGCTATCGGCTGATACATACTTGGTTGGCCGAAACCTTAGCCAAAATGTAAGTGATGGTCTGCGGTCCCTGTTTATGGTGGGTGCTGGTACTGGAATGATGGTAAGGCATATTCTATATTAGTGTATTGGTATTAGAAAGCGTAGCATATGTGACTGCTGTACTTGACGTCTCGGGTTCGATTCCCAGGTTGAATCAAATGTTTGTATGATCTGAAAATATTTGTTTCGGAATTTTTGGGTGTTTTCTATTATACATATGTATGTATTTAAAAATAAAAGTATATCAGCAGTCAGTTATTATTTGAAAAAATTAGGATAGGAAAATTATCGTTTTTCTTTTGAAATATTTATTTTCTTGTCTACTTTAAGTATGAATTCTTTAAATATTTTTTTTATGGTATAAGGGGCAAACGACCAGACGTATCGCCTGAGGGTAAGCGATTACCGCCGCCCATGGACACCCGTAACACCAGAAGTGTCACAAGTGCGTTGCCGGCTATTGGGGAATAAGGAGGGAGATTGGGGTATGGGCCTCCGGTATCCTCACTCACTGGATGAAACACAGTGTAAGCACTATTTCACACCGGTTTTCTGTGAGGTCGTGGTATCACTTCGGTCGAGCCGGCCCATTCATGCCGAAGCGTGGCTCTCCCACAGTATAAAAAAATCTCAAGTATGTTAAACCTGACATGGACGAAGAGTAAAATGCATATAAAGGTGTACTTCTTCTTGTTATAATATTTATTTGTTTTAGTTCTATATGTCTCCATCGTTGGCGCTGATCGGATTGTGTGTAGTACCACCTGTATCCGTGTTGGCAGTGATATACGGACGATTCGTACGAAATATAACAAGGCAATTGCAAGATTCACTAGCTGAAACTACCGAAGTATGCAATTTTACCTTTTTTACACATATTATACCATAAACCATCATTGATAGCCTATAGTCTACCACTACACACCATAAAAAGAGTGGCTATGAGTTTATTTGCCAGGACTTTTCTCATAAGGCCCTACGCATTTTGGAAACTGGAAGTTATTGATTGACACAGGCGGGCAGTGAATTTTGGTGTTTTCACCTAATTCACCTTGACAATAGAGTACATCTGGCGTCTGCTTGTGTCGATGTATGATTTTTATCTGTAGCTTCAATTTAACGTTCATAAATGTCACTTAGTGTCTTAACTGAATAAATGATTTTGAATTTGAATTTGAACTGTTGGACATGAGTCTCTCATGAGAGGAGACCCGAGCCCAGCAGTGGGACATTATGGGTTGTTGATAATGATGATGATGATATGCAGGTTAAATAGGTTGGTATAGACTATATTTCAAGTTTTTCTTCTCTTTGTAGTACCGTTGTCATTCATAGTTAGCTAACTTACGACACTGAGGGAATGAAAAGGGTTGACACTAGATAATATACGAGTCTCTGTTATGTTTTTTTTCGAGTTTTTACTCTGACATCATCATCATTTGAGTTTCCATTTTTACTGATTTTCTACACAACATTGTACTACCTACCCGAAGGCTATGAAAAACAATTAATGCAATACCTGAAGCAATTATATTTGGCGCTTGAGACTATGGCACACATGATTGCATGTATTGTACAGGTAGTTTCTTTAACCGATAAAAATGCTGTTGAAGTCAGAAGGTCGTAGGCTTATTATACATCTTAGCTTACAAAATTTGCATTGACTAACTGATCATCATCGACGCAGAGCCTAAACCGAAAATGCTACAAGCTTGAAATTTAGATTTTTTAAAGATGTCACCTGTACGGGGTAAATAAGAGAATTGTTGTATTGAAATTTGTCATTTTGAAAGTTAGAAACAAGAATTTAGAAAAAGTCATGCGAGCGAAACCGAAGTTTTTTTAGGTTCGGCGGGCTTTTCAAGGTAATGAAATGACAATGTCCCTTTGACCGTAATTATTAGGAATAAAACAAGATTTTAACAAAAAAAACAACTTCAAGAACATGGCCTGGCCATGGAGCTTTCAAATACAAATATAAATCATCAAAATCGGATCACCCAGTCGAAAGTTCTGAGGTAGCAAACATAAAAAAATACAGGCGAATATAAAACATCCTCCATTTTTGAAGTCGGTAAAAAAGATGAGAGGTTTAACAAATATGAAAAGTGTAGAAACATTTCGGGAGGCTAATGAACCCAAAATCTCCCCCCTAGCTACGCCCATGATGAGGACACTCTTCAAGGGATAGTGGCAATAATCCTCCAATTGCAAAAGTGAGCTAGTTCGTTTGTTATGCTTATACAATTTACCTATTGAACCGATTATTCATATAATATTGCAACACGTTGCCAAGAGAACCGAAAAGGAGATACGCCATAAGGACTCAGGGTAGATAACCATAACCCAGAAGTTTTTGTCTGTTGCTTTAAAATTTAAACATAAAAATTGTCTTTACAGTTAGCTGAAGAGAAAATCTCCAATATAAAGACTGTTAAAGCATTTAGTAAGGAACGTGCAGAATGTCAGCAATACAGCCAAAGGATAGAAAATCTATTGAAACTAGCGTACAAAGAATCTTTAGCTGTAGGAAGTTTCTATGGAATGGTATGTATTTTAAGTGTATAATCATAATCATAACTACTACTCGTGCGCGATAACTTGAGACCCGCGTGGAATTGTGTGAACACTGCGGGCGTCATAGGGTAGGTGCGCGGGTATGAGGGGAGGGGTGACGAATTCCACGCGGGTCTCAAGTTATCGCGCACGAGTAGTACTTATCGATATTCGCAACGGTCGGTTTCATAACGTTATTGCAACACATTATGTTTTTTTTTTTCTCATTACTAGTGTAGTGTTAGCGAAGTATCGCAAATGAGTTTTTATATAACAGAATAATCTAGGTTCTACGTACACGTATCTCACTCATAACTACCACACACTCACACAAAGCTGTCTGATTCCAAACCACTGCTTATAAACATACTTAAATATTCCTAAATATATACATATATACAAATATTCCTATATACATATATAAAAAAATTCCTACATCCCTTGGCCACGGAGTCAGGCGTGAAAGACTGTACTGGACTTTTCAATAATTATTTGAGTATTAGAGCCTAATTATCGAGGATAGTTATAGGCCATATAACATCCAATTAGAGGCCGAGCATCATATGAAGAGACGCAGAGCAAGTTGCGTGGGTCAGCTAGTTTTAGATAAATTATATACAGGTACAGAACAAATAATATTGCTCATCACTTAAATATTTGACTTCGTTAGGAATCGAGCTTACCGCTTAGATGAGCTACGGCTCTATCCAATAGCCCAACGGGACCATCAAAACCATCAATACATAACAAAATGGGCTGCTGTTAAGTTTTCATATGAACCGTCGTATGTGCAGAATGAAGTTTTTTGCAAGCATGGATTAAGCTGTCTTTTTTAATTTTAAGACTGTTGAAACATTAGTTTTCGGTATTAGAAGAAGTATCAGTCATCAATCGGTGGCGCAGTGGTAGCGTACGCGACTGCTGTCCATGAGGTCTCGGGTTCGAATCCTGGGTCGGACCAAATGTTTGTATGATCTACAAATATTTGTTTCGGAGTTTGGGTGTTTTCTATGTATAATATGTATTTATTTACAAAAAAAAAAGTATTTATGTATTAATATCAGTTATCTAGTACCCATAATACAAGCTCTGCTTAGTTTGGGACTAGATGGCGTTGTGTGTTAGATGTCCGAAATATTTATTTATTATTTATTTATCTACTTGAATTTGTTTTAATTTTAATTTTTGTTATGATTTTTGTTTGTTTTTTATATGTATATTTTTTTTAAGAAAAAGAAAAGTGACTTCTTGAGTTACTTAAATACTGAAAACAATCCCATATTTTACCATATTATAGCCATTCCATACCATTACAAATTAATAAAAAAAAATGATAATGAAAACCGACCCAAAAAAAAAGTAATAAATAAAAAGATTATATAACAATAATTGCACCTTTACTTTTAGACTGGGCTAGCAGGGAACACTATAATAATACTAGTCCTATACTATGGTGGAGGCATGGTTGCTACTGAACAACTAACGGTTGGGAATCTTACCTCTTTCTTACTGTACGCCGCTTATGTCGGCATTAGTATTGGAGGTATGAGCAGCTTCTACACGGAGCTAAATAAAGGAGTGGGTGCCGCTTCCAGGCTATGGGAGATCATCGATAGGGAACCCGCTATCAAAGCTTCAGGTCAGTTCAAGGTTATCTCATAGTGTTGTTACGATAGCGACAGATAGTGTCATACTATCGATATCTTATCGTATGAGCTATCAGTAGTCGTTTCGACATTATCGATTTCAATAATAGTGTTTAAAGAATTATTAGTTCGGTACTAGATATACAGGAAAATAATCATGAGAGTTTTTTGTTGTCAATATTTTGGGAGCTTAATGTAAAACCGACGGTACAGGCAATATTTGTAGTCGACTACTTCTTGAAATAGGGAATATGCATAAAATTTTCATTTATCTCAACTATTTTTTTCTAGGTTCTTTACTTATATGTTTAGACACTTAGAGATTGCTACTAATGCTGCAGCTACATATCAATACAATAGAAAGTTTTATAGTACGATTGTATTGCTTATATTAATAGTGCTATTATTTTTTCTGTATTAAAACTTTCCTAAATTTATTTCTGATAGCAAATTTTTAGAGATTGATGGTTCTCTTTAGATGATTTTATTTAACTTGATTTTGGTTGTAAAAATAATTTTGTCATAAAAGTCCTAGAACTTTTATTTCAGGTTGCTAGTGGTTACTAGTAAATCTGTGTTTTAAATAATAAAACTGGACTTTCAGGAGGCAAACGACCAATCACGAGACCGAAAGGTGAAATAGTCCTTGAGAACATTCATTACACATACACGAAATCGCCACTAATAAAGGGGTTGAACCTGCATCTATTGCCGGGGAAGTCCATTGCTCTAGTTGGACGTTCGGGCTGTGGGAAGAGTACTGTCGCCGCGTTGATTATGAGGTTATATGAACCAACTAAGGGAAAGATACTGCTAGACGGAGTTGACATACGGGAGCTGGATCCTGTATGGTTGAGGAGCCATATAGGTTACGTTAGTCAGGTATGTTACAATTTTTTATTTATAAAAGGTGTAATATGTATTTATATCAGATATCTAGTACCAATAGTACCAGCTCTGCTTAGTTTAGGGGTAGATGGCGTTGACACATGTCCGAAATATAACAAAAATATATGATTCCTTAGAATTTTTTTAAGATTGTAGGTAAAAATATTGATTTATAACACTGTGATTTTATTTTATCACTAGGGATAACGGCCATAAGTATTACGGCGGTAGTATATTTTGCATATTAGGACTCGTCTGCTGGTTTGTCTCCTATTAATAAAATAAATTTAAAAAAGTTTCCTTAAGTTTCATTAAAATATATCATAAAATAATTTGTACTTATTTACTACAGGAACCAGTGCTTTTTAGTGGGTCCATTAAAGAAAATATACTATATGGTGCTGTTGATGACATTGAAGACGAATTACGCATCGGCGATGGAAAAGTAAGATATAATTTATATATAAAAGTTTTTATTTATTTACAATGTTGTTAGATTGAGTTTTTTACCCGATTTTACCGGACTACGGCGAAGCCTAAATAAAGGAAGCATAATAGTTTTGGAAATCTATGTGTTTGTATGTTTCACCGTAGCGACTAAACAACTGATATAAATTTAATGATTGTCCATAGATTGGTAAAAATGGCTCGTGTACCATAGGCTATATAAATTTTATCAAAACTTTGGCGTGATTTTTTTTCTTGTGTATTTTAATACACGTCGAAAAATCTTTCTGCCTTTTATTGTAATTTTAGATAGTTTTTTTTAATTCAAAAGTACGTTTAGAACCCCATTTAAATATAAATAAAATCGAAAGTTTCTAAATATAAATTCAATAAAATTAAATATCTTATAGATTCCGGGAACGGATCCGTTTGCAAGAAGCTATTAACACACAAAATTTTATCTGAATCATACACACATGTGTATTATTTCGGTGTTAAGGTCATAATGGGTCATAGGTCAAAATAGGCATATCTGTAGCGATGTTTATGAACATTCCCAATACCATTCTAATTACCTACATTTAATGTTTAAATATCTCTGAGTACACATGGCCATGTTAATACTTAGAGGGCACGGAAACTTGTTACTTAATATGTCGTTCAACATATCTACTTACTGTTTGACAATTCATAAACATTATTTAAGCAAGGTTCTGTGTTGTTTTCAACGTTAAGGCTGTATGTTTAAAGTTGATAATAACACAGAAAACTTGCTTAAATTTCAATGGCTTAAATGCAATAATTCAATAAAATTAAATATCTTATAGAATCCGGGAACGTATCCATACGCAGGAAGCTAATAACACACAAAATTTACTCTGTATCACACACACATGTGTATTATTTAAGTGTTAGGGTCATTATGATAGGCATATCTGTAGCGATGGTTTTTAACATTCCCAATATCATTCTAATTACCTGCATTTAATGTTTAAACAAGTATCTCTAAGTACACATGGCCATGTAAATACTTAGATGGCACGGGAACTTGTTACTTAATATGTCGTTCAACATATCTACTTATTGTTTAACAATTCATAAACATTATTTAAGCAAGGTTCTGTTTTGTTGTCAACTTTAAGGCCGTATATTTAAAGTTGATAATAACACAGACATATTGTTAAAAGTTAAATGACGTTTGTGAATAAGGGGTAAAACTTCTGCATTCAAACGCATATACAAACATGTTTGGCGATCGTTACGGGTTGTTAAAACCCAAAGTCCGAGAACAGTCGAAATCCAGCCGTATCCGTAGACAAAAAGCTCCAACATAGTTTTTTTTTTTTTTTTATATTTAAACTGCCAAAATGACTTTTCAACTAAGGCCCCCCGAATTGGCTCTTTTGTACCTGGAGGAAAGTTTTTTTTTTTTATATTTAAGCTGCCAAAATGACTCTGCCTTGCCTGATGGAAAGCATGAGCAGAATCCAAGAGTGGTGGTCACCATCCTCAATGCGAAAAAGAACAATGCAGCATGGTGACCCACACTATGGCGGCCTGGGGGGAAAGGGGATGGTGAGGGGGATAGGGGGCGTTGGATTAGGGTATGGGCCTCCGGTATCCTCACTCACTCGATGAAACACAGCGTAAGCGCTGTTTCACACCGGTTTTCTGTGAGGCCGTGGTATCACTCCGGTCGAGCCGGCCCATTCATGCCGAAGCGTGGCTCTCCCACGGTACAAAGTAGTAGTCCCACGGTAGTTTAGGAAAAAGGGTCGGAATAAGTTAAAAGTTCGGTAAAAGTAGTAATATGCACATTATACATACTGCAGCTTTTAATCTTTTATCAGTTTAACACACATATGGTTGTGTTGGTAGAGTTATCAGATAAAAATTGCATCAGCAGTATGTATTGATGTTGATAGACTTGTAAGTTGATAAACAGACTCTTAATTTCCTTCCTCCGCGTGGTACTTTAGTGAAGCCAACCCCGAAAGATAATTTATACACAATAACTGTGTTGATAAACTTAGTTTTTTATAAGGAATGAACAGTTAATCAGTTTCAAAATGAAGTTGAAACAAACGGAAATCTTCCTTGAACTTTGTAAATGTTCTGATAACGGTCTATACGTTTTACTGTATCTGGGATCTAGGGATTATTATTAATCAGACTAATATTAGAGCCAAAATCTTTAAAAATAGGAGATCTTATTTAAACAATACTGTTATATAAATAGGTACTCTTTTTGCACATAATATTATGAAAACGTAAGTATCGTATCTTGAAATATTCAACATTAGACCACGGGCAAAAAACTATGTTATAAAATAATAATTCATAGATTAATAAAGACAGAAATTTGAAATTTGAAACGTATTTCTCTGTATTCTCAGCGTCATGAAATAGAGACCAATCGACGGTTTTTTTTTAAATCAAAACTGTAACAAAAAGTCAGTCGGCCGACTATCTTGAAATTTGCATAAACGTTGTGATGGATGCAAAAAAACATAGGAATAACAAAAAATACATAGAAAAAGTTCTATACCCGAATAAATTTAAAAGAATTGCCGAAATCTGATTAAGTTTAATGCCCTTTTTTGGTGGGGAAATCACCTCGCATACCACCGACTAATGGCTATGTCGGACTCAAACAGACTAAAAACCGCTAACCGTCTCAGGTACTAGAAGCCGGGTAACCAGGTGCACTCTCGAAAGGAAATCCCTGGAACCCCGAGTGAAGAGATACGCACGTGAGTGCATGCACTCACGTCTGTACCATTGAAAGCTTATTAAATAAAAAAATCAAGTTAGGTGAATGGGAATTACAGATATTGGAAATTTATAGTTAGTAGTTTAGTTATAGTTCATATGTTCAGATTTTTCGGATATAAAACACTTTGAACTTCAACATTGTGCATGTAGGAAAAAGAACCAGCATGGATGACAGCGGCGCGCACAGCGCAGTTAACAGAGCTAGTGGCGACAAACAGTCTTGGCTGGGACAGACAAGTGGGAGCCAGGGGCGGTCAGCTCAGTGGCGGACAGAAACAGCGAGTTGCTATTGCTAGGGCAATCGTTAAGGTAAGGCAACACACTATAAGAAATACGACTAATACAGAAAGTCATTAGTCTATTCACTACTCATTTATCAAGTAATTTTTTTATGATGTCTGGCAACTCGTCTAGAATTTTGAGCGCCTGGGCGGATTTGTCAGGCCGATATGCTGACTGACCGTAAATACGTGTAAAAGATTATATTATTGAAAAGCTACGTATTTTTTAAACAGACGACTGACGTAATCGGAGGAAATCATGACAATTCAAAGACGTTTAATTGCAGGAATTTGATTTTAAGGGAAACACTAATAAAACAAATTTGTAAATCATAACGAAATGACCCGAGTTATCTGACGGTTTAGTGGGACATAATTTAATAAAACATAGTTAACCATATTTTTGTTTCAGAACCCGAGAATTCTTATACTAGACGAAGCTACCTCAGCATTAGACACGTATTCTGAATATTTAGTGGACAAAGCATTAAAAGAAATAAGCAAGGACCGAACGCTTCTTACCATAGCTCATCGACTAAGCACCATACAATCAGCTGACGAGGTTGCGGTCATGGAAAATGGCATTATAATTGAAAAAGGTTCTTATACAGATCTCATGGCGAAGCAAGACGGCTTCTTTCGTGAACTCATTACACATCAAACTTTTACAAAGAAAACATTAAATAAAGACGTGCATAAATCTTGATATATTCATGATTTAGCTAAATTAATTAATAACATGATAGTTAAATTTACTAGCAGTTATTTATTTTAAATGTTTTATTTGGTTGTTAGGTTTATTTTAGATAAAAGTTTTGACAAAACGGTTGTGAGGAATTAAATCACTTTTTAAACATGCTATAACACATATGAATAAAAAAAATATTTACTTGTCTACTCAGTCATAGGCTTACAAAATAAGTTGGACAGAACACTCGCTCTGACAAATCCGAGCCACAAATATGGCGGCCGATCTTTACGATGTGTGATTGAATTTATGGTGGCCAGGTTACCAATATTTGTGCCATAAAAATGCAGTCAACAAATACATATTAATGTATAATTTTAAACATTCTAATTGCTAAGTTTTATTTTAACTATGAGAGACTCTTAAAATTTCCTCTAATTTCGAGATGTGGTGCAAACTAACCGTTAAACGAACGCTATATATTAATAGGAGCTATTTTTCGTCTAAAGTATGATATTCTGATTCTAAGTTTGAAAAACGGGTTTATTGCCAACAAATTCTTTAGAATATGTTTTATGCTACTTTTCGGTGTATAATATATTTATACGATATATTTTTTTCATATTTACGATTAAATACGAAGAAATGGTTATCCTAAACATTATAAAATTAAACTTTATGTTTATAGACTATTACTTTATTGATACTAAATCAACATCAGCCTATCCCAGTTCACTGCTGGACATAGGCCGCTCCAATTGCACAGTAAATACTTATTTAATATTTAGTGTAACCATTTCGTAAATAAAACAAATATCGACCATATTTTTCGACCCTTACTACCCTAACCCTTTTCTATATATCGTTTTCACCATTACAGCTTCTAATTATTTCTCTATCAAATACTAAGTCGACCATTATTCCGTAGACAATAAGTTAAAAGAATATGAAATAAAATAGTATACTATAAATTGCTTATTTTTCGGGTAATTTGCACACTTAAATATTGGTAACACCGGCATTATTCTACTTCATAGGCTTTCAGTTTTAAATAAACGATTGAATTGTTTATTTACTTATGGAGTGTGATCCCTAGATCTTTTTTCTTTTGATCACAACGTTTTTTGTACCATTTTAACGTGCATGTAATCTGTCTAGCTAGTCTACAGCAAGTTGGCCGACTCTGAGCGACACAGTTTTTTTGTTAACGAGACTATGTCCGACTTTTTGATATGTCCACACTCCCAGTTTGACAGTGACCAAGAAAAAGTGAAAAGAATAATAATAATAACGATCCTTTCATTAAACAATTTTCTTTGTTCTGTTAATTATTTCAAATAAAGAAGCGCTATTGTTTATATTTTAGCAATGTTTAATGCCAATACGAGCTATTTATTAGGCAGTACATATATTTATTTTTGTTAGGCAATGCATAGCTTGATAAATATGCCCTTTTATTCCAATATTATTTCCTGTTCTATTAAAAGTGAATAGATATTATTAATAGAACATATTTTGTAAAATAAATGTACCTATTTATAAAATTTCCCTTATATTATGTGATAAAAATAGATGATAGATTACATAATTATGTTATTTACTTAATGATAGCGTTGAACAAAATATATTATAGTTACTAACTTAATAAGTATGTGTTCAAAATGTTTAAATAAATCATTTGTTATATAATTTATTATAACTGTAAGATAAATCATCAAGTAACGAACGGGTAAAGTAATATTTTTGTCCGACACAAAATAAAATGGTTGTTGTTATTTTAAAACTGTGTTTTATTCATCCTGGACAAAAAATGGCACTCAAAACGATTTTCGACGAAGGTATAAAGCGTATTCGTATTGATAGAAGACATGTATTGTATTTATTCCTCTCAATATAAGAGGAGTTATAAGTTATGCAATACCTACTGATTGGGGAGACTACATAATTCCTTTGTGAGACTGGTATAAATTAACGTAAGAACTGATAAAGATCGTTTTCTTATTTCTTGTCTTCCATTTGTTAATATACTATGTTAATTTGTTATTCACGGTGTATGTACGGAGTTACCCACGTGGCCTTAACTCGTTGCATGCGCGTCTTGGCAACTACTATTACACTGAAGAATAAGGCGGTGCTAAATGATAAATGAATTTAATTTTGTAAGTAGGTAAGTCTTTACAGATATTTTTACAAGTAGGAGACTGGTCTGGCATGACTTAAGATATAGGTACTAAAGAAGCTGCTCCTTTCTCAGAAAACTAAACTTTGTTTTTCTTTAATACTAGAATTATTTGACGATCTTGCCATATTTCCCAGCGTACAACAATATAGTTCAGTATAGTTACGAAGAAAAGTAGCTAATTTGCGGGTTTTAGTACCTACCGTACTTGTGTACAAGAACCTGGCAACAAAATCAAACACATGAAAAAATCTCAGTCTTGTAAGCACTGTAATCTAAGCAATAATAATACATTTACCATAAAAAAACGTTATTAAATTATCTCGAGACCGCTTGTACTATTTACCGTATTAATAAAAACAGTATCAGCCATTATCGTGTGTCATTCATTACTACCAGTGATAACAAGACCGCTTTCGTAACACGTATCTCACTGTTTATTATGAGATTTACTTCAGCCACAACAAACAGGTTAAATAAAGTAAATGGACCTTGCCCTCAGCGGGTGCGGAGATCGCGCCAAAACGCTGCAAGTGAAGCAGCGAGCAACATTTACACGCCAACGCTGCGCGGGAAAACATTGTCAGAGGAAACATGTCTCATTTGAAAGTTTTGCGCGGGAATATATCGCGGCAAATATTTAATTCGTTATCAAGTGTTAAAGAATGCAAGAAATCTAAAATAAATAGTGTTTCATATAGTTGTTTATCGAGTAGAAGTTTAGCCACTCGAACAGCTGTAGATTATAAACATTTAGATTCACCATTGGGTGAGATACAGGTTGGGAATGAAAATTTAACTGAATATGTTTTTTCGGACGTTGGATCATGGTTAGATGCCCCTTCAGTGGTGAGTATACTTTATTATATATTTAAATAGATTAACAAGTGATTTTTAAGTAAATGAATGAAACTGAAAAAAAATATGTACCTAACTGAAATGTTTTTTCGGACGTTGAATCATGGTTGATTTGATGAATATATTTTTATTATATATTTAAATAGATAAAAATCTAATTCACGGTGATTTTTAGGTAAATTATTGTCAAATTGACTCGCCCCATTCAAAAACGTTTTAAAAAATAAAACTGTTTCCAATAACAAAAAAATATATTAAAAAGTAAAGTCTACATATATAAATAAAACATAGTTATTTTTGCATTACATCGAAGAACAAGTTTAAAGCAGTAATAATTGGTCTGTCCAATTATATTGCAACGCATTAAATATGCAATGCATCGTCGTATTATTCCTAGTACAAAGTTCGTTTTTCTATACGGATGTTAGAAGAGTGATAGGGACTTATAAATAGTCCGGTCTCTATTTGAAGGTTAGGGCTAAATGTCTGCGGTGTGCCAAGCATGCATCGCAACAAATTTTGAAAACAAATGGAGATTTATCTTTTTGACTGAACATTGTTTCGTTCCAATACTAAAAATCTAATACTAAATGACCAATGTTTTCTAGTCAAAACATTGATATACGATTTTAAACAATTATCCAAGTTTGAAGGCCGACGATAAACGACTAATAATTAATGGATATTTCATGACAGGAGGTTACATCCAAGCAGGTTATTGTATGATTTGCATTATACAAAGGTTTTTATCGACATCAAAACTTAACCTGAATTAGATTTTTTAATTCGGATAAATAAATGGTTAATATAACAAAAGTTATTGTAAAAAATATTTATTAAAAAATACCCAGATAGCTATGTACATAGTTCACGTAATACCCTGGTTGCGGTTATCGGGAACTTCTCGAGTCCCTGGTTATAATCTTACATTTGATTAATACTGTATTGCACGGGTTGCCTAAAGGTATCCAGCAGTAAGCTATTGAAGGCATGTGTTTAACGTATTGATGAAGATGAGCCGGTGTTTCGCTCAATATACCTCTCATACTCATAAAACTAACCTTGTAAAAAAATTGTTCAAATATTGTGGGTTCAAATCCCACATGGGACAACACTTTATGTGATCCGAAATTTCTTGTTCTGACTCTGGGTGTTTTTTGTGCCCGTTTCATGAATATGTTTGGATGTATATTCCTAATGCAGGATGTGTCATTAAAAAAAAGAATTTTGTCCTTATGTCTCGCTTTGTAACACTCATTTCACATCACTCAAGATTGATTTGGATTCTGGGATTCATGTTTTATTTTGCCTGGCCATAATCTACCTGCCAGGAATCTCGCAAAGATATACCGGCTCGGGACCTATCGCTAAGGCCACCACTGCCGTTTTGTTTTGATCGATACAATTCCATCTTAAAGCTCCACCAGGTGAAACGGTGCGAGGGTACTGGTGAGCTGATATTTCAATGTGATAAATAAAGAACGCTAAAATCTGTGTACAGATTCTGAAGAAATTCTTCCATGATGCTGTTGGAAACGCTAATGAGGGGTTCTTTTAACTGCTAATAGTGATATAATGACTCATTATCGTATAGTTTATCAATCAATATTTGAGGATGCTCTCTGCGAAACATAGTTACCACATTGGTTTGGTACCTATTCAGTTGCTTATAATATTTGCTGCAGCAGTTTGTACAAAGTAATTGTTTTAAATTAGTAGTAATTAATTAAGTAACCATTTTGTTTATTTACACATGTATCTTATAGCGTAGCAGTGATGAGACCTGTTCTTATAAAGTTTTTTTTTTAATTTAAAGAAATTTATTTGTAAATTCATGTCCTCTGCTTGCATTTAAAATACGTGTATGGACATTAACATTATTGTGATTTTTAAAGCAGCCATGCAGGAGATAAAGTACTTTAATATTGGCTGAAAATATTGCTTTATTAAGTTGTAAAGAATTTATGAGTTGAGTAGATATAGGTACAATATTAAAAATAAGTATCGGCTCTATTGCGAAATGTGGTTCGTTTTTTTTTGAATAGATTTGTTTGATAACTGAGTATTCGAACAAAATTTAGCGCGAGTTGTACTATCATTGTAAACTAGTTGCTCCTTCGATTGATTTCATATATTCGATTCATTTCCGTCCATGGGTTTACTAAATAATATAATATGATAGAGATATCTGAGTTTAGGGCTTGTAACTTTAAAGCTAATAATGGTTTATTGCCGATCATCGATGATATCTCACAACAGTATAGTAGTCTTGCCAAAAAAACACGATTTAATGCTCAAAAGTCCGCCCGAATTTTCCACTTGGGGAAACAAATTATATATTATAACTCCCACCGATAAACGTATGCGTGCCAAAAATTCGGTCTTGTGTTATATTTCAATAACAAATGCTGGACTTTGAGCAGTTTTCTTTAATAAATGTTACATAACATGTGTATCTATAAATAAAGTGTAAAGGCCATTGACCTAAATTACTTAAATATTTGACGTCCGCCCTGGACTAGGTAAATATGTATTTACGTATTTATTTCTTTGGTTGTACTGTTGATAAACCAAAATAAACATCGCATTGTGTTACAACTAACAGTACTTCCGTACCACTAGTATTGGAGAACAGACGCATAGACCCCAAGATTTGACTGCAAATCATAATGCAGCTTCGTCTATATGAAAATCAAAAGTTTTAAATATTTTCTTTGTATAATAAGCTGTATAGTTAATAGACGAAGTTATAGGTGAAATTAAATTTCTACAGCAATTTTAATTTCTTCTATTAAAGTAATTAGATAATCTTCTATCATACAAGGAATCTTATTCTATTTGAGGTTGTTCCGTGTACTCTTACAGGGACGATAGAAAAATTGATTAGACGCCGTATTAAGATTTACAGTGATATAGGAAATGCTTTAATGGTATAACTAATATTAAGCACACGGTTACTCGATATGCGTTTGGCAATGTATGATGTGCTTAACCTTTAGATTGAGCAATTATACTATTGGGTATTATAAACTCCGAAAATATACACGTTACCTAGAAATGTTTAACGCAGTTGTTTGAAACACAACTAATGCAACTAAAGTAATTAAAGACCTGTCGAAACGAATTATATATTAGTAAAAAATTGAATATTTGCCTCCAGAATCCTCACTCACTCGGTTAAACGCAGCTCTGAAGCTGTTTCACACCGGTTTTCTGTAAGGCCGTGGTATCACTCCGATCGAGCCGGCGCATACATGATGAAGCGTTATTTTCAAATTCCTATTTTCAAAGTAGCAGTTTTACGATTATGTAGCATTACGAGCTTACTTGTTTCATCATCACTGCAGCAGCCACTCAGTCTTCTTTCATCGTACTTTATTTTATGGACAGTTGATTGATTGCATAGGCTCAGATATACACACATCAATAACCCCATTTAATTATTTTTCCGTTTATTACCACCATATTTCAATAACCAAGTTGACACAAGTATTATACTACTAGTTTACTACTAATACTAGTATTGGTATCTACTACTAGACTCAAACAAGGTAATTCAATCTTGTTCAAATACTACTTAATACAGGCCGCGCCTGGTTTAACAGACAGACTACAGAAACTACAGTATTTAGAACTGGAAATATATTAAATATTGTTATTCACAGTTGATCTTTTCAGCCTCTTTGCTTGTTGTTTTCTTGCGACCCACGATCATTGCCCTTTTAAATGGTAAGTTTTACTCCATTCGCAAATTTTGTTATTCAGACTTGCGGTGCCTCCGGTCGCGGGTACGATTATGCTATGATGAATATGATGATTGGAAGATGCGCTGGTGCTTTGGCTGGGCACTTACGATTAGCTCCGGGGGAGAGATTGGGCCTCATCCTGCCTAATATCCCCGAGTTTGTGGTTCTCATACATGGAGCTATGAAGGCTGGACTCGTTGTAACTTTTGCCAACCCTTTGTATACGGCAGGTAAGGATTAACCAATATTCAAGTGAAACATTTTGAGAATCCGTTCACAATTGACAAAGTTATCAATCACCGTGGGAGAGCCACGCTTCGGTACTCGGTTAAATATACATAACTTCCTTACATATTTGAAATTACACGGTTATATAGGTACAGAAAATGCATGTATTTTTTTTATTTCTTAATCTGATTATTTACGTCTCTATAACATAGAAAAAAATATGAATAGGCTTGAAACTAGTCAAACTAGTGTTCAAAGTGAAATTTGAAACACTGACTAAATTTTATATTTATTTATTATTATTTATTTGCTATAAAAATCATGGAAGAAATTAATTTTTCTCACAAACACAGTAGAAATTTCAACGCCGATAATTTCGATGAAGTGACCATCTTCACATTTCGTTTCGACCAATAGTGACGCGTTTTGTAATTTCGAATTTCCCTCCCTTAATTTTCACTATTTAATTCATATTTGCTGGGTTTAAATAATCACTAAATAAAAAAATACCATTTAAGTAAAGATAATAAAGAATCTAGAAAAAAAAGTTGAGGCAAATAATATTTTATGCATATTCCCATATTATGACGGGATCACTATATTATTTCTCCACTGAGGTAAGGGCAACGGTGACCCTTGACTAAGGTGGGGAGTGGCAGAACGATCTCCGACGGCTATGTGCGCTGGCCTGGGGGTAACAGTGAGTCTGTCCGTTACCCTACCATAACTAACTCCATCATGAGCATTGAGAATTAGTTACAAACAACGCCATTATACTTTATTCCTCTTATCTTGATTAATGAACTTCGTAGTGTACTTTGCTCTCAACAAACAGTCTTGTTATCGGGTTATTTTGGAGTCGAGTGATAAAGGTATATTCGTTGGGATCAAAATTAAACTATAGACAGACGGTCGGACGGAACATGGTCTCAAGTATTAACTGATTGGGAATAGTATAATTAACTCTTCTTACTGTACACGTCTGCGTCCCCCGTACCACATTTTTTTTGTCATATATCATAGGAACTAATGTGGGGAGACTGCGTCATTTGATCAATAGTGACCATCTCCCAGGCATACCTGTAACTCAGGAGTTCTTTGAAGTGGTAATACGCTCTTTTTTATGGAACTTGGAGGTCGTATCGGTTCGGAAATACAGTAGACAACAATCTGTTCCGCATATTGGTTTTCCGAGCCAAGAAGTTTGTAAGCCACGAAGTGCCAAGTGTTCAAGTGAAGGATGTTTTGCCATGTGGAGCATTAGGAATGCGTTGACCTTCCTTCTATTCACACCGACGGTCGTCCATGACTCAGACGTAAACAAACAACGATAATAAAGATACGATACGACCTTTAAGAAAAGAGCATACTCCTCCCTCAAAGACAGACAACGCTCTTTTAACTGCTGAGATCATTTGCCCGCTCTGTTTAAAAAAATCGTAGCGTGAAAAAGCATCTCACTATGCCTCCATAGTATAGATTGTCCATATGGTCAGTCATGCTTTCCATCAGGTAGAGTAGAGTCCTTTTGACTGACATTTTGCTAATACCTAAAAAAATTGTAGTGTATATGAGATTTTCATGAACTTGCTCATTCGACTTAGATGATCTATCGTGATATTTCCTTCTCACGTCGTTAATTATCGTGTCCAGATAAAATGTATCTATGATAAGTTCTAGATCTGATAGAAGTACGCTATGTGGGATTTGAAAGATCCATACTCTCTCTCTGCTCTAACAATAGGCTTGCTCTGCATTAGGCACATTTAAAAACTAATAAAGTCACTTTCATTAATTACTATCATTAAAAAAAAGATTGAGCGCGCAAAAGATAGAACAAACAGAGGCTGGTCGTATCCTCGACGTCTGTCCCAACCGTAAAGTGCATCATGAAGCACACATTTTTTCAGGCAGTCTACGTAACGTGTGTTTTTCTCCGAAGCATGCTTGACGCGGCGCCAATGACTACTACATTGACGTAGTGCTTTCACATTTGTTTTGTTGTAAATTCGTTCAAATGAGCGTGCATTTCAAAATATAGAAAATAAAAATATAAAATTATTTATATTATTTTCTGTTTCTATACCTGTTTAGACTGTAACAACGTGCATTCATTCAACGCGAGAGAAGTGCTTGCCGGTTAAACACGAACACTATAAGTACTAACACATACTGCATTGTCCACGTTACCAACGAAGATGGTCACCACCAATCTTGGATTCTACCCATGCTTGCCATCAGGCAGAGTAGACACCTAACATCAAACATCTAACAAAATATAAGCGTGGCCTCGCTGTTTTGTTAATTCAAATAGGCAACCATGTTATCCGAAGCTGACCGAAAACATCCCCGCGTTCACCCTGCAATTTCATTTACGAACATTGAGGTTGTGCATTTCGTATTTCCTGATTTCCTGTGTATATATATTTCTGTTTAAATTACCTGTGGTTTATCTGATATACGAAGGAGATTTTGACAAGTGAAACTGGCGTTCCGTAACGACAAAATCCAACCATGCACTAATGGAACTCACCATAAATCTATCTTAATTTATGTGAAATAAATTTTATAATGTAATATTTAACACTGCTGAATGTAATAGGCTTATTTTAGTTTAAAATTATACAAATAATATTAAATGAACGCGTGATTCTTCATTTTAACGTTGCGGAGGTAAAGATTATTCGTTTTGATTTACAAATCGGATGTTATCGTCTTGCTAACCAGTGATCATTTTCGTTATAATTAAGTAGCTGATACTTATTCATTCATTTTTTTACTTTATTTATATATGTTACATCAAACACGAATATAAATACAGAATGCACAATCTCAATGTTCGAAAATGAATTTGCCGCCCAACGCATGCGAACGCGGGGATGTTTTCCGCCCGCTTTGGGTAACATGTTTGCTAGTTTGTAATAACAACAGTTAGGCCACGTCCATATTTTGTTAGATATTTGATGTTAGGTGTTAGAAAACACAAATAAGTGTCGCAGGAGACCCGGCTTTAATGTTTGATGTTCGTGTTTAAACGTAGCAGGAGACTGCATTTTTTTGCTAACGTGTTTTGTTATTTTTAGGCGCTGGACACACGGCTTTAGACATTATACTATGGCACTAATATTGTGTCTACTAACTCTACATGTGTCAGATAATGATGATAGCGGATAACACGGTGACAGTTATTTACTAGATTGTTTAAACATAGCACCTGTTTACATAGTCCCAAAGCTACATACAGTTCCAATGTGTATTTGCTAGGATTTAGAGTGAGTCTCAATAGTTAACAAATAATAATTTGATTTCCTTATTTGAACAGACAATTACATCAATAAACGTTCAGTTTTACATGACATATATAGTGTAGTGAGGAATTGAAAATGGATGCAACAGCTGCATTTGATGTACGAACCAATTAACGATAGTTAATGGTTACTCAACACAATCCTACATGTCAAGGTCGAAGAAATCAGACAGATATCTAAACTTACCACGTGCTTCATCATATCAGCTTTATTTCATAGTTACGGACAGTCTAAAGAGCACTATATTCATTATGACTAACTAGACAACCGGTCCATTATTAGCTATCATTATTGGCACGTGGTTCATATCGGAACTACTGTTGTCATATGTATTCTCACTACATACATATACATGCAAATAAATAAAATGCAAGTATATACTTGACATGACACTTTGACATTACAAACATATGTTTGTAATGTCAAATTATGTTACAGCATTTATGTTATGTATAAGCAATATTTACGATAGGAGATCGTTTTTTGTTTTTCGAAAGACGTTCCCCATTTCATGTCATCCACATTTTTTATAATTTTTATCATAAACTCCATCACGACGAAGACTTGAAGACTCGAAGACTTAGAATTGAAGACTTGAAGACTTAGAATTGAAGACTCGAAATACTTGACATTGGCAGAAATAGCTGATCCGGCTGATTGCCATATCATCAAAAGAAGAAGAATATTTACGATAGGAGATCGTTTTTTGTTTTTGCGAAAGACGGTCCTCATTTCATGTCATCCACATTTTTTATATTTTTTATCATTAATTCCATTATGACGAAGACTTGAAGACTTGGAAGACTTAGAATTGTAGACATTAAATAATTGACATTGGCAGAAATAGCTGATCCGGCTGGTTGTCATATCATCAAAAGAAGAAGAAGAAGAATATATACGATACTTTAATTTTTTTTATATTAATTTTGTCTTTCTTTTCCTGCTAATCTCTAGAACGGCTGTACCGATTTTGACAGAGTTTTCACGGGCTGATGTTATATGGAGTAAATTAGGAGTTAACTACTTTTATTTTAGAATAAAAATAGGGTTACGCGAAAACAATAGTGAACAATATACCAAAGCAACAAAACCCGCGGGTAATAAGTACTTTGGGGCACAGCTAGTCTGTATCTATTATAAAACAACATTATAAATTACTTCAGCGTGCGTCATTAGCTTATTACATTTCTTGTTTCACGCAAACAAACAAGTCTACCTTCCACTTGAAACTTTCTCGGTTCCACTTTTTTTTAGAGGAGACGTTTCTACAAATCAGCTGTCTTACGTTGTTGAACAATATTTGTCCATCTTGTTCATCGATTGGCAACCTTTTCCACCTGAATAACAACAACAACAACTTACTGAACATTGAAGTTTGGGAAATGCATTAAATCAACGATTTTATTCGAAACTTAATTCTTTTAGATTCATTCAGATTTTATCGAATCTGATGCGTTTAATATTTACTATCCTCTTGCTCTTATTTTACCCCATAATTTATTCTGGGACATTATTTTCTCGCGAATTTTAATGCGGTGAACGTTAGTCTGCTTAGATTTTATGTTTCATATTTTCATCTGTGGGGATAGCGAAATAAAAATATATGACGCATGTTTCTAGCTATATGTTACGTCTTTCATAATATTAGATCGGCCCCTTCACCCAAGATGCAAGTTTTTCGCGTCGAATATCTTTCTACAATCGCTTACAATTGTTTTCTCTTGTATTATTGGGTAATATTTTGTTTTCACCACGACTTAGCGTTAAGTAAGAATCGTCATTCCCATACATTGTTAGTTTTAGTTACTTGGGAGCAGGAGCGGTGTAGTTAATCCCATTCTCGGTTAATCCAAATCTGAAATTACACGTTTAGAATTTCTTAATTATTAAATTGTTATATCTGATGTTATTTGTCCTTTACAGAGGAAATCACACGTCAGTTTGCAGATTGCAATGTGAAGGCGATCGCTACGATCGAGCTATTTATGCCTGTTGCCCAAACAGTCGCCAAAGCGCTGAAAGACTACAAAGGAACTATTTGGGTTGGCGGAGAAGATGACAAAGCTAACGGTAATTTATATTTATACACTTTTCTGCGAACCTTTTTTCCCCATCTAGAATATCTACTAAAATATGACTAAACTTCGAGCGATTGCTACCACGACTTAAGTACTAGGCGATATCGAAGTCTGTGGAAATACTGTTGATAGATTTTTAGGGCGTCAACTCTTCTACCTGAGATAGACCCGTAGATCAGTATTCGGGTCACTAAACCATTTTGTAATAGTTCTAGGTAATTTATACTAAGCGCTTACATTATAAGCAAACTGGTTTTATATATTGATCGTTTGTGTTGGGAAATGCTCTAGACGTGGACATAGGGTCCATATTATCAGGGTTTGTAAACCTACTAATTATACGTTTAACCTAATTTGCATTTCTATCATGGTGTGCAATTATATCATAAAACAAAATTGTAGAACAAAGCTTAAAAATTCTTAAGTTTTAAATCTTATCGATGTATTAAAATTAAATTAGACAAATGAAGATTTCAAGAAAAAAGTTAAATTGGTTGATTACCATGTCAGTCTTCTCGACTTCTCTTAAAACATCGGCTTTTCATAAATCAGTTGAGCTTTATACAGATTGAATTTAACAAGCCTATAGGAATAGTTATACATTCGAGGAAATGAGAATTATTACATAACAAGGTCAATTAAAGGGCACTCATCTTACGAGCAAACGCTCATAACACGTGCAAACGTATGCTGTAAAGGTAGCAGGATTGAGAGTTGATTGTATTCCTTATCAATAATAATATGTGCGTGCAAATATACATTAAATGTGCTCTTAATCTTTATATACTTTTATAAATTATTACACTACATATAACGATAATATTATTATGGCCCAGGCCCATATAATTTCCTAAAAATTGGCCGACTCTTTGTTCCATTACTTACGGAAGATAACGATACTGTTATTAGATAGGTACATAGATAGTATGAAGTACATTATAATGTATGGTAACGTAAATTAGAATGTTGCGGATGTTCGTGTATTACGCTGTAAATATCGTGTGTGAAAATCGTAAATACATATTTTGACAATAGCCATAGTTTCGTAAACGATGGTTCACCGTTGGTCATTTGTCTTTGAAGTTGATAGAATCACGTTTATCGTTCTCATAACCGTCATGTCCCTATAATATTTTAAAATCCTATACACTTGAAATCGAAAACATTGAATTAATTGTTGGCAACTCAGTTTGTTTTTAACCCAAACCCAAAAAGAGGGGCGTTATAAATTATACGACGATATCTGTATGTGTGTGTGGCATTGTAGCTTTCAAACGGGTGGACCGTTTTCGATGTGGTTTCCTTGCGTTGGTTCTTAGCTATGTTTGGTTAATATCGGTTCAGCAATGTAAGAGTTACAGTCCTTTTCCAAAATGATGTAAGGCATTTTTGCGTAGATTACTTGATTAGGCGCTTTCGTAGGGTCATTTCATCATTAAGAGATATATTGCTTTTCTCTTTAGTGGGACTTCAATTTGCTATTGAACCTGCACTTGTCCGATACTTTTTTCACACGAGACAGGGCACAGCTTTAAGTCTACTATTTAATAATAATAAATAAATATTTTGGACATATAATACACAGCGTCATCTAGTTGTAACCAAGCAGAGCTTTTATTATGGACAGCTAACATAAATACAATCCACATTTTTTTGTAAATATTACATATTGTACATAGAAATACCAGAATTCCGAAACATATATTTGCATCATACAAACATTTGGTCCGACTCGGGTATCTAACCCGAGATCTCAAGAACAGCAGTCGCATACATTACTACTACCGAGGTAGCCCAGACTATGATACTAAACGTCTATTTTTTATGTGGAGCAACTACCATCAGTCTTCCACACTGCAAGTAGCTGCTGTGCGAAGTTCTGTAGACTAATTCTGAACTTTTGAGACCTTCGACCTGTAACAATTGCCAAAAACGTTTATATAACAAGCGGGACTGCATTCTGAGGTACAGAGAGGTCTAAATGTGTTAAGAATGGAAATTAATCACTCATCACCAAACTGACCTAGCTAAGATTGCTTGACTTTACAATGTATTACCATTGACCAACGTATGTGCTTGCCAAAATGACTCTGATCAGCCTGATGGAAAGCATAGGCAGAATCCAAGAGTGGTGGTTACCATACGCATTGCGAATGCAGACCCCACACTATGGCGGCCTAGCGATGCATCTGCGTCATTAGGCCTCCGGTCTCGTACTCACCAACAGAACAAGATAGCACGAAGGCTGTCTTTTACATTGATCTTCTGTGCGAGGGTAGTATCGCCCCGGTGGAGCCGTACCTTAATTCGTTCAAGTTCAAGATACCTAAGGAGTTCATGATACCTACATTTATTGAAACCATAATACCTGTTTTCAGGCGTACACGGTCTAAAATCTTTGTTAATGGCTGATCATAAAGCGGATTTCCCAAAAGTAAACGCTGACGAAGTTTGCCTAATTCCTTACTCTAGCGGCACTACAGGAATGCCCAAAGGCGTTATGTTGACGCATAAAAACTTAGTGTCTAACTTAAAACAGGTGTTACACCCAAAGTTTATGAAATATGAGGGAGAGAAAGGTAAGTCGATAAACTGGTTTTAACATATTCGATAAAGGTTAAATTTTAATTAAACCTTTATCGAATATCTAAGATAATCTATCTAAGCTAATCTAATAAGCATCTTAGGGTTTAGCTTGTATTACTGTTATGTTACTTGTACTGAATATTTTGTAGCTGATTTTTTTATCTTTGTTGATAAATTTACAATTATCAGTAACATCTTATAATTTTAAATATGCAGTCCTAAAAATATAGCTAGATCTCTGTAACACAGTTATCAGTAGTGTCATTTTAGAAGTTACTGGGTATATAGTGTGAATTAATAAGTACTTAAAATTTTTGGCTACGTAGAGAGGATGAATGATAGGAGACTTACGAAATAAATTTTTTAGAGCAAATGTGTGTGAAGTGTTGCAAGTGGTCGTCTACAGCGAACATCAATCAACAACCCACAATGTCCCACTGCTGGGCTCGGGTCTCCTCTCAGGAGAGGGTTAAGGCCATACGTCCCCACGCTGGCCAAGTGCGGTTATAATAATATAAGTGATGTTCTGAAGAACCGGCGAGCATGCAGGCAGGGATTGATTTAAAATAATAGTAAATCTCGTTATTGTACACCAGATTTATTCCAAGGTTAACTAAAAATTAGTGAAGTACAATTAGGCGCCTTATCGCCCGAAGGCAATCTCTTACAGGCAACTATTGGATGGAGAGAAAACACGATTAAGAGAAAGTGTAGAGTAGTAAAGTATCATATACGGTTATAGTAATACTTTGTGTGGATTATGAAATAAATACAAACATTGAGTAAATTAAATTTACAATTAATTACAATTAATAAATGTGGATGAAGGAAAAGAGGTGTGTCAGGATCGTAGTAAGTGGAGGTCAATTGTATATCTACTCCTCTGCGAAGTAGGCGTGACGTTATGTATGTTGGTGGGTGTGTGCGTGAAGGTGTGTGTGTGCTTCATTTAAGATAAAACTGATTCGCAAAGAATGAAAATAAAGTTGACACAAATAAAATTGACAACATGACGTTTCATCGTCGGTTTTGTTGCCATCTATCACAGACATCAAGCCATATTTTAAGGACTGTAATTATTTCTTTTTTTATTTTTTCTAAAGACGGTCCCCATTTTATCTCATCCATATGTTTTATAGTTTTTATCATTATTTTCATCACGACTAAGACTTGAAGACATTGGCAGAAATAGCTGATTAGCTGGTTGCCATTTCATCAAAAGAAGAAGAAGAGGAAGAATTATTTTTAGAACTTAAAGACCGATTACGCGTTAGTGTCTCCTTGCTAGTTATACCTTTTATGTGTTTGCCAATTCACAGCCAGAGTTACTCGCCATGACATGTCTGCCCGCTAAAAATTAAAATTTACATATGCGCTTCTTAATCTTTTACAAAATTACATGTATTATATTATATAAAGTCATAAATGGAGAACGTAGCGTAGGTCACCTACAGGCCTGGTGGAATGACGTGTTGCACAACATGGCTGACAGCAGATCTGTGCCAGAAGCCCAAAGGTGATCAGAGTGGCTCGGATGGAGAGGCCTGTGTTCTACATTGAACTGCAAATAGGCTGAAGATGATATAAGGCCGGCAACGCACTTGTAACGCCTCTGGTGTTGCGGGTGTCCATGGGTGGCGGTAAACGCTTATCATCAGGCGATACGTCTGCTCGTTTGCCACCTATATAAAAGAAAAAAAGTAGAAGCCGTTCAGAATTTGCACGGGAATTTCATTATTTCTCCTCTCAGGAAAAACAAATGACCATTAACATAACTTATTAATGTTAATATTCTAGGTAAAGGTGAAGTAGTATTGACGGTGCCACCATTCTTCCACATCTACGGTTTCAATGGAATTCTCAATTACAATCTAACAATAGGATCTCATATAGTTACAATGCCAAGGTAATCGGAAAATAATTTATATACTAAGCCAAAAAATGCTGGCATTGCATTACGAAGCTATATATGGATCATTTGATATAATACTTACTTATAGCTGCACTAGCTTTTGCCCTTCCTTCCATAAAAATCAAAGTATATCCAAGCCAAATTTCACGGAAATCGGTGCAGCGGCTTAGCCGTGAAAACGTAACAGATAGTCAGACAGAGTTACTTTCGAGTTTTTCACATTATTGGATTGAATTTAATAGTCTACGACTTTGACCCTAAAGAGATCGTTTAAATTTTAAGTAAGGCTAAGGGAACTTGACTGATAGGCCAAAACTCTCTACCTCTCTTTACATAACTGGATATATTTTAAAGAGAGAGAGAGTTTTAAAGTACAGCCGTTCACGCGTGTTACCGCGACCAAGGGGAATAAGGACCTATTCCTCTTGGTCGCGGTAACACGCGTAAACGGCTGTACTGATTTAGATGAAAATTTGTCATACACATAGTTCGAGTCCCGGAAAAGGAGATATTTTTTTTCCAGAAAAATAAGGGGAAGGGAATGAGATTTGAAAAGGGCGGTGGAAGTTTAGATAGGGAATCAATGGATGCTGAACAGATTTAGATGAAATTTGACACGGAGTGTTATTGGATATATTTGGGAGTGGCCGCGGGCAAAACCTATTAATTTATAAATATGGTCACGGTGGAAATGAAACATATTGATTTACATGCAATTAGGAAGTTGGAAAAAATTTTTGCTTATATTTTATTATATTTGTATTTAGCTTGAAGCGCAAAAAATTCATTTGAGGATACTAATTAAACTCAAAACATCCAAATTACAGATTCACACCAGATGACTACATCAAATGTTTAGACGAATACGAACCCACGACCTTATTCGTCGTACCGTCCCTACTCGCATTCTTAGCGACACACCCGAATGTTAAGAAGGAACATTTGCAGTCGGTAGAAACTATCATGGTAGGAGCAGCCCCAACTACAGACAGTATGCTCGAAAAGTTCTTACTGAAGTGTGAAAAGACCAAGGATGAGATAAGATTATTGCAAGGTTTGTTATTTTTATAGTATTTTTATAGTAATAGGCGCTCATAGCCCAGTTGCACTCAATCATCGAGGGTAAGGTAACGATGGCGCGGTCAGTACCTGGATGGGTGACCGCTGGTGGCATGTTACCATGAGCGTCTCCGTGATTCGGAGGTCACGTTAAGCAGTCGGTCCCGGTTGTTATCATAGGATAACAGTCGTGAAGCTTAGTTGGAGGCCTTCGGGCGGCTTAAAAACATCCAACGGCAAGATTTACGTAGCCACAACGTTGTCTTGCCAGTCCCCAACCCGCACTTGGCCAGCGTGGGGACGAATGGCCTTAACCCTCTCCTGAGAGGAGACCCGAGCCCAGCAGTGGGACATTATGGGTTGTTGTTTGTTTTGTTATTTTTATTTGTTTTTCACGACTTCACTAGAAAATTTCACTGTTGTTCTTGTTTTGTATCTGGGTGTTCGTTGTGTACATTTCCTTGTATGTGTGTAAAGTCGCCTTTCCTTCCGGGCACTGTTGCTTCGGGAAGTACCTGCACTCGGTCGCTAGGAGGGAATTGAGTCCCGCCTGCCGCTTCTGCGATTGCAGTGAGGACTCAGCCCAACACACGCTGGCCGTTTTGAGGGTCGGGCCACTGCAGTCATCGGAGGAGATCTCTCGCTACCGGCCGTCATAGGCTCCATGGTCATTATCGACAGCTGTTTTACCGCGGTCGCAACCTTCTACGAAGACGTCATCTAGCAGAAGGAGGCGCCGGATAGGGCCCTGGAAGACGATTTCTACACGGATCCAATTCTTACCCAATGCTTACCAGCGCTTCATGCCACCCTGAATGTAGCCGAGGATGGTCTGGACGGGTTTTCCCCTTCATCCGCTTCAGAGGCCAGCCGCGAGGAGGCGACGTACGCGTGTGCCGTACGTCGACTAAATTGAGAGTCCATCAGCAGACAGTACCCGTTTCAGTGCGGGCAGGCGCTGGGAAGGGTCTGGATGTCGTAATAATAGCGGTTCCCGGAATCTCCCGTCTCAGGCGCAGAGTGGCACACCGTGTGTTTTTAGTCGGTTCGATTCCGATACAACACCCCGCCGCAAATCCCGGTGGGGAAACCTCAGTGATTTATCTCGCCATTATTTCCCATAGTGGGTCTCAGGAAACGCCTGCACCTGTAAAGTCCGAAGTGTGGGAATATCTGAAAAAGTTTTACTAACAAAAAAAATGATTGTCTGTAAAGTCGGTTTATGGACTATAATTATACGTGGTTACGTCATAAGAAAGCGTTGATGAAAAAAATGTACCACAAGCCTAACGATTAGGCCGCTCGTGCTTCTATAATAGCTTGTTCGTTGTAAGGTTGCCTGGAAGAGATTGCTTTTGGCAATAAGGCCGCCCTTTGTACACTCTGTCTAACCTTTTATATACTCTCTTCTAACTGTAATATTATAGTGTGAAAATAAAGAGTTTTCTATCTATCTATCTATCTTGTTCCGCGCTCTCGCTTGCACGCTCAGCTCAGGCGAAACGTGACAATGAGTCATGCTTTTCTGTGCGAGCAACCGGGGTTCATCGATTTTTAAAAAGTTATCACCTCAGTAAATATCATTTATTATCATTTGTGTTTCAAATTGTTGATATTACCTATCCTACTAATATTATAAACGCGAAAGTTTGTAAGGATCTTTGTTACTCTTTCACGTAAAAACTACTTAACGGATTTGAATTAAACTTTACAGTAATATAGCTGATACATCAGAATAACACATAGGCTACTTTACCGCGATAACCGACATATAAACGGGCGGAGTCGCGAGCATAAACTAGTATAATATATTTTTTCATTTTAACAATTTTCAGGTTACGGTATGACCGAGAGCTCTCCCGTGACTCTGCTTACCCCATACACTTATCCATACGGTAAAGTGGGCTCAGTAGGACAACTAGTACCCAGCACACAAGCAAAGGTCGTATCTCTAACGACTGGTGAAATGTTGGGACCACATAAATCTGGTGAACTGTGGTTGAAAGGACCCCAAGTAAGTCCCTAAAATAACGTTTTTCCTATACTTTGATATCTAAAAATAATTCTCTATTTGTCTTAGATAAAAGAAGTGAAGAGGCATTGCAATTTTATTGCACGAAAGGCATAGAGGTTAAAGCGGTCTTCTTGCTGCTTTCTCCTGTGCTGAGTGTTGTGGGTTCAAACCCCACAATATAACAATTTGTGGATTACGCAGTGTTGTCAACACTGCCTAATCCACAAATTGTTATTTTGAGTATGGGTGTTCTTTTCATCCGTTTCTTGTATACTGTAAAGTCAGACGCGATACAAGCATATTCTTAATTAAAAAGAAAGAAAAAAAATCATAAATAAGGGTCTGTCTCTATACAATCTATACAAATAAATAAAATTGGTGTGTCTGTTTGTAATATTAAAATAACCGCTTTTAACTAAACTTTTAAAAAAGTGTGTCCGTCTGTATGACTGTTTTTTCCGGCTAATCTCTGGAACGCCTGGATCGATTTTGACGGGACTTTCACTGGTAGATAGGTGATGATATAAAGAGTAACTTAGACTAGATTTACCCAGCGGCTTTTCCCGTGGTAGTTGTTGTACCGCGGGTAACAGCTAGAAGAAAGTAAGAGCAATGCCCCGTGGTGTTTCTAGCAGCTGTTGCTCCTAGCTTATCCCACGAAAATCCTACATACACATTTTTGTTGGTATTTTTTCTCATATTTCGAACATTGTCTCTACTTCTGAGAATATTTCTAGACTAAAACAGACAAATCGATTTATAAATCTGAGTTTTAATGAGACTAACAATCATTTTACATAAGATAAACCAAAGAAAATTTGGAAAGGCCTATTTCCAGCAGTGGATTCTTAAAAGATGGTGACGAAAGATATTTCTTTACCTTGATTTACCTTGACCGATATATTTGCACAACGTTCAGAATAATCACAGATCCACATTCACATTCCAGGTGATGAAAGGCTACTGGAAAAACGAAAAGGCTACCAAAGAGACGGTGGATAGTGATGGCTGGCTACATACAGGCGACGTGGCGTACTATGACGAAGAACATTACTTCTTCATCGTGGACCGCACTAAAGAACTCATTAAGGTTAAGGGCAATCAGGTACGTAGACACGTGTTGCTCTAAATATAATTACAGGTGCTTGCAACACAGGAGTTAGCTAGACATGTGTTATATGAGCGAGTTCATACTTGAACACTGCCTCGGTGGCGCAGTGGTAGCGTAAACGGCTGGTATGCTTGAGTTCTCGGGTTCGAATCCTGCGTGGGATTAAATATTTACACACGATTAGAAAAATGCTTAACAACAGCTCGGTGTTTGGCAGTTCAGGTCCTAGCTCCCATGCCTCAGAGTGCACTTAAAGCGATCGGTCCTGCGCCTGACCTCTCCCCGGTCGTGTTAGATAACCGTCCCATGGGTTTATTAGAGTGAGGGAACAGAGAGTACACCTGTGTTTGCGCACACACTTGTGCACTATAATATCTCCTGCGTAGTTGGCTGGTCTCCGTTGAGGGTGGCTGCCGTGGCCGATCAGCTAGGAGAGATCAACATTTTTTACTAGCTTTGTCCCTTTGTCTAGTAGACAGTCTGACTAGCCCATATTCTTCCTCAAAAATCAAAATATCACTATGCCAAATTTCATGGAAATCGGTGCAGCGGTTTAGCCATGTAACAGACAGGGTTCTTTCAAATTTATAATATTAGTACCAATG
Source organism: Hyphantria cunea (assembly GCA_003709505.1). Lineage (NCBI taxonomy): Eukaryota > Metazoa > Arthropoda > Insecta > Lepidoptera > Erebidae > Hyphantria > Hyphantria cunea. The sequence goes on along the minus strand of PKRV01002163.1, from coordinate 196,378 downwards.
GATTTGAGGTTGTGTTTAACTTAGACAGAGACGAACTTCCTTACAACAGTTCGTCCCTTATTATAATATCTACTAGCTGGCCAGGAAAACGTTTTTTTGCCATAAAAATGAAATAAAATATATTAGAGGTTGATCGTAGAGGGTTGAAAATTGTTTTTTAATGCTGTATCAAAAACAAACAAAAAAATTGATTTAAAAAATAAAATAAAAGGTTTAGGGGTGAGACCACCTTTAATTTTGTATGCGTAAAAAATTTCATAAGAATCGGTCAAGCCGTTTCGGAGGAGTATAACAACAAACACCGCGAGACGAGAATCTTATATATTAGAAGATAAATCTTTACTAAAAAATAAAATTGAAATTAAAAGAGTATCTATTTTTAAATATTAAAATAACCGCCTTTTATTTATAAAAAAAAAACCTAGGTATTTAAAAAAATGTTGTCTACCTGTCTACATAAGCACATGTTTTTGATAAAGTCAATTCAGGAAAAGACAGTCCCCATTTCATGTCATCCACATTTTTTATATTTTTTATCATTAATTCCATCACGACGAAGACTTGAAGACTCGAAGACTTAGAATTGAAGACTTGAAATACTTGACATTGGCAGAAATAGCTGATCCGGCTGATTGCCATTCATCAAAAGAAGAAGTCAATTCACCGTAAGCCTTCTGCAACATTTTCAGTGCCTCCGAACACGAAAATCCATTAGCGATACAAAATTGAAGTAAATTAAATGACGTTTTTGTCGCTTTGCCTGTATTACAAAACTACTTCTTCTTTTGATGAATGGCAATCAGCCCGATAAGCTATTTCTGCCAATGTCAAGTATTTCAAGTCTTCAATTCTAAGTCTTCGAGTCTTCAAGTCTTCGTCGTGATGGAATTAATGATAAAAATTATAAAAAATGTGGATGACATGAAATGGGGACCGTCTATCGCAAAAACAAAAAACGATCTCCAACACGAAAATCCATTAGCGATACAAAATTGAAGTAAATTAAATGACGGTTTTGTCGCTTTGCCTGTGTTACAAAACTAACTCTTGTCCTCTAAATTGACAGGTGTCACCGACAGAATTAGAGAGCGTCATCATGGAGCGGCCAGAAGTAGCGGACGTGGCTGTCGTAGGCGTCCCTCACCCCTTGGCGGGTGAAGTGCCCAAAGCGTTCGTCGTTCTTAAACCCAAAAACAAACTAACAGAAAAAGATGTATACGATTTAGTCGCTCAGAAACTAACGAAATACAAACACCTTGAAGGAGGTGTGCTATTTTTGGACACGATACCTAGGAACGCGGCCGGCAAAATCATGCGAAACGAACTCAAAGTGCTTGGAGCTAAGAAAAATTAGTCGATTTGTACAATAAATAAAATTAGGAGTATTATTTTAGTATTTTGTAATATATGACCATTGTGATGACGTATTAATGTAGATTATTAGAATCATGTTGTGATTTTGTTAGATTAAGTTTTATTCCATGTAAATAGTTACTTGTTGTGATCAAAGAATTAAATATTTATTTTTTATTTATTTCATTTCCTTATTTCTAATTAAAGTTTAACCGTATTAAGTTTTATTCCATGTAAATAGTTAATTGTTGTGATCAAAGAATAAAATATTTATTTAATTGCCATAATTCTGATTAAAGCTTAGTCCTGCAAGTCTAGGTATCTGAGTAAGGTACGCTTTAATTTGAGTTATGGTAAAAGGTATCACAGTACTAATTGGACTACGAATAAACTCAAATAGAATTGAATTAGTGGACGTAGCTTATCATGCCATGTTTGCTATCCGCCCCCCCAAAGGCCGAGAGTTCTTGTGCAACGTATTTTTGGTGGAATGAACTTTGCTAATCTTAAAGAGGATGCGCGTAACATCGATTCGCAGTGTGTGAACGAAAAAGTCAGAATATTTATCGAAAATTTAATACAACTGTATAACGTTCTCGCACCTTTGATTCTCGATCCATTGAAATTAAATATTTACCGGCTCCATTAGTCTAAAATCCGAATTTTTTATGTATAATATTGATGAGGAGAAAATACATATTGGTTGCCTATCAAAATGTGGCCACTAGTATTTTCAATTAAATAATTAGTGTTTTTTCGGAAAAAAATAATTCATTCGTATTGTAAATAAAATATCGTCCACTTCACGGTAATAGTATATAGAGTCTAAAAATCACGGTTGACTTTGTGCATTCGGGCGCACCTTTTCATAGCCAGGTGTAAACGTGTATGATTTTGGTACTGTGGCGACTTCCACATACAGCGGCAACAAAAAATATATGACACCGCCATCTACCGAAGAAACACTGAAATACGGAGTAACGTAGTATATGAAAAAGCTACCAATTCTGTATCGTGCAATAGAAGTTCTCGCTTCGATTAACATATACGAGGTGTGTACAAAAAGTATCACGAATTTTGAATTTTCGTGGGTTACGTATATTCGAATTTCGATTTTTTTGTGGCGTTATGTTGGTACATATGTCTCTCACTTATGCTGACAAGTTCGGCCATTTTGAATGTTCAGTTAATTGTTGACATCTGCTTTGCTTGCGCGTGTTTTGGTTCGTCATCGATTTTTACCTATTCAAAAAAATGGAACAAAGAATTTGTATCAAATATTGTGTGAAAAACGAAATTAAGTGCGCGGATGCACTCCGAATGTTGCCTGTGGCATAATACGAAGAAGCTACTTTGGACAAAAGAAACGTTTATTGGTGGTACAAAATGTTTTCAGAAGGCCGAGAAGATGTGAACGACGAAGAGCGTGCCGGACGCCCGAGCACTTCAACAACAGACGAAAAAATTTATGAAGTGAAGAAAATGGCATTGGCCAATCGTCGAATCACCGTTAGAAAAATTGCCGAGGACCTAGGCATATCGATTGGCTCGTGCCATTCGATTTTAATCGATAATTTGGGCATGAGACGGGTCGCCGCAAAATTCGTACCAAAAATGCTCAATTTCGATCAAAAACAGCATCGCATGAACGTTGCTAATGAGATGTTGGAATCTGTCCGCAACTTTTTCTTGTTCCCGAAACTGAAGAGGCCCATGAAAGGACGACGCTACGCCACGATAGACGAGATAAAGACGGCATCGAAGGAGGAGCTGAACAAGATTTGACTGCCTCGGTGGCGCAGTGGTGGCGTACGCGACTGCTGTCCATGAGGTCTCGGGTTCGAATCCTGAGTCGGACCGAATGTTTGTATGATCTGCAAATATTTGTTTCGGAGTTTGGGTGTTTCTATGTATGATATGTATGTATTTACAAAAAAAAAAGTATTTATGTAGTAATATCAGTTATCTAATACCCATAATACAAGCTCTGCTTAGTTTGGGACTAGATGGCGTTGTGTGTTAGATGTCCGAAATATTTATGTCCGAAAAATATTTAAGATACAAAAAAATGATTTTTTGAAGTGCTTCGAAGAGTGGAAAAAACGTTCGCACAAGTATATAATATCCCTTGGGGGATTACTTTGAAAGGGATTCACGAATAAATAAATAATTTTTGAAAATACACAAAATTATTAAGATACTTTTTGAACACACTACGTATACAACTTCCCAACATCAACCGTTGGGCAGTGGCTCGCCTGGTCCTCGCAGGATCTTCTCTTAATGTTGGAGACATGACACCCGTTCCTCCACAGTACATTGATACATTCATAACGGGAATTTATTATTTATGTATCAAATTAAAGTTCATTTTTTTCTCCTTATTATCATATACGGCTGCTTAAGTAAATCTGGCCCCAAATAAGGGTAACTGGCTGTTAAAGACTATGTATATTTAAAGTAAAGTAAAAGAGAGTTAGCGCATAACATCATCAAGCGAAAACAGTAAATAGTTTTAAGACAATGGTTCAAGAATTTTATTGGTCATAACTGATTCAGTTACGGATGAGGTTATGATATGAAGGTTTTTCATTTTCATATGTGATGTAATTAAGTAATTATGGTGATTGGTATATGTGTATATATGTATGTATATGTATATATATGTGTGTATATGTTTATAGCATTTGTATGGTTACATGGGCGGATCGAGGGAGGGGCAGCTGCCCCACCCTGGGTTTGGTTAAATCCTTACTATCTTCTTTTAGTTTTTTCTTTTAAATTGATTTAGCGACTTAGTTACACCTCGCATAAGTAGGTACTTAAAGTAAATTAATTGGAACACTTGCTGTTCATATAGCGAGAGAAGTCCAGTTTCATGGCTATTTGGAGGGTAAGGCTAAACTGGCCTCGAAGAAGCTTGGCATTATGAACAAATCGAGACGGTATTGCACTCTGGCCCACCACCTTCTGCTTTATATGGCACAGATTCGGCCTCATAAAGAATACTGTTCTTGTTGCTGCCCAGTACCGTCTCCGTACCTCACCGTCAGACTGCGTCCAACGGAGCGCAACTCGAATCGTTGACTGCCAATATTTTGCAAATCGGCTAGACTCTAGTCTATAGGAATGCGTAACGATGTGTCCTCGCTATGCATTCTATTGCTTTTACTATGGGAAGTGCTCCGAGGAATTGTTTGGCAGTCCACAACTGTGCGCTTTTCTAGAAACTTTCTGCCTCGCACAACAAAACTCTGGAAAGAACTTCTTTTTCTTCTTTTTTTTTAACAACTCCCGCATTAGGAATATAAATTCCGGTGTCGCGGGGATCTTTACAAACATACATGAAACGGACACAAAGTACACCCAGACTTAGAACAACAATTTATGGATCACACAAAGTGTTGTCCCATGTAGGATTTGAACCCACAACACTTGGCGCAGTAGGAAGCGGTGTGGCGACCACTGAAACCACTAGGCCAACCATGTAGTCTGTAGTATCCCTGGACCAATACGACCTACAATCTTTCAGACAAAGAGCTTACTCCTTTTTGAAAGGCTGGCAACGCACTAGTGACGCCTCTGGGGCTGCTGGTGTCCATAGGCGGCGGTAATCGCTTACTATCAGGCGATCCGTCTTCTCGTTTGCCGCTTATCCAATAAAAAATATTGGAATAACGGAGTTAATACAAGTAGTAGTAACATTTTTCCCAAAGGTGAAGACATCACGGCCTCACAGAAAACTGGTGTGAAACAACGCTTGCGCTGTGTTTCAGCGAGTGAGTGAGGATACCGGAGGCCCATAACCTCAACCCCTCCCTATCCCCAAAGGCCGGCAACGCACTTGTGACGCCTCTGGTGTTGCGGGTGTCCATGGGCGGCGGTAATCGCTTACCAACTGGCGATCCGTCTGTTCGTTTGCCCGTGATTCCATAAAAAAAGACCCTCTAAATTTACTTTTAAAATAATGTTTCTGTATCTAAAGAATTTATATAAAAAATATCTATACATCAAAATAAAGTCAACTGCTACTGCCTCCATTACTTTTTAATCCATCCTAAGGTAGTCTAGAAGAGATTACTTTTGTAATAAGGCCCCCTTTGTACATTATATTATATATTGGTCATATTCTCTCTTGAAAAAATGTGTAACAATGTACGAATAAAGTTTCTATCTATCATGTTTATTAAGGTACCATCACCAAATAAAACTTTTGATATTTATTTGTAGCTTATGTAACCCAGGCTATTTTTGTGAATTTATTGAGACCTCACCTATTATAATTGGTTCATTACTTCAAGCACTATAGTGGAACCCACAAATATTCCATATAGGCTTCCAAAACTACTACCCTTCCATTTAACTTCACCGTAGAGATCATGGAAATATGATTGATGATCATATTAAAACATAATAGTTTACAAATTCATTAATTTATTCCTCACATTTTACATAAAGACATAAAATAATACTCATTAGTCATAATCATACATGTACAACCTTAATTACTGCTGAGACCTAACTGTGAACAACTTGTCTTATAATGAAGTCATGTAACAACTTTTTTTTTTAAATAAATAAACACTGTTATGTTGTCTATTACAGAAGTTTTGAGGGAAATAAATGAAAATACTAAAACATAAGACTTTTTAGAGTTACATAGAACCGGCCAGAGTGCTCACAGTGCAAGCAAGAAAAATAAGAATTTAATTATAAATTATAATAATATTTCTTATTTTTCTATCAAATAACAGTCATAAAATGAGATACTAAAGCCTATACTTGTTTAGGACTCACTTTTGATAGGTTCAGCCTCAGAATTAACATTTTCAGATTTACTCTCTTCATGTTTTTCAGATATTTCGTTTTTCTCATCTTTATCCTTTTCTGAATTTTCAGGCCCATCCGCAGGTGGGTGAGGTAGTTCTGATTTTACATCAGATATTGAGTAGTTATCTGATTCTATTATCACTTTAGGCGAATCTTCAGATACTTCTTTAGGTGCTTGTTCCAAAGCTGGTTCTGGGTCTTTAACATTATTGTCTTCAGAAGCACTCTCAGAAGGTGTATCTGATTGATTAGACTCTTCTTGAATATCAATATGTCTTTCATCTGTTTTCGGAGAGTTACTATTCCCATCCGTATTGTCACTAGACGAGGAACTTTCTTCGCTTGATGTTGACACTTCTGAAATATGTTTATTCTCAACATCTTCTTTTATAGTAGAATCTGAGCTACTTTCGTCTATAGCAACAGATTGAGTTTCTATTACTGTCTTAGCTTCTTGGTCAATGGGTTCTTTTTCACTAGCTTCCTTTGTCTCTTTTACCTTTTCAGTTATTGCCTGCTCACTGAGTCTTTGTTCAGTCATTTCAGCATCATCAACTTTTATTTCCGGAATGATTAGTGCAGGAGTGTTTGTTTCTGCTTTCATTTCTACATCAGTTTTAAGTTCAGTTGCTGTATTTGTTGAAGTTTTGGCTTCTATTGCTTTTTCTTTCTCTGTTGAAACCTGTGCCTGGGGATCAATGTCAGCACTTGTTTTATTATCTGTTGGTTGTTCGTCAGTACTTGTATTTGGTTCTGGGGGTGTAACCGATTCATATTGAGTATTAACTTTATCTTGAGTATCCATTGGTATGTCACGTTTTGCCTTTAATCGTGCTTCTATGTCATCAACTGTAATGTGAGAATCAGATGATCCTGGTTGAGGTTCAGATGTTTGAGGGTGTTCAGCATTCTCCTTCCATGACATATCTTCCATCTCAACATCAACATTGTATTCTGAATTATTATCAGAACCGTTCACAATGGGTTCTACTGGATCACCATTCTCTGGTTCCGAGTGACGAAGAATACCCGGCTCCCTGGTGCTAACAACTAAAATATTCTTCTCAACGGCTCTCATAAATTTATCAACACGATTATACTGTTTACGTGGATATGTAAGTAATTCGCAAATTCTTTGAACAGTAAATGGAGCAGAAGCGAATGAATCAAGACGTTCCAACAGCGCATTCTTCATACTATCGTAATTGAACGGGTCCACGTTAGGATAAGGTGGAATTTCTATACCTGGAGATGTTTCGTAAAAGTCTGTAATTACAGCAACAAGCTTTTCTTTGAATAAAGGTCTTACCAAAGACCATTGATAAACAGGATCACCGGTACGGGCTACGTACGCTAAGTATTCGTTAAGCTCTTGTGGAATAGTTTTAGGTTTGCGTTTGGAGAAATCTTCTAAAAAATTGAATATCTCTTCGGTGTTTTCCATTTCAAAGAATTTATTAACAAAATTCCCAATAAATAATTCACACTTCAGAAACAGTAAACCACACTGCTGTACAGTATACAATCACAACCACAAACAATGCTGACTTGCTGACACTTTTTTTAATTTACAGAAGGACACACAGAAAATTCTAATCAGGGTTGCAAGTACTAAGTAGACTTATAGACAATTTATTTTTTAAGATACAAAAAAGATCAAACAATATTTATTTAGTACTAAACTGCAGCAGTTGAAATCATTTCAATTAACGGTAAAAGTATAAAGTACTTCTACCTTGAATAATCGAGTTGAGTTGAGAATACAGATCTAATGGTTTCTACATTTATTAAATATTTTATCTCTATTAACTGAAATCGTCATAATCGTCGTAATTATGAAATCGTCATATAATTAAAGACAGAAATTGAAGATTACTAATTTATTTATTTCTAATAAATTTTGTCACTTTAGTCTAAATTCTGTTTCAACAAGCACTATAAAATAACTTTGTTTAATTTTGAAATTATAAAATGTGATATATTTGTACATCGACGTCGATGTACAATTATGGTGCATAAAGTTTCTAAATAAATAAATAAAATAAATATATGCGGATGCTTGTGCTGTAAAATTGAGATATTATTGTTTAAGGAAAACTAATATTCTTTGGTATAAATTTACTTAAAACCTAAGAATACATTCGGTGTTCCTGTTCATTATACTACACACAGTACGGTACGACACTACTGACAGAACTGACAAATGAAGTTTTATTAATTTACAATTTTTTGCAGCAATCTATCGCAAAGCGGATTACTGGCTGAAAGTAAATGAATTAGGAACTTCAAGTAAACATGAATAACTTGTTGCGTAGAACTATTTTTCCATCTTATAACAACACTTTAAAATTATGCAGATATTATGCCAATGGTGGTACCACAAAAGAAAAAATTGATACTTTGATCAAAAACAATAAAGTTGTGGTATTTATGAAAGGTGTTCCAGACGCTCCAAGATGTGGATTTAGTAATGCAGTGGTTCAAATAATGAGGATGCATGCGGTTCCCTATGACAGTCACGACGTCCTCTCCGATGAGACTCTAAGACAAGGTTAGTTTTAGTATGTATTTAAAAATATGTATAATTACGTCGCCGTGTAGTTTAACTTCTATGGTAACCCGAGGCCTATGTACAGTTGATGAAGTTGATATATACAGCATTATTACTACACACATAACACAACCAAAGAACAGCTGATTGTGTTACCATACAATGTTATGGTAGTTATACAAGATAGTGTGGACTAGCAATTAGATTAGGTTGACTATGGACAATTGTCTTTGTCTTTTAGGTGATAGTTTTCATTAGGGTTCTTTCACCCTCAGTACTTGTGTGTAATCTTCTGAACTAATAAGAGGTGATCATAGTTATATATATCAAACAGGAAGTAGTAAAGCAATTCAGTAGTATTGTAGTATACACCACAAACAGCTTGACTGCAGGCATTGAGGTAACAATAAGGATGTTTGCAACATTTATGCATTTTAAAATGACTGGTCATTGGGTCCTCCTTATTTTAGGTCCAGTTTTAGTAGGTTATGCCCCAGACAGCCCTTGAAAACAACACAGTGGTAATGGCATACCCTATAGTAGGTTACTATAGACTACCTCAGTGTTACAGTGGTACATATACAACTGCTGTGCTGAGATATTGGGTATGATTCAAAGTTATACCAAATGTTTATATGATTTGCAAATATTAGTTTTGATGTTTTTATATGTATTATGTATGAATTTACAAAAGTATATGAGTATTTTATCAGTCAATCTAGCTTTCATTGTACAAGCTCTGATTAGTTTGGAACTAGATAAAAATAATAACTTTACAAATCTTACAGGCTATTAAAACTAGGCAAAACATGTGCTTTGGTAACCAGATTAACACATATATAATTATACTTGTTGAGTCCCACAATGTTACCTGTGGCTAATGCTGTACCATTATGCATGTAACAAAAACAGCTAAAAAAAGTAGCCTAAGTTGCTCCTTATTAAGTCTGCTGCCTGCTAGTAAAAGTCCTGTCAAAATCCGTCCAGCCATTCCAAAGATTAGGTGAGAGAAACAGACAGACTGACAAAAATTGAATAAAATAATATTTTGGTATATATAATATGTATACATATGCATTTAGTAAAAAGTAGTTATTTCAATATTATAAACAGACACTCCTGTTTTAGTTATTTCTATAGATTTATAGGTATATATTTTTAGTATCTAAAAATATATATTTGAACATATAATATAGTTTTTTTTTATGATACATTATAGGAAACAAACAGACGTATAGTTAAATTACATCCAGATAAAAACATGTTAATCACACAAAGATTTGTCCTGGTGATGGTGTTGTGTGTATCAGATGCTTAAAATATCAGTATAGATTAAACATATAAAGTGATTATATAACCAGACTATCAAATAACCATTTTCGCTTGCCACACTTTGAACATAAATATATTTTTAAACACGGGCAATAATTACATTAAAAAATTGTTTGTCTGAAATTTCCATTTAAATTAGACCATTTTAAATTTGTAACATAAACTCGTATGTTCTCTCCTAGCTGATTACGGCCATGGCGGCCAGTCTCAACAGATACCAGCCAACTACACAGGAGATATTATAGTGCACAAGTGTGTGCGGAAACAGAGGTGCTCTTTATGTTCCCTCACTCTCATAATCCGATGGGATGGTTAACAGAAACGATCAGGCATAGATCAAGTGCAGGACCGATAGTTTTATGTGCTCTCCGAAGCACAGGGTTCAGACCTTAACTTCCAAACTACAAACTCTTCTTAAGTATTTATATAATCAGAAAAACCCAATAACACTTGGTCCGACCTGGGATTTGAACCCGAGACTTCATGATTGGCAGTCTCATAGTTCAACCGCTAGACCAATGAGCCAGGCATAAACTTGTATAAACTCTTAAATATTCATGTTCATTTACTTGACTGTTTCTTTTCAGGTATTAAAGATTACTCTAATTGGCCAACTATTCCACAAGTTTTCATTAATGGTGAGTTTGTGGGTGGTTGTGACATAATGCTGCAGATGCACCAATCTGGTGAGCTTATTGAGGAACTCAAGAAAGTTGGTATAAAGAGTGCTTTATTAACAGCTGCTGAACAGTCTAAAGAAGAAAAGAAGTGAACAAAAGAACCTCATTTTTGTTTTTTAGGCTTAGTTACCTTTATAGTTGTTCATAGTATAGCTAATAATGTAATTTATGGTATTCTATTTTGTTGCTCTATGATAGTATGTGTTGTTTGCAAAACTGTTCTATTATATTACTATATGGTATATTTATGTTATATTTTCCTAAATATATTATATATCCCTGATATTTATTAATTAAGATGTTTTTAATTCTACTCCGAATGCATGGATATATGTATTTGTTGTTGACATTTTTCTGGGATGAATTTGTTTTTATTACAAGGACTTTAATTAATTGTTAGGTAGTTGTGCAAATAAAAAAGTACTATTGTTTTAAGAGCTTTTTATTAAATTAGCTGTACATTCGAGTTAGTATACTTTTGGGCACATAAGTCATTCTTATTCTACATACCGCTGTTGTCTCGCGTAACATAATTGGTTGGATTACAACGCAGTCATTATTAAAAGACAAATATATGGCAGATCATTTATTCAGAGTACTTGTTCCAATACTCCCCAAACGATAAACATGAGAAATAAATAGATGCAGGCAAGCTATGGCAATCTATGATATAAATAATTTGTGTGACACTTCCCTGCAACATTTATAGTAAATTTAGAAAACTTAAAAATTATTGTGCCTACCATCATACTATAATTACTAATGGCAGTAAATAAAAATCGAGCTTGTATAAATAATGTTTGCTTATAAATAAAAAAATATAACAAAAACATTCTCACAATGCGAATGAGTCTTATTTTGGTGTCACACATTAGTCAAGCCTAACATTAGCACCATTTTTATCTTACAAATATTTTTTTGTGACTTCTCTGAGAATTTCTTATAAAAGTTAAAAATACCTAATGCTAATGTATAAATATAGTTGTAAACATATAAAATGATTTCTCTGATTTGAGCCAAAAGGTTACTAAACATTAGGAAAGAGTTTTTATGGTATGAAAGTTAACGGCTTTTTTGGTTTGAACATTGCACATAATATTTAATAAAGAACTGTTTTATAGACTAAAATACATCACAAAAATTGTTTGCTCCACATTGACCCCGGTTTAGGGCGAATTCTGAGAATGAGGTCAATGTAAGGGAAATAATCTTTGCATGCTTTACGTCGCCGCTGGAGTTCCGGCCGAGTTGTTAGTGAGCTGCACGCCGTCTGGATTCCGTATACTCCTTGACCGTCGACGTGGATGACAATGTCCTAAATACGACATCTATGACCCTGTGTCTGATTAAAAAAAAGGTTTTAGTATTATATCTATATATATAAAGTTGAATGTTTATCTGTATGTCCTTTATAGAATCGTAAACTATGCATTTGATCAAGTCATGATCTTCAGCAAAGTGTTGTGTTTCTGAGTTCGTACGACCTGCTTTGCCCCGCGGCGTTGCTTGCGGTTGTTACATGTGGTACAATAACACATTTTGCACTAACTGAGCCCCGCGGTGTTCAGTCAGTACAAAATAAAACGGATTCTTTAAAAAGATTAATCAATTTACAAGCCGGCAATGCTGAAAGGCTTAAAATTCCTTTTTTATTTTCTGCTCCTATTAACGCCGCAAGATCAGTGACTCACGAGCACAGAATTATGACATTCAGGAAGACCCAGGAAATATTAAACCGTCTTGGAATCCGCAACGAAATCATTCAGAAGAAAACTGTAGGAGTTGGAAATATTATAAGTCCAGAGACAAAATGCAAGTGAAAATCGGCAAATAATATTATGGATTCTAAGCTAATAAGCGAGGTAGTACTCTATTCGTGTAATATGTATGGCAGAATACGTGTGTAGTTAGAGGGATCGCGGCTACCTAAAGGTCGGTCTCGCCGTAGAGCGCGGTGGAGAAGGCCATGTAGTCGAGCGCGCCGGGCGGGGCGCCCGAGCCGCGGTAGGGCGGCATGCGCGCCACGCAGTACTCCGCCTGGTCCGGCGGCAGCTCGCGCCTCAGCTCGTCCGCCGTGATGTAGGGCTGCGGGCGGGACGCTCGTTAGCTCATTACCGCCATAAAGTACTCTACTCTATTCTCAATTAAAACGAATATTACAATTTATCTTGGAAAATATTATTACTACAGCTTTTTATTTCTATAAAAATTTTAATCGAATAAACATTGAAATTTATTGAGTTGTCTAAAACAGTGACGTCACAAGTTTGTCTTTAGTACATTTTTCATATGGAGCGATTGTTTTGACAGATGATAAAAAGTAATTAATTTAACTTAGGTGTCGACTACTGTATTACTGGTCCAGAAAAATCTAAGTACTTTAGAATGTAGTAGTTACCTTGTCGCCGGCTAAGATCCTAAAGCTGTCGATCACTTGTTCAGCGGTGTCTGTATCTGTAGATTCCCTTGTCATGAAGTCCAGGAACGCATCGAACGAAACGTAGCCTGTGAGTAAACAAATTACCGTTAGCAGTTTTAATTTTTCGACCCTTACGTCAGTAATGATACAACGGCTATCGTATTGCTTACCAGTGTTGTTAGGGTCGACTACGGCAAGTATGCGCTGGAAGTCTAGTTCTCCTTGTCTGTCCTTGCCGATACTGTAGCCCAGAGACACCAAGCAAGATTTGTATTCCTCGGGTGCTAGGCGGCCTGAAAATTACCAATTTTATAAATAGGGGGTCTAATGTTTTTTTTTGAGGTTTAATCATAAATACGGCAAAAAAAATACCAGTGCGGTTTTTGTCGAAGTGGTTGAATGAAGCGCGGAACTCAGTCAATTGTTCCTGAGTAATGCCCTTAGAGTCACGAGTCAAGATCTGGTTCTCGACTTCATTGATAGTGCGGTTGATGGAAGTTAGAAGTTGTTCCCATCCAACGCGCAGAGTTTCCATTGTGTATTGCGAGTACCTGTAACATGAAACTTGTTAGAATAATTTAATATACGAGTATGTTATTTGATAGCTTTTAATTGAAACTAGGTTAGATACTCGCCTATTCTCGAAGATCATTCCCTCCTGTACAGCTTGGTGGATGCGCTCGAGCTCCTCAATATGAGGTTTGTAAGCGTAGACTCCAGTCTCGTATTCCTTGAGCCTGCGCAATTGGTCTTCCAGAGAGCCCTGAGATACCAATATGACTAATTACTTAGACGTTAATATATTATCTTTGCCTTTATTATACATATATATACACGAAGATTTTTTGTCTATAAAATTCACTTGAACTTTTTCTTTTGATTTATTATACATAAATATTATTTACCTGCAGACCCATGCCGATGGCGGTGACTGCATCCATTTGCCTTTCGATCCACGGTCCAACGGCGTTAGCCTTTTCGGCGAACTGGCGCCTGAGGGTCTCGTTGTTCTGTTGCTTGCGCAGTTCTGCGTTGAGCGTGCCGTCCCGCTGGGGCACCAACTGCCTCACGTCTGACCACTTGCGGTTCAGCTCGTGAGCAGTGAGAGTGGTGTAGGGGTTCTCCAAACCACCAGGGATCTGGTGTTGTTTCACGATAGCCTCAACCTGGTGCACCAGGTTGACTATCGCCTGAAAAGTGATTATATAATATTACTGCAATTCTAATTTCATGAGAAGTAATAGAGGACGTAATTCGAATTGTTTAAAATAAATCTTACCTGATATTCTTTGTCCGCTTCCCCGAGGGTAGCCTTAAAGCGAGCGTGCGCATCCATGAGACCAGAGATTTCTTCAATGGTATGCACGATGAACATATCTACAAGGTCCTCTCGGGTTCCGTCCAACCTGGTGACAGAGTACAGTCTCATCACTAACAATGTTTTTTACCTAATTCATAGCACTGCAATTTACAAATCGACTGACCGGTGGATTTTGAAAACCGACACAGAGGTCAAAACTGAACTGATGCTTTATAACCATTACAGCGTGTTTAATGAAAGTAATTAACTAGAGCACGTGCATACTTAGTATTTAGCTTTATACCAATATGTGAAACTTGTAATTGTTGATATTTTAATTGAATATCATGTTCAGATTATACTAAATAAGGGGTTTGGTTCTGTTTTTTTAAAAGGTAATGTAGAAGAAACGTAATCATTAATTATAATACAGAATTCAATGAAATTCAGACGCCAAAGCTAAATTATTAATTCAAACTTAATGATTAGTAAATCACTGAAGGCAATAAAAGTTATAAGAGACTGAAAACGACCGCAAATATGAATAAAGTGATGTGAAAGTTCAAGTGGGTGAAGAGCGAGTACATACCAGTTGTTGAATGGAGCAGCGCGCTTGGCGAACTCGAGGTGCAGAAGGTCGATCTGCTCGAGCACGCGCTCGGCGTCGTCGAGCGCGTGGCGGCGGCGCTGCGTGAGCGCGCCCAGGCGGTCCCACTGCGAGCAGATGCGCTGGCAGCGCGCGTTCACTGACGCCACGTCGTGGTACTCCAGTGTGCTGTCAAATATTGGTGTGCTAAATTAAAACCTATCCTGTCCGTGTGCTGACGGATTAAGAAAACGTAGTGTCACCATCCCCAGTCGAGGCGACTAAGAAAAAAAAACCTAAACAGAACAACAGGACACAAAAAGAAGAAAAACTTCAAAAAAACCCCATACCTCTATACCAACCCGTCTAGCCAACTTGGTATGGTAGGCCAAAACCTCCTTTCAAAGGAGAGGCTTATGTCCAGCCGGGGCTGATAAAGGCTGTTGATGAAATTAAAATGTTAATTATTTTGTTCGAAAACTAACTAAACTAAAAATTATTTAAATTAAGTCCTATGAAGTGACATTCTAAATGTCAAAAAATTACTAATTAAGTATGTTACACTAAAAACAGACGTAATATAATACACGTATATAAAACTATCACCTTACTAAAATAAGAGAATAGAAGATAATTTTAGAGAAAATGTTGTTCAGTGGCGCAGAAACAGGCTTAATACAGGTAGGTTTATATTAACTGCATACCCAATAAATACCAGCCCTCCAGTTATTTTGAATATAGATTACGTATGGAAATGCACCACTTACATTCTCACTTATTGTTCACCATTTTATAACTGTTAGAAGGAATGTCTGTCTATACCAATAAAAATATTACTACTATATAAAAAAGTAATTTATGTTGATAGATTAAACTTATTTCCACTGATTTTAATATTAATATACATTAATGTTCAAATATTTATCCGGCTCGAAGGACCATGAAAAAATTAAAAATGATTAATGTTCGTAAGTGATATGAAAAAAATGTATGTGTGTAACAATGTTTTCTTCTTTTTCTATTATAGACACTAAAAACTCATGTTATTTGTTGCAATAACTTACATACTTCCTCAGATTTATCATAAGTATGGTGGACTACTTAGTAAGTGCAGAGTAGATGANATTTAAAATGAGTTGTGTCTTATCAAATGACATTCTAAATGTCAAAAAATTACTAATTAAGAAAATATTGTTCAGTAGCGCAGAAACAGGCTTAATACAGGTACTTTTATATTAACTGCTCACCCAATAAATACCAGCCCTCCAGTTATTTTGAATATAGATTACGTATGAAAATACACCACTTATATTCTCACTTATTGTTCACCATTTTATAACTGTTAGAAGGAATGTCTGTCTATACCAATAAAAATATTATTACTATATGAAAAAGTAATTTATGTTGATAGATTAAACTTATTTCCACTGATTTTAATATTAATATACACTAATGTTCAAATATTTATCCGGCTCGAAGGACCATGAAAAAATTAAAAATGATTAATGTTGGTAAGTGATATGAAAAAAATATATGTGTGTAACAATGTTTTCTTCTTTTTCTATTATAGACACTAAAAACTCATGTTACTTGTTGCAATAACTTACATACTTCCTCAGATTTATCATAAGTATGGTGGACTACTTAGTAAGTGCAGAGTAGATGGCTTATTCTTGACTAATATGGTATAGCGTCGAGTTTTGTATTGAAAATGTGTAAATCCGCTGGTTAGAGTGTTTGGTTAATGCCTATAAGTAACCTTAAAATTGTCAAAAATTAGGTGGTAACAACTTACTTGAGCTCCTGTGCAATAGCTGCAATCTGTTCAACACGATCTTGGTGCGCGGCGAGGTCTGATTCGAAGGCTTCGTGTTTCTTTTTCAGAGCCTTGATATCATTCAGCTTGCACTGACGGAAGTCCTGAGATTGGAGCATCTCCTCTTTACCTAATGAATGAGTTTTCATATTATGGATGTGGGCTTTCATACAATCAAGATTATACTATCATCGTCAAGTTGTATCAAGTTTAGTTTAGAGATGTCTGAAAAAAGTTCGTTATGTAATATACCTCTGGTCCAGTCCTCGTGGATGTCGGCTTTGTGCTTGAACTTCTGGGCCAGGTAGTCAAGACGCTCGAGACGCATCATCTCGCTAAGAAGCCATTCTTCAAACGCCTTCTCAGCAATCTCCAGTCCCTTCCAGGCACCAGCGATGTCCTTAAAAATATAGTCAGCTAATCACATTTCTGTTTATTGTTGAGCCAAAAACCTTTGCAGATTATATAATCAGAGTTTTGGAAAATATGGCGTGATAAACAGTATGAGAATTCACCTACCTCAAGTTACAGAGGGTGACTTAAAATTTTATATCAAACGGGTTTTACGATGTTTTTTTAAAGGTTTGAGGCATGTTCATAATACTCACAGAAACCATCTTGCCCTCAGTTGGCATGTAGGCGGGGCGGTTACTAAGACGGAGTTTAGTTTGGAGGGTGTTGAAGTTTGTTTCCAGCTTGGCTTTTTGCTCTACACGTGGTGGCTTGTGTTTACGCCTGAAATGTTTGCAAATAATACGCATTTGAATCCGTAACTTAAAAACTTAGGAAATGAGGCTCAAACTATATTTATGGTATTTCTGTTAGGCGTTTTACCTGTAAGTACGGTAATCTTCCAGCTTTTTCTGGCAACCGGCAAGAGAGTTGTCGGTTTGGCGGCTGTTAAGCCATGGCATGGTGCGCCTTATCCAATCCAACAGCTATGCAAACAATAATTACCTCGTTAGTAATCGATAATATCAAAAGGTCTATACTTAGTATTTATTTCATATTTGTTTACACTTACATCGCTGGCAAGACGTTCATACTCTTCCATGAGGCGTTCATTCTCCTGGTTGACTTTGAGAACTTTGCAGATGCGGTTCGCGGCCGTCTCAGCCTGCAGAAATATGTAATTTCATTATTTTTAAATCAGTACTTTGTCAAATTCTTTGCTAAATAGATAGACAAGCATACTTTGTTATTTTGCGAGATACTTATTTTCAAACTGCAAACTCTTCTACTACTTTTTAAAATTATGTGTTTCTAGATTGTAATGCCGATCTATGGCAGTATTTTCTACTGGATTAGTAGGTGTATTTACTGAACACAAACCTTTTGAGCGCCAGAGAAGCAATGGTAGTATGAAGAGACGTATGTCATGACGGCACGCTCGTCCGGCATCGCCGTGTTCTGCAGATCTGACAAGCGGTACGCAAGCGACACGGTGTTAGTTCTCATGCGATGTACTATGAATTATTCTTTACAAGAATGCTTGTGTTTTGTTTTTATCTTTGATAGTTGCATTTAATACAAAAAAATAACCATCATTACGATAAACTGAGAATATTAAATGCCCGCATTGTCTTATCACAGTTAAAAATAGCAAGTGAAACAGGAAAATGAAATGATTCGTTAAATGTATTTATTTAACTGCAAATAAACAAAAAGATGCTTTATATCAATTTATTAAAGCATGTTTAATGAAAGCAATAAACTTGAACACAAGCATACTTAGTTTTATATCAATATAACATATACGGTAATGGTAGTTAACAACACGAAGCTTGTAGTTGATGATATTTCAATTGAATATCATGTTCACATTATAATGTACAAGGATTTTGGTTTTGCTTTTCAAATAATTATGTAGAAGGAATGTATATACTTAATAAATCATTATTTATAATGCAGAATCCAATGAAATACGGACGATAAAGCATAATTATCTATTCGAACTAAAATATTAGCATAGATCACTGAAGGCAATAAAGGCTTAGAGTACTGCTGCTACTAGCTGGAATTAGTGATAAATGCAAGTTTGGTGACCGCAAATATCACTGAAGTCGTAACATGAATTTAATGAAATGGTTATTTCGTCTTATTATGTATATGTCATATATGTATTTATGTTACGTCTATTCTCGTCCGCATTCATCGCTCTGCTTAACATAAAGCAAAAGGCACTCATCATGCTATAAGTTACACACAAAGGCCTGGCGTTAAGGGCTCGGGTATCAAACACGGAAGTTGGCGGTAACGCGTGGCGGCCATTTTATTTGTTTTGTACCTGTTGCGCGCCTTGGAAGGCGTGGTAGTAACACGACACATAGGTCATAATGGCGCGCTCGTCCGGCTTTGGGGTGTTTATTAAGTCTGTAATATTCACATTACATTTTTATCGGGTCATATTGAGTTTTTTAAAATTTCTTCTTTGTAATTTTGTATTGAACAAATATTTTCCTTATGAAATAAGTTGCCAGAAATATAAATATTTTATATTTTTTGATAAAGATCCAATAAAATAACTTCTGAAGTTTATGGAAAGCCATAAAAAATGACACCTTACCATCAGGGTCCAACATGCGGGGGATGTCGAGGTACTTTTCGGCCACATCGAAGGCCGTGTTCAAGTTCTCCAAAGGATTGTCCTTGGACAATTTGCTATAATCGATGAGGTCTGGCCTGTGCCTGTGGATGAGGGCGCAGAAGGCTAGACCGTCCTTGAATGATAGGTGGAAGTTCTGAACATTGACGTTCTTGTATGGGGCTGTCTTGCGCTGACACCAGAGCAGCAGACCTTCCTGAATTCACAAACATAAAAAGTTTTACCCTAAATAATTGATTATATCGTAAATAATTTAAAATTTAATAAGTACCATTATAGTTATGTGCAGAAAATTGATTATAACTAGTAAGTAATAACATTTCACTAATGTATTTTTATCAGTGACTAGTGCAGTTTTATGTAAAAAAGTATTTGTGTTTTATTGAGTATACCTTGGCGGTCATTTCCTCCACTGAGATATCCTGGATGGCGAATCGTAGGATGATGGTCCAGATCATACCGAGAGTCATCTTCAGGTTGCCGTCGACGATTTCTTCAGCACCGATCGACACCAATTTTACTCCTGAAAATAGATTAAAGTAATTTAGATATTGTTATAAACGAGACTGGCGAAAATGCTAGGTAATGTGGGAGGATACATTTTTTTAAACTCAAAGACTTTTGTAAATAGAACGTGGCCTATGGGTGCTATACTTGTTTTATTCGGATGTAGAAATGGTTAGGTACTTTCATAAACCTACTGTCACTTACTATATTTTGTGTATTGTAATGATTACTCATACGCGAGCACCGAAATATTTTCCGAGAAACCGGGCGTTGTCGAATGCCATTAAATGTTATAAAGTGTTAGAAGATTCTACTTTTACTTATTGAGCAATAAATATCATAGATTTCTTAAAGTGTTATCTGCCGGTAAACCTCCTTTCCAAGGAGTGGCTTGCGTCCAGAAGTGGGCTATTAAAAGTTGTCGATGTGATGTGATGTTAGCTGTCTGACCCATAGAGATGAAAGAAATATTTTCCTCTTTATAGAACCTTAAATTTTTTGGTCTCTTCTGCAGGAAATAGAATCCTGTATTCCTCGCATTAGTAGGTGTGTCATGTGTCACCCATATGTATATGACATAAATAAATAAATGCAAAATCTTCAATGAATTGTTAAATAGCCATGATGATGTATTTTTTCTTTAAAAAATAATTTCACCACTGCTTATGAAAGACATCTAAACCGATTAACGAAACATTTTGTCAAACTCATTCAATTACTTCCTTCAAAGCTTGTTCAAACGAATATAGCGTACATTCCGGAAAGAAAAGTATATCCCTCCGAGATATTTTTTTTTATTTTAAGGATTGTAAACGTCGGGAATTTAATATAAAGTCCACGTTCAAAATTCGAAATAAAAAAATAGATTTAAATTTCTCGGAAATAGTTTATAATTAAAAAAAAGTGTACCTAACCTGCCAGCGGTTCTCAAATACTTGAGTACTGAGTACAACTTATAAGTACCTTGGTAGGTATAATCGCTTGGAGGTCTATACATGAGAATATGTTGTACTAGGAGGCCTAGTTTTTAGACGTTGAATCAAGCTGAGAGTACTGTTGTATCTTATAACGACAGCTTAACAGTTACCTGCCGGCTATAACTGGCTGCAAACATTGCGGACTTCCAAGTTTGAATGGAAGAGAAATATTTTAGTATCGTCGATATTTTCTTTAGCTTCGCNAAAAAAAAACGTATACCGATATACGCTGCGTTGTTAGCTTAGCTATTTGGCGTAGCTATTTGTTTACAGATGTGTATTTTTGGTGATCGCAAATACAGAAAAATGTTTGACAGTGATAATTTTTTACCTTTAGATGCAATGAAGTCCAAGGCTTTGTTGACGTTAGCAATCTTGTGGAAACGCATTTTGCCACGATCGGGCTTCGGGAGGGTTTCGCCGGAGATCACCTCCAGCAGCAACATAAGTTTCAACCCATTGCGGAAATCTTCGTCGATGTTTTCGATACCGGTGCCGGCTTTTCTCAGGTGACTGTTGCACCATGCGGTGAACGTCTGAAATAAAAAATGATACTTTTTAAATTGGTTTTCTGTTTAAAATAATTTACGTCATAATGAACGGCGCTCATAGCCCAGTTGCACTCGGTGATTAGAAACAATCACCGAGGGTAAGCAACGATGGCGCGGTCAGTACCTGGATGGGTGACCGCTAGTGGCATGTTACCATGAGCGTCTCCGTGATTCGGAGGTCACGTTAAGCAGTCGGTCCCGGTTGTTATCATACGATAACAGTCGTGAAGCTTAGTTGGAGGCCTTCGGGCGGCTTAAAAACATCCANAGCGTCTCCGTGATTCGGAGGTCACGTTAAGCAGTCGGTCCCGGTTGTTATCATACGATAACAGTCGTGAAGCTTAGTTGGAGGCCTTCGGGCGGCTTAAAAATATCCAACGGCAAGATTTACGTAGCCACAACGTACTCTTGCCAGTCCCCAACCCGCACTTGGCCAGCGTGGGGACGTATGGCCTTAACCCTCTCCTGAGAGGAGACCCGAGCCCAGCAGTGGGACACTATGGGTTGTTGTTTTGTTTTTTGTTTGGTAGCAATTATATCCGATTTAAGGAATGGGGGGAGGCGTTGGAGTATAGGCCTCTGGTATCCTCACTCACTCGGTGATACACAGCGCAAGCGCTGTTTTACACCGGTTTTCTATGGTGGCCGTGGTATAACTTCGGTCAAGCCGGCCCATTCATGCCGAAGCAAGGGTCTCCCACGGTGAAAGACTAAAGGAGAAATGTATATATACCTATAAAATATAGCCATGGTTTTTAATCAATCAGTACCTTAAAGTAAACATTTTTGATGTGTACTTTAAGCCAAACGCATACGTTATACAAAATCATTAAAGATTCGAGGAATTCACTTTCGATTTCAGAAACCATCAAATTCTGCCAAAGATGTTTTGCGGAAATTTTAACATTCTAATGCTTACATAATAACATTGGCATACTTTTCCCTTGATACTAAATTACCTTGGAGGTTAAGGTCATATATCTACACATAAATACATAAATCATTCATAAAATTACTGCCCTTAACATACGTGAATACATTCAAACTTACAAATTCATTTCACCGTTCTATATTTATTTGGTTAGTGAAATAAAGTCCAATATACAATTTTGAACCTATCCGAGTAATATTAATCAATACTGCAGTTGCACTGAGTTGGGGATCGGCCGAGGGGTCGGACCCTCATGGTGCCAAATTTGCGAACGGCTATTAGCCAGTCCCCGCTTTCTGTTTGCGACGTCGTGTCCTATAGCAATGACACTATCTCTAGATTTGTTGATATTTGTGCTATTTTACATATTCAAACTTTATTTTCGTTATACATTATGTTCAGGTTGATTAATATTCTGTTGCGTTCTTTGTACCTCAGCTTGTAGAATAATAACCATAAAAAGGTCTGGATACGTTTTCAAGAAGTTTTTTAAGTGGCCACAATTTATATACGTATAATACTAAATATTGGCGTCTCCCAACAAATTTTAGAGGGCTATAAACAATATAATAGATCACGCAGTCGTTACCGTTACATAGATTATATCATTAGTCGACTATTGAAAACTTAGCCGAACAAACCTAATAATCCATTGTATTGTACTTCGAACAAGATCGTAAGGCAATAATAGTTCACAAATGGCGTTCGTATGAAAACTCACAAACACGATTGGTTCCGGTGGCAGCGTCAAGGTCGGAACTGATGAATGTATTCAATACATTCAACAGACTGCGCAATCATGAGCCACAGTTAAACTGTTGGTGACAATGCAAATAACATTAGCGGTCTAATCAAGAACGCTATATTAGCAATTTCTTTTCAAGTTCTTTGATACGGTATTTTCGATTAACACAACTTTTTTTATGTAAGTAGAAAACCATGACATTGTATTAGTGTAACAGATATCTGAATGATAAAAGGCAAACGTGGATATAACTTTTTTATTAACAAGCCATTCAACGGCAAGGTTTCGATGTAAATAAAGGTATGTGAGGAATAAGCAAAAAATGCTACCTGTAAGCGCATGCGCACTCACGGTTCGTGTTACAGAAATTTGATTCTTTCGTTGTCGGGGTTAAAAGTATTTTACGATAAAGATCAAGTGACATAGATATAAATATATCCATAGGTTGAATGCGAGGTTAGCAAAGATGCCATCAGAACGGAACATTAAAAGTGACCGAACTGCATTCTGTGATCGTAATGTAACAGTATGAATCATCTTTGGAACTTGTATCTTGGCACAGGACAGAGAGTAATAATATTTTACCTTCCTCTACAATATGACCTACAGCCATGCAGGTGAAGGTATAATCTAGCTACCGCGTCTTTACTATGTAGCTACATAGGAAATAAAACATACGTTGCAACACACACAAGCCACAAATGGGAGAACACGTCATAAAGTATATATTGAAAAGTATTTTATAATATGTTCTATAGAAAGTCTTGAATATTGCAAATTATCGATAATTTATGGACGAAAACGGAATGTTTGAAATGAATACGTCGATATGTGGGTGGGGTATGAAGACACCTTTAAAAATGTTCAGTAGTAATGACTGCGAATCGTTAGCTTTGGATGTATATACTTATGTTTTATATATTTATTTATATTGCATAATTTGAACCTTGCCTTGCAAATGGAATTTTAGTTATTCACCATATTGTCACACATGCCAAACGACCTCGCGGAAACGGGAATATCAACGTCCCTGAGACAAAACACACATCGTGACCCAGAATATGAAAATAATCTGGCATCACCTTGCAGCTACCATCACGGCCAGCGTTAATCTAAAATAAGGCACGCAGGTGTAGACAGCGACTGTCTAAGATGAATAGAATGAGAACTAGATACAACATCACTGAAGTGTTTCAATAATATTGTTGAAGTTGACGGCGATAATGAGAGCGATGTGTCAAATCTTGATGACAATATTCATCAGTACAATTTATGACTGACAAATAAAAATTTATTAATATAATGTTTGATTAGTCTTCTATATGGTACGTAAAATTCAAAGCTGATACAAATGACTGATAAATAGTGTTCTCCATCAACGCGATAGAGTTAATTAATGTAGCATGTAACTACCGAGTCTTGTAATTACCGAGGTCTAACATTACGCATGACATTGAACAGAATGGATACCACGTCAATAATGAAAGGAAGTAATTGAGCTCATTGGAATTGTTTCGAACATTAGCTCTGTTGACATTGTTCTAAAAGGTCGTTTAAATGATATTGTCAAATTTTATTAATTGACACATTTAGATTCAAATTTACTACGCCTTGTAGGGATTAATTGTTGTTCAATGCACAAAGCAGTTTAATTGTTTTATTTACATGGTCTAAGAGCCGGTGAAGATCGACTTACACCCATCTGATAACCAAACTTTTTTTAAATCGTATTAATTAATGAATACTTATCACAAAACTGTTATTAAGATTTTTTTTACATAATTTTTCTTGATTCCTTTTTTTTCTCAGGCAAACCACCACCATACACCATAAGGTTACTTAATAAATAAATTTTATTTTGCTACCAATTTAGATAACTTACTAGCTCGATGTATTTACCTAAATTGATTTACCTGTTCATACTTGTTACCAGGAGTTTATATAGAAATGAGTAAGCAAGCCTATTTAGGCAAATTCTCTACATAGAAAATTAGCATCTGGCACTAATTTTAGTTGGTTATCAATAGAGTGAAAGACATAAAAAAAGTGTCAAAAATTTATTTAATTTTGTAAATATTCATGACTAGTTTTCGATAGGCAAGCCATCACAGATGTGTTTATATTGATTAATACAATTTCAATAAAAAAGTTTCATCTGGTTATCAGATGTGTGTGAGACAATCTTCACGGCTCTTGCACTAATACAGCCACTTGTTTTAAGATATAAATTCAAGCTTCCATCCATCAGACAAGCAGGAATGCAGCTGCATTTAGAATCTAGTTAGTATGTCACACTATTTCTAGAACCCGTAATCCAATAACAAGCGAGCCTCACATTACGACACTTGTTGTTTTTACATGTCCTCTATTTGTCTTTAGTAAATAACTAATCTGTCATCTTGTTATGATTTATTCAAAATCATATGCAGTGCCAAAGAGCTGGTATACGAGCAATTGGTGCCAGGTAAAGTATATGCGGCCTTATTTTAGTATTTGTACCGTAAGTCGTTCATTCATCATTATGCCTTGTTTTCCGCTTGAGTGCCATTGGCGGTTTTATTTATGATTTATTCCAATGTCAGTAATTAAGGTTGTTAATGCGGTTTTTATTCATGTTTCATAACTTTTTATTCACGAAATTCGGTTATCTTAAATAGTCAGAAAAGATAGTAANATTTATAATTTGTTAGTTACTGGGTAATAGTTTCTGCGGTTGGACAATAAGAACGAATTTAATGATCTGTTTTTACATCATATCTTCATTGCATATACATAAGCAATGTTACTATTTCAAATAGAATTACAACAATGAAGTTGACTGTGCTCTTTTAGGTTCGTTTTGTCGTTCCACTAACATAGAGAGCTATTTTAGTATAACGAAATACAAACTTGTGTAAATAGTGACTTTCATATAGCATTGTGCAAATTATCCTTGCATAAATCTCAAATTTAGCACAGTTTTTGTTGTAAAAGTTCCTAATTCTCGTGTTGTAATTTAAAGTAACCAGTCAAACTTGTTAAGTCGAATATTATTAGTAAAGATCGCCTAGATTTCGAATTTCTATTATAGTTCATCAACATTAAACATTAATTTTAGAACGTTGAGCAGTATAACTTGTATTGGCATTTGAATTATCTGTACCTATAATGCAAAGTCAAAATATTGGTACATTTAGTGAATCAAAATGCTTATATTTCAAGTAGGTCTTTTTACGTTTTGTAAAACCGACAAAGAAACTATAATCCACAGTATTTTGTAAATAATTTAAACACTCATATAAGCATCGTTACTTAGTAAGGATTCAGTTCCAAGCCATGTATAACTTTTATAACCGATATAGTTATGTACAGATGAATTTCCCTTAATTAATTATATCATATTCCTTCGTTCGCCAAATATGTTAAAGAAGGGATTCAGAGAATTATCTTAGTCTCAATACATGCAAAATGAATCGCTATCGGCGAATAGTAAGCGTTTCAAAAGCATCTACACGTTAGCATTAGGTATAGACTTTCTCTGTGCAAAACACTAGTATACGGTTCAAGGTGCAACTTGGGTCGTGCAGTTGTGACTACACTATTAGATTGTTCTCCAAGAGGTTATTTATACTCATGTCAAACGGTATTAAAGTCGCTAAGGTTTATTTATTAAGGCTACTCTATGTTAGAGACCTTTATAAACAAATTGGTTTGTGATGGGTCGTACTCAGTAACGTTAAGTCAAGTTTTTGAATAGTAACCACGTTTTTATAATAGTTTTTATGTGTTTTTCATATCTTACGAATGAAGGAAAACATGTATAAAATATTGTGTGAGTAAATGAGATGACGCATTAAAGGAAACTGGCGAACATATCAGTCAATAGGAAGTCCGTATTTAGAATGTGTGAACTGAGAGAAATTAATATTTTTAATGAAACTTTACACGGATGTTTAATCATTGAATAATAAATTTTTTATTTGATTTTGTGATGTTAAGTTAGGAAATTTTTATGAAGTTTGGAAGTGGTGACGATGGAAGTTAAAAATAGAAGGTTGATTAAGCTGTAGGTTAAGTGAGTCGACTCGAGAAATGACTGTCTGATCCATCATCGGTCATCACGTAAACGGTACAGCGCCATTCATAATCGTAAGAAGACCTATTTATTACGAAACAAAAAGAAAACAGGTTATCTTACAGTTATTTAAGATTCTCTATATTTTAAACTTGGAAAAAAAAATTACATGAACGCCTGTTATAAAAACAGTATCGCGCATAGAAAAAACAATAATTCGGTTTACATTACTTGGTCTTTCGAGCCGTTAAGTTTCACAAACCAAATTGCTATTTAGATGAAATTCGTTTTTATTTTAACATATTCACGAGGTAGTCGTAGTGAAAGTGTAAAAACTAAATTTATAAACCAATCAATAATGTTGTGAACTCTTGGCTTCCAATTAATCGTAAGATAAACATGCAAATTAAAGCCATTAATTTGCCAATAATTAATACGAATATTAATCTTTTGTCAGAAGGAATTCGCCATCCTATTTACAACATAGGATCAAATAACAATACCCAATTTCTCTAAATATTGTGCTCATGATTTTGTGACGAAGTTCTAAACAAAAACAGTTACAAAGTATGTATCAACAGTAAAACAATTGGTGATTATTTTGATTGATGATGACGGCTACCACAGTAGTGGGCGATGATGATCGATTCTAACGGTGTGTTGATACAATTATCACAAATTACTCATACAATTACTTATTTATTCATGAGTCATGATTTTTAGTTTACAGTAGCCACAAATGACATAAAAGGTTTACTTATTAAACGACTTCAAAAAAGGAGGAGTTTATCAATTTGAGTGTTTTTTTATGTTTGTTATCTCATAACTTTCCACTGGGTGAAACGATTTTGATGATTCTTTTTTTATTTGACAAGTAGCTTAGTCCTGTTCTTGAAGTCGTTTCTGGTTTAAAATTTGTGATTATTAAGACTATAATTTAGATTAGGTACCCACCCGCATCCAAACAACCCTGTTTATCTATTACTACTTTCTTATATAGAATTTTCAGACGTACTTAGAAAGGTTGGCTTTGTTATTTTGTTTTCTCGTATTGGTTATTCACCGTCTCTAAACCTTATTTAAATATATTTATATTTAAAAAGTCTTTCTAACTGTCCTTTGAAGACACACGATAAAACTAAAATCGAGGTCGAAGCTTTTATTTCAAGTGGCTGTGACCTTGCACTTCAGTAGTGATTACAATAACTCGTAAATGAGATTACTACGCTTGGTTTACTACTGACTTCTATGGAATCAAAATTCTTTCTTCTTAACATGAAAATTTTAAGGAATTTAGAGAAGGCTGGTTTAGAAATAGAATCCATATTCAAGTTTTAATACAATCTACGGAAACGAAATAAGCCATTGCCAATAAAACTTAGGTTATACTAGCTGAGCCCCGCGGTACAACAGTAACTCCGGGAAATGCCGCGGGGTGAAGCTTGTCTAAAAAAGCAGCCAAAGTTACTCTTTTATCATCAGCTGTCTGCCAGTGAAATTCCCGTCAATAGGTCAAAGGTCAGTCCAGTTGTTCCAGAGATTAGCCGGAACAAGAAGACATACAGACAAAGATTGTAAATATGATATTATGGTATGTGTACATACTCGTACATATGCATTTAGTGAAAACTGGTTATTTCAAAATTACAAATAGACTCTCCGATATAGATTTATTTGCGAAAGTTTGTGATCTTTGTACTCAATTATACCTTAACAGCTGAACAGATTTAGAATGGCAAAGGTCCTGGAGTTACATGGGTTAAAGGAAATTGAAATATACGATGGGTAATGCAGCAAACTTTTGATCTGCCAATGTGAATGGTCGATAAAACTATGATTATGCAATAACATTGGCCTCGTTACCAATTATATTATGATTTCGATAGAATATACAAATCTTTGCAACAACTTTCTTATTTAAACTGCTGTGTATATATTTATACTGATTTATATATGTATATTTAAACAAATAAAAAAAATGAAATTAACAGCTAAAAAAATATATGTAAATTTTTTGTCTGTCTGTTTGCCGGGCCAATCTCTGGAACGGCTGGACCGATCTTGCGGGACCTTCACTAGTACTTAGTACTTCACTTGCTGATGATATTAGAAGGAGTAACTAAGTCTACTTTTTTATAATATCTTTAGCCCGTGACGGCACACCGAAGAGCTCAGATACTATGATATAAAAAAGTGTTTGTTCTTTCCTACTATTGTGACAGATTTACTTAGTTTTATTGATTTCTAATTTCCAATCTTCGACACATAGTCACCTCGAGCCTCGAAAGAAATTTAGGTATCCTTTAGCTATTAAGCACTATCAAACATCCTAATATATTTTTAATACGTTTGTTAGATACAACAAACAATCGAGGCTAATGGTGAAGGCTAATTAGTAAATTGAATATTGCCTGTATTGTTTCAAAAACGACGCAAAACTCCTTTCTATATCATTGAAATAAACAAATGTAACTCACTCAAACTTACGAAATGAGCCAATTTTTTAATCACACCTTAAAACAAATGAAAACATAGAAAAGTCTTCGATAATTTACAGAATAATGACGATTTGTTCAATTTAAGGAACGATTTTGCGGACATTTAAGTAGCTATTGGATTTTAAGTGATATTGAAATAGGAATAGATAAATGACACACCTGTGAAGGTGGTTCAATCGGGCACTGTGCCAACTCGCTCACAATAATTTCGATAAACAATAACGTGACCGTTAGTCGGCATACATTTCATTTTATATTCTGCAAACACAGACATGTTGTGCATAGCATATCTAGAATCAACACATTACTACTCTGTCTTTGATACTTGAATCACGTTCGCAGATCTTAGCAGTTAGCTATCGAAGGTTATACTTTGCCTTTCACAGAGGAGCGAACAATTTCAATAACGATTCTAACTTGCAAATGTAAATACCTACACTCATTTGATTAATATGTCACGTGTGTCTATGTGTCGTCTACACTACATAACAATAATATGACAAGCATAAATAGTTTAGCAATCGTAATTAAGTGGTCGAAACTGAACTCCTGAACTTTGTTCTTATTCATAAATACTTCTGACTTTCATTTGTAGTGTTCAGTATCACGTTCCATTAAGAATGAAAAAATTGCTAGGGGTGTAACTTAAATATTTGAAAAAAAAACTTAAGAATTTCTCCGTCACGTCCCGAACTGATAATATCGCTTGTCATCTCTAACTAATAATTACATCATTTCCGAAGAAAAACGTTCGTATCCAGCCATCTATTAATAATCTGAGGACACATTAAAAATATTCCGACGAATCGATCCTCCTTCTTTGAAGATTTCTATCTATAGTGCATCTTATAAATCACAAGCATCTAAAAGTGTTGAAGGCATTGGAATTTAAAGGCTACGAAAGACGAAAATAATCGGTGCTCTTTAAAAATAAAAACTGGGCGCTTTAGAAAAAAAAAAAGATTTTTTCATTTGTTATGGGGGCAGATGGTAGATAGTATATTAGACAAGCAGTTTTCTGCGTGGGTGAGTGAATCTGAGGCCATGGATATTTTCATACAGCGGAGGCTATTCGTTAAAGAGAATTACTACAGTATGTCGGTGCGAGAATGCGAGAAGAATAGTGAAACATTCAAAACGTAATTCAGTTTAACGGCCATATCATTTCTTTGTTGAATGGAAAGGACTCGTCTATGTTGTATTGGTTGCTTTGCATACATCAGCTGATTCATGTTCGATTCATGCGGGCGCTATTTCCATGGGTGTGGTATTCAAGTCACAATTCGCGTATTACTACAAAAAATCATGATGATGAATAAACCGATTTTTTGTCAAGAAATCGGTTCATTCATCATTAGGCGCTAGTATAAAATAATGTGGGTCATAGTGTGAAGGGCAGTTGCTAATTCAAAATCAAGATTTTAGTAGAGGTTTGGTCGATTTTAAGTCACAGTAACAGTTCGGTAAAAAAAAATATAATGTTAAAAAACATAACTAAAATAAATACCAATTGAGTCTCCATTTGTGTCACCAAAAGAAAAATAATCTGAGATAACATCCGCTGGAGCCGCTCTAGAATATTTATTTTTAGTTCCTAGAACCTTTAAAATTATATGTTTTTTTTTTAATTAAAATTATACCGGCATTAATCGTACTTTAAAAACACTGTTTAACAAATCGCAAAGTGAATGGTCATTATTAAACAGTGGTCATACTTAGGTCCATCGTTTCACAAGCGCAGTTTGCCGTCGTGTAACCGTCGCGAGAATGTGTAACAAATCATGACTCATCTATTGATCCCTGACATCAACAATATATTAAAGAAACAAATTGCACAAGCGGATTCGCGGACAATTATTTGGGTGCAGTAACAAACCCTCAAAGCTAACTAACTGTAACGTAATATGAACTCCTGAGACTCTGCCATAATCTTACCGCAATTGGTGTTTAAAGATACGTGAGCCATAAACCTACTTACTCAACCATGGGTTAGCTATAAATAAAGATTTAGTAAAATATGTTTCTCAACCTCACATTCTTGTCTGAAAACTTCCTTATGTAAATAAATGTTGTAGCAGTAGCGTCGGTCATACCATAAATTATACAGTTTTGTTAACGCTCAATCTGCCCGTAATTCTGGAATAACACTGATAAATTTAGCATGCCCTGTAATAGTCTGCATATGTGTTTCCGTTACTAAGAGACTTTGATTATTTTAAATCTCTACTTTATCTCGATGTTTGTGATGTGATGGTAACAAATTTTAAATACTATTGCCACCGCTCAGTGTCGATTCATTTGAACAGAAGGAAAGTACTAAGGATAAGTTAGCCTATTTTATGCATAATAATCATCATTGAACAATGCGAATATGTTTTTGTACTCTGTGGCACTCTGTTATATATATATTCTGTCCTACTGAACAGTTCAACGCTAATCTGGATCAGCGGTACATCATCAACAGATTAAAATACCCACTAACCAACCCAGTTGTTTTAAGCTGTAAACTTTCAGTTTAAATATAGATCGCTTTAGTGACAGTAACTGATTCTTGGATAGTCCCAAATAATCAGTGGTCAGTGGATGGTAGCAATTAAAAAGAACATGTTATATACTGTATTAGATACTGTCTAGCCATTTCTAACAGTGAAAAGATTCTCATTGGATCTACAAGTTCTAATGAGTACTAGACTATCTAACGACAATCCTTTGGTATCTACCAAAAGATTGTCAACCCATCATGGATGAAGTCAATGGAACTTTTGAGACTAATAAACGGTAAAAATATCTCAGTAGATCCACATCTGGATATAAGGAGAACAAAGTTGTCATTTATATTCATCATTATAGTCATAGGTTCAATCTGGATTTGGCTAGTCGGATCTCCTGAGACTGAACGTGAATTATTTAAAATAAAAAAAATAGATTATAATTTATGTATTCAATTTTAATCTGCTAACTGTAAGATGTATGTATGTTTTGTTGTAATAATTATAAGTGAAACTGTGTCATAAACTAATTATAAAAGTGTAGTTTTTTTGCAGTTATTCAATCGAGTGTAAAACATCATTGTGTTTTTGCTTGTTATGTGTTGAGCCGTGTGAAGAAGACGTTGAAAGCTCGTAACCTCGTATTTTATTAAAGGACCACTTTTAACTCTGCCTCTATAAATTATTGATACTTCTCAAAGTATTAGAATACGCTTTGACGTAAGTATTTTCGATCTCGGGTTGCTCTTTCTTACACCTGTTTTCTTTTTGATTTCACTTATAAATATTAAACACTATGTCATTTTTTGTGTTTTCTATTTATTGCTATTTACAGATAGATGGCTTTGCACTTAACTTACTCCACTATTCCTTTTTAACTCTCAAGATTCGTTGGAAAGAAAGGCAGATTAGGCTCACCTTAGGAAACACAACTGTATTCTGTATAATATAGAACACATAAAAGAAAAAAAAATATAACGAAGTATAAGAGGCATAGATTGCCACTTCTAGTAGCAAAAAGTTTCAGTTACCGATTCAGCATGTCTAAGATTTTTTTCGTATCAACAAACTAGTTAATGAAGAGACATGACAATGGACCGTTCCGCACGATGAATAACAATAACAATTCGCTATCAATGCATCTTCCGGTACCATGTCACGTATCTCAACGTTCTCTTATTTCAAATATTAGCAATCTTTAGTAAAAATAAGTTTATTAGCATTGTTGAGACCGCACCTTATACGCATTGCTGTTCAAAGATATCGAGCGTGAGAATTTATGTGTTCTTTATTCTGCTATGTCGCTTTACACAACTAATTCACACGAGTTGTAAAACTTGGAACTCGATGCGCAGTTATTTCATTATTTATGAATGTCGATATTGTGAGATTGAGAGTAGGTAATGGTTAAAGGTCATCTCTATTGTAAATTGTACCTGACGGCCTATAATGACAGTCGATTGGGTTATAAAACATGTTAATATATGCCTTTGACTCTTAAATTAAACTAAAACTCGTTGTCAAAGCTGCGAAGTCCTCTGTATGTATCCTGACGTTCATTTATGTTTCAATAGTAGTAAAGGTAGCACCGGAGCAGAGTATTCGCGGCTCAGACTGAATCTATCGATCTCTCTCTGTACGTTTCTAGGCAACCAGACAATATTTGAAATTTCTTAGAACACTTGTGTAAACGTCAAGAGCTACGGAGGTATTTTATTCAACAGGGCATATCTTGTATAATTCATACCTTGTTCAGTATTTATTGTGAAATCTCGGGCCTTTAGCAAATTAGGCTTGTTGTACTCATAGTATACATATAAAGTAAATGTACTAGTCTATATCGGGACTATTCGTGGTTAGTATTGCCTTTTGTAGACAATGTGTTATTTGGAATAAGTGAAACAAAAGAGACCAGTCAGCTATTCACGCCGCGACAACAATGAAATTAGTGTGACGCTAGCACGCTTCGTCATTCAATGTAATATAAGGACCTAATTTGTTATAAACTTATTTTCTAAGAGTCTGCATAAAAAGTAAAGCTTAACACAGAATGGAAAAAGTAAATGCTCGTTCATACAGTATTTAGAATAGTTATTTTTTTAATTTTGAAATATCTGATCTCTGACAGAAGACAAAACTAGAATACAGTATTCGTGCTTTCGTGTTTCATTGGTGAGTGCGACACCGGAGGCCGAATGACGTAGAAGCATCTCAATAAGCCGCCATATTGCATTGCCTGCATTCGCTATGAGTATGGTGACCAGTACTGTTGAATTCTACTTGCGGTTTCCATCAGGCACAGTAGAGTCACTTTGGCAGGCTCATATATACTTAAAAAATCTATAACTTTAATTAAATACATTATATCAGTGTTCTTTAAAAATAAGTCTTTGTTTACGTTGTGATTTTATATTAAGATGTAAATCTATTTAGTCATTATAGACAAGGTTTTGGGTATACACCAAAAATAGACTATGTAAGTGGCGTGCAATAGGACTGCGGTAGGCTGATGACGACGATAAAATAATTGTTACTGCTAAGCCTAACTAAAAGTTGTAAACTAACTCCGTCTTATCACCTATCAATTCTAAACTAAGATTTTTGGCTTAGACTAAAACATTTTTATTTCTAACGCATTGTTAAATATTATGGATTTAGCATAAAATAAAAAGCGAACCTAGAGCCAACTATTAGCTACAAACCTTCTTAAGAGTGATGACAATTATATTTGCATTACGAAATTTCAAGACATGATATGAAATATGCTCTCGACTTTTCTTGCCACTTTCATTTATTGAAAAACGATATCCAGGACGCTTTTGTTGTCATTTAATTCCTTTTTCATTATACGCAATGACGACTAGTCGTATTGTTGTTTGCCTCTGTCGCATACATAGTATCTCATAGCGTTTTCCTTTGTGCCATCCTTTGTGTGTCATATCTAAGGGTTTCAACTCGGTAACAATAGTATTAGAATACAGTTAAGGTAACGATTTTATGCTTTTTAATTAACAATTGCGCAAGGTCTTAAAACAGTCATTAATTGTTCTGAATAGTTCTAATCGATTATGGTCAGAAAACTCTTGATTATTTAAATTCCTTAGTTCATAAACGGCAGCGTGATTGCAATGATTANAAGTAAATGTACTAGTCTATATCGGGACTATTCGTGGTTAGTATTGCCTTTTGTAGACAATGTGTTATTTGGAATAAGTGAAACAAAAGAGACCAGTCAGCTATTCACGCCGCGACAACAATGAAATTAGTGTGACGCTAGCACGCTTCGTCATTCAATGTAATATAAGGACCTAATTTGTTATAAACTTATTTTCTAAGAGTCTGCATAAAAAGTAAAGCTTAACACAGAATGGAAAAAGTAAATGCTCGTTCATACAGTATTTAGAATAGTTATTTTTTTAATTTTGAAATATCTGATCTCTGACAGAAGACAAAACTAGAATACAGTATTCGTGCTTTCGTGTTTCATTGGTGAGTGCGACACCGGAGGCCGAATGACGTAGAAGCATCTCAATAAGCCGCCATATTGCATTGCCTGCATTCGCTATGAGTATGGTGACCAGTACTGTTGAATTCTACTTGCGGTTTCCATCAGGCACAGTAGAGTCACTTTGGCAGGCTCATATATACTTAAAAAATCTATAACTTTAATTAAATACATTATATCAGTGTTCTTTAAAAATAAGTCTTTGTTTACGTTGTGATTTTATATTAAGATGTAAATCTATTTAGTCATTATAGACAAGGTTTTGGGTATACACCAAAAATAGACTATGTAAGTGGCGTGCAATAGGACTGCGGTAGGCTGATGACGACGATAAAATAATTGTTACTGCTAAGCCTAACTAAAAGTTGTAAACTAACTCCGTCTTATCACCTATCAATTCTAAACTAAGATTTTTGGCTTAGACTAAAACATTTTTATTTCTAACGCATTGTTAAATATTATGGATTTAGCATAAAATAAAAAGCGAACCTAGAGCCAACTATTAGCTACAAACCTTCTTAAGAGTGATGACAATTATATTTGCATTACGAAATTTCAAGACATGATATGAAATATGCTCTCGACTTTTCTTGCCACTTTCATTTATTGAAAAACGATATCCAGGACGCTTTTGTTGTCATTTAATTCCTTTTTCATTATACGCAATGACGACTAGTCGTATTGTTGTTTGCCTCTGTCGCATACATAGTATCTCATAGCGTTTTCCTTTGTGCCATCCTTTGTGTGTCATATCTAAGGGTTTCAACTCGGTAACAATAGTATTAGAATACAGTTAAG
Source organism: Hyphantria cunea (assembly GCA_003709505.1). NCBI lineage: Eukaryota > Metazoa > Arthropoda > Insecta > Lepidoptera > Erebidae > Hyphantria > Hyphantria cunea. The sequence continues at coordinate 159,851 of PKRV01002163.1, read as the reverse complement.
GTAACGATTTTATGCTTTTTAATTAACAATTGCGCAAGGTCTTAAAACAGTCATTAATTGTTCTGAATAGTTCTAATCGATTATGGTCAGAAAACTCTTGATTATTTAAATTCCTTAGTTCATAAACGGCAGCGTGATTGCAATGATTATTCTAAGGATCTATGGTAATAATTTGATTTCCTATTTTTTATAATTAATTTTATTGCCGAGATTGACCTTAAAATGTTTAAAGAAGTAAAATGATATATGATATCAATTTAAGGCCCAATTAAAGCGTAGAATTTGCATGGTGGTACGACTGTTTGGTATAATGCTACCTACAGAAATAATGCAAATGTGTATCCAATTGTACGCAAAATGTATTTGGTGTCGACCGAAATTCCAGTTGAATGAACTCGTAAGTGTCCCAGTTTACTAAATTTGTTTGCTAGGTATGTAAAATATTTTCTGATAACAGCGTTTTTGAATATACAAAGTTAAATATTTTTGATTAAATGCTATCACGGGAATCAATGTTTATATTGTTAAAGATTAATGATATGACGGAATAGATAGTAATTGGCTTATCAGTCTTATCATTTGCTCTTTAAGTTAAACTTGTTCGAGACGATGATTGGAATATTATTTCACTATTAGTTGGTAGAGAATACATAAACGTTACCGAGGAAGAGATTTGTGATGAAGACATCGTGTGAGTGAAATGTGATTCATCAATAAAAACAGATTCAAAAGAAACACATGAACTAAGTGATCTATTGCTGCTTTTTTTGGTGTGGAAATCTGAGACTACCCTGTTTTAGAACGACTTGTATATTTCTCGGAACAGTTTGCACGTCTATAAAAAAATGTTTACGTCTACATGTGTACAAGAATCGGTATTTTTATTGCATCGTTATCTGTAATCGTTAATCGCTTAGGTAGCTGATGCTATTTATTAATTGATTTAAAAATATTACAAGTATTTTTTTTATAAACCTTCGGGCATGCGTTCGCGTGCTTAGAACATAATTAAAGACTTATCATATTTTGCATGAGAAAAAACAAACAGTTTTATAATTACTAAAAACTTTGTACCCTTTTTACGAAAATTATGCGAACGGAGGAGTATGTTAACAGGAGGAGCGTTGAATGCAATTTTTAATGAATTGTTGTTGAATTTAGACTATTCTATGCGACCACTAGTTTGATTTATTACATCATTGTTAATGACGCAATCACAAGTAGTGTACAAGGTATTATATAGTAAAATGTATTTGGCATAGATTTTGTTTTACAATGTACTAACGGAAGCGTCCTACGCGTAGTTATCTGTTTGTTATTTATGTTTGGAATCTGACACTGGACGAGAATGCGTCGACGGTCGTCAATGCAATCACAATGAATATTTGTAATCCTTATACAAACATGTTTTGGTAAGTCATTTTGTTTCGGATGATTACGTTTTCTGATTACGAACATTGCGGAACTAAATGTTGCATCTGCGTTTGGAAGTTAAGGCCATTTACCAATCGGCATTCGAATTTTACGAACAGCTGTTGTAATCTATTCAGGTGTTTTTTTGCTGGATTTACCCTCAGATTATTCTATTGTGAAGGAGAGAGGGTCTAACTGAATAACAACTAAACTCGGTTCCCCCGTCGAGACGACCGACGACGGTTTATCTAAATAGATAATCGTCGAAGATAGCCTGGTATAGCAACACGTGGTTATATCTGTATTAAGGAACAATACTGTTTTGAATGACGTGTATTGTCCGAAGATATGACATCAGTTCTTCTAAAAACTGTTTGTTCTTGACTTTAAAATTTAACGCCTGTCTATGGCTCTTCAATTTATATCGATATATCGTACATAGTTAGCCAGTAACCATAATGTATAGAGGCGCTCATAGCCCAGTTGCACTCGGTGATTAGAAACAATCAGCGAGGGCAAGCAACGACGGCGCGGTCAGTACCTGGATGGGTGACCACTGGTGGCATGTTACCATGAGCGTCTCCGTGATTCGGAGGTCACGTTAAGCAGTCGGTCCCGGTTCTTATCATACGATAACAGTCGTGAAGCTTAGTTGGAGGCCTTCGGGCGGCTTAAAAACATCCAACGGCAAGATTTACGTAGCCACAACGTATTCTTGCCAGTCCCCAACCCGCACGTGGCCAGCGTGGGGACGTATGGCCTTAACCCTCTCCTGAGAGGAGACCCGAGCCCAGCAGTGGGACATTATGGGTTGTTGTTTTTTTTTGTCATAATGTATATAGTTAGACTAAAAAAAATACAGGGAATATATACCGTCAATGATAAAAAAGCAGTTTAAGGTGATTTGAACTTTCATGATTAAAAAACTTTAATACTGCTTGCAATATCTTAGTGCAGGGTTCTTATAAGAAGTAAAATAAAGAAAAGAAGTGGTTATGGGCATCAAAATCAATGTATCAGCCCACAAGGCTTTGTTAAATTGGCAAAAAATATCTGGGTAATGCTCTATTCAAAGGTTTGAACTTAAAGGAAGATACAGGAAGAAACCGGTAGAGAAATACCATTTCGTAGTTAAGGAAGGGCGGCAATTTGTAACGATCTTTTTCTAGGTGCTATGTTCAAAATCTCTAGCTGGTCTGTTGGTGTTCTTATGGTCTAGTTATACACAAAACAAGCTGAATTTCCACCACATTGAAATACTGCTTCGTTGCATTATAAATCATAATAAAAAAGAATATGCAATAAAGATTAAATATGTTCCCTTTTTTGTATTGTTTACTTTTATTCAGAGTAGAATCCACAACGGATCAATAAAGACTCATTTAAATGCGGATAAAACATGGAGTTTGAGGAAAACATTGTGTATTTTTGAGGGATGATAACACGAAATATGCTGTGAATATATTTTAATACTGAATGTGTAGTCTTATATATAAAATCAAGCTAAAAATAAGCGAGACTTTTTTTCTTAAAATAATCAATTAATCAGTCTATCAATTCCTCATTGTATTTGTAGATATTATAAGATTATTAAATTATAAGAATCTTATCATAGATAACTTACCGTTAGTAAGTACAGATGATCAGTGACAACTGTCAACCTTGTCATTTTTTTTAGACATACACAGCAAGTTTTCAACAACAGCTGTCCCATTAAATATTTTGTATTACCAATTAAAATTTTAGTTCTGTATTGCCAATAAAAAAAAATATTTCCGAGCAATTTCTTCCAAAACTTTTGAAATGTAGATAAATCGTGTCATTTTTGGATACGATTGTTTCTATTGTTTCATTGAACAAATTGTTTCCTTCCTTTTGAACATTAAGGACAGTTATACTGATATAGATAAAGATAATAACGTGATTTTCCTTTTATTAATCGTTTTTATTATCATTGGAACCTTATTTCATCTGTTAATTTCTTACAGTATAGGTCAGTTGTAAAAATAAATGAATAAAATAGTGGAATAAGTAGTTTGATTGATAGTAATCAATTACGATTTGATGATGGTTTGACAAAATATAGGTATTATTTCATAGTAATTCATGTGTTTACTGTCGGAAGTACCATTTCGTCAAACTGTCAGTCAAACTGATAAAGAGTACAGATACATATATTTGTATTTTATATTGTGAAACAGAACAGCATTTAATATCAGGCACATTGTAGCTTGCATAAAATGCACATCTAAGGACGAAAAACAAGAGACTAAATATCTGACATTTTTGAAGATAATTCAAACGATTTTAAGATGTCGAAATTACCCAATTGGAAAGGGTAGTAAAATTCTAAATAGTGAAATAATGTGTTGAACGAACTGAACTGAAATAAGAAGAATTTAATGATAACAAGTATGTTGCTATCAACTACTGAGATACTCCGGATTCTGTATTCTAAAATCATGTAACAAAGTAGTTGATTCGAATGTGGGGCAATTGACGATGTTCAGTGGTTAAAATAATACTGAGTCTATTCCAATTAACAAAAATTAACCCAAATTTAGCTGCTGCTAAACACTATACTTTCCGTAAATAAATTCAATATCATTCTTTTTTCTATCTTTTGCAGCAATATACTAACTAGGTTCACGATGAAGTTAATGAAAGACAATAAATGTTTCCATTGTTGAAATGCTGCATTTCATTGCTTGAGAATATTTAAAATGTAGTATCTTTACAATGTTAGGCCTTCTGCACGTTAGAAATAGTTTTAGTTCTTACGATTTTCTAATTATAATAGCATGTGAGTGTAAGCATGCCGCGTGGGCGAATGGATGGAAGCAAAAATAGATAATGTTGGCATCGGTTGATTTGCAAGCTGTCGGGATCATACGATCTTATCTGTCAGTCCTCATGAAGTTGTTTTTCGCGGCAAAAATATTTTTTGTCCTGTCTGTTCGACTTGCGGTTTACCAGTCTTTTATCCTTAGCAAGAAACTTTGACTCGTTTACGTGTTATTCGAACTCTATAAACAACTATTGGTAGACGTGCTAAAACACATACCTTACTAATAGCTGTTCGTAGAATTACAATATAAACTAACAATTGAAAGCGTACTACCAAAGGATAAATTGGTCTCAATTAAAATACGAAGTCGTGAACAGCCCTGTCAGTAACTTAAAATTGACCAGACTGAAAAGCTGCAAAATAAAGTGTTAGCTTAAATATTACGATATTGGAGTAGAAGTTAACATCACAATTGTGTAACGATAAGACAAGGTTGACAGTGCACAGTACGAGCGCAGGTCGGAACGCACCTGGGTGCAGTAAGTGGGCGGACAAAGCGACGCCTACTTATCTACTCTCCGTGTTTTGAAACACACGACGCCTGAGGAATAATGAGACACGACTTGATAACGAAGCGACACGACCACAGTGAAACCATCCACTAACTTTAACTTCCACTGTGCTATGTTTGTAAAGCAAGTTTTATAACAAAATATAAACCTTAAGTTGTAAAAGTTAACAAGGTTCTAACTTAAAAGTTCCACAAAGTAGTTTTAGAGCACAAATAAAAATTTATACAATTAAGTAATACGTAGAGTATATAATTTAATGTGTCTACGTGCTTAGTGGGATTGCCGCGAGAAAACCGGTCCACCTAAAATTATATTATTGACGTGATCCAGAGACCAAACAACATCAACCTACTTAAGCGGCGCGGTTTTTACTAGAAATCCAATGAGCAACTTTATTATTTTCTTTGTGTGGTTCACTTTCACTAAACGATTCAGGTTTTAAACTATTATTTTATTATATTCGTGATTATGTTTGAAGGTAAACACGCTTATGACAATTCAAATTAGAATTTTATTTCCTGTTTTAAATTTACAATTATTAGTTATTTTATTTAGGTTATTAAGTATTGAATGCGGATATATTTTCATAGTAAGTACATTGGATCAAAAAAATATTCTGCAAAGTATCGGGACCGCTGATCTGGAATCTACCACCATATCAAATATGTTATGTACAATATCAAAGGATGGCAGTATCTTGACATTGCTCTTCCCATACGCAAATCATCCTCGAAGAGAAGAAAACTGAAAAGGTGACTTATTCACACATAATCGCAAATTCCAGTAATAATCAAGGACGAAGTCCATATAATCAGTGTAACAGTGAAAATGACATACAGAGTATAGCATTTGCTAGTAAACAGCAGGCACACAAAATACAATACACAGAAAGTTGAACGAAAATGATACCTTGATGGCTAACGTCACAACGCTTGATGAAGAACCCGGTATCTATGTTCGAGACATCTTCAGAGGAGGTACTGGAGAAAGTCACCTAGATGTGTTTGTTGGTATCGTTTGGAGGCAGCAGGTAATAAGACAGCGCTGGAATTTGAAACGAGATCAAAGAGCCTTAACACCCCAAATGCTTTGGTTAAATGTTATTAAGAAGTATTTAGCTAGTGATTTAGTTAATGATCTATAGAAGAGAACTACAAAAGACAATTTGGTGAGTCCGGTACATTTGAAATTGAAAGAGAATCGAACAGAACGATGAATTCTCGGTTTACATATGCGCTTGATTGTATGTGTGCGACGATGTGACTTTGTATTTATTTTATTCTCAAAGTTGGTTTTGAGTCTTCTTTATTCTTTATATGTATGCATGTTTTTACAGCTTTAAGATATATGCTTCGTCTCATTTATTTGCCTCCAATGTTTTTTGATTTCAACGAAATGTTGCAATCGGTGTCAGAACTCGATATCAAATTTAAACATCTTTCTTTTGCAATCGCATCATGATAAACTCTTAGAAAGCTTAATTTCACCATTTTAATTTATGCTAATTTTGTAAGTTTTATGAAGCTTAACTTTAGTGTTATCGATGTATTCAAGTATTTGCATAGGAATAACATTAATTTGTTAAGCGAAAGAAAGCAGTATTTTCTTTCTTCTTTAGATTTATGCTTTCCAGACGATTATTTAATTCGCTAAATAATAATTTAATTATAAGTAGAGTTTGGCCTTGCAATTATCGTAATATTTTAAGTTACTGTTTCATCTATAGCACTAGTTAAATATTGTATAACTTTAATTGCAGCACTTCTTTCTAGGACAGGACACTTAAAACAAAATGTCCTTTTTGTAAGACATTAAAATCAACACTATTAATACGTTTGTCATTTGATAACTCTTTACTTTGTCCCCATTTAATGTTGAATTTTAATTGGATCCTAGAAACGAATGACTGTACCAAGACAAGCGTACACCGCACATATTGCAGAGGAAGTATAAGTGCCATTCGTGTGTAGGCGGACACAGACACCTTAATAAACATTGGAGACCACGGATGTGGTTTTTGAACATAATACGACCCTTTTAAACAACGTCAAAGTCATCCTTTGTACTTGATCGATTAATTTTTATGGGCTATCTAACATAGTAAAGAGTTGCGAGGTGATACCGAGTTCCTCGATTTTTGATCGCGTGCCAATAACGAGCTAACAGCGACAAGGAAAAAATAGACATGTCAAATGTTATGTAACTGATATTATATGTCTACGTCAACATATTTCAGATCAACTTATAAACTATTTTGTAGTTTAAATGTGTTTTAGGTTTATAAATAAATTGGATTGCGTTGCCTTGTATATTGAATTAAACAGAGAAAATGTTTCAATCACTAAATTTCGTACTAACCGGCCAAATGCTACTGCAATCAATTTTAAAAGCGATAGATGTTTAAGACAATGTCTGGCAATAAAAGGACAAGTCCTGATGCTATTAAGAATCACTATGTAGTAGAGATGTCGATGACCTCGCTTTCATAAGGTATGCCAAGGTGATAATTATTTATCTGATGACAAGGTGTATATTTAGATATACCAGCTGTGAAACCAAACTATAACGAAATTAACTTATTTAAATTCAGTCTCGACTTGTAGCTCGTTACTATTCACCACATTATTGTACAATATTTATTGTATCAGCAACAAGGTTCCTATTATTAAAAACATATTTCATGTTCTGTTAATAAAATACTAAAAATATAGTGAAACATATATTCCAAATATGGATTCTGGCAGCTTATGTAAATCACAAATTTTATAACCAGTTCCACCAGAGCTCGTCCTCACCACTTTCGCGCCTGATTTCTAACGTAACCGTCGATATTATTTTTGACATATAAATGTAAATTCACAACGATTTATAAAACTTTCTTCTAAATTTGTTCATTTCTAAATTGACGTAATACTATCTATATTTATATTATTGATTACTGATTTATTCATTTTCGAAAGTTATCTGTCAGCATGGACCGCACGTCAGAGCTTCCTGTATCACATGTTCCAACCTTTTGTCGTGGAAATCATGTTTGCATTGAGTGCGCTACTGACCTCCTTGTGGAAGACTCGATTCCAGCCGTTAGGAGTGCGAGTGCGACTCGTCGGGTGACTTTTCCACGCAGGCGCATCTCAAGTTGGTCGACCGCGACATTGACCCGCCATACATGATCGGCCAATGCACCTTGTGTCGCAGCCTCTTTGTTTATATCCTGCGAGGCCTCGAGCCTTGGTCGTTCGTTGTCCTTTTCCGTAAGCCATAGTTACAATATTAGTCAACATAACGCATAGCTGCATACGCTTTCACGTAACATGTTGACTGATAGTTATTAAAATGGTTTGAAGTGTTAATGAGTAGCGTTTAAGATTACACATAACCTTGACGTTACGCCAAACAGCACTGTTTTCCCTACATACTGACATATTTTTGCTTCTAGACTTAATTACTCATACATTATTTAAAAAAAATGCAGTTTCGTTCATATAATATGTCTATACTTATATTATTAATATCAAAGTAACTCTGTTTGTCCGTCTGTGTGTTACGCTTTCACAGCTGACCTGCTACACCGATTTCAATTAAATTTGAAATGGAGATACTTTGATCCTTGAGGACATAGGCTAGTATTTACCGCGATAAACAACATAAAAGCGGTCGGAGCTGCGGGTAAAACTAGTACATAATAAAATAAATTCCATTCATGATCGGAAAATTGCCAATAAAAATAAATTGACAGAGAAAATAGATACCTAGTACATAAAATTTCATTGCAGCTATTGCTTATTTTTAGTGAACAAATCAGAATGAATGGAAGGATCAAATAAAATTTAATTGAATAAGAAGAGCGTGTAGTGTGTCGCAAGTCATTAATGGCATTCCACAGGCTGCGCTACCGGGATGCGTCAGAGCAGAGCATTCGTCACAGACCACCAGGTTATCGAGTTAACGCAAACGCTTAAAATGCAGTTTACGTGGACAGTAGCCATAGCAATTTCCTGAAATATGGGTTTCATGGTGACGTAAAGTCGGACGCCCGCGCTTTCAGCGGCGCCTGCGCTGGACCCATTTTAGGACATGACTAACGGAAATTCGACTCCTCTCTCTGGCCCGTTCTCTCCCGTAGGAAGCCGTGTACGTTCGTCTCGCTCGCACGAAAAGCTTCAAGAAATCTTTTAATAGTGTCCACGGCCGCGATCTACTTTCAACTAGCGGCGGGAAATGTGCAAGACAATTTTTTTTTAAATACATGCGTATTCTCAAAAAATAAAAATAATCAAGTTTATCATATTTTTATTCATTTTATGTCAATATCAGCTGTATTTTGTCTGTAGGATGTCTACTGCGGATAATCATATTTCGCTAAAAATAGATTCATAATCAGATAAATTATTTCACTTCTATTAATTTATTTACCAGGTGTGAGATCAAATGTGATGTGTGTATGTGAACAGGCAAGGAGTATAGTATAGTGACAGTATGAACGGTTTTATCGATTTACGATAAAATAGGTATTATTTTTTGTAAATATACAAACATGATTCACGGATGTGATAAGGGTTTCCTTACATTCTAATAACAAGCCTTGCGTACGTGCTTAAAATTATTCCAAGTTTACCTATACCTACCCTACGATGCAGTGTAAACATTATGTTATGTGTCTAAAACTGACCTTTTTCTGTTGTTTTTCCCAAGCCGGGTCTAGTAGACCCTCGCGTTCCCACTCCTCTTCCTGTTCCATGTATCCATCCGGGTACAACCCCCCATCATAATTGTTTGTCATCACCCCGTTCTCCATCATCATGGTCACCGCACTGACCGTCGATTTCGATGTTCGTTCGAGCCTATGACCGCGAACTCGCGTGTGTTAGTTCGTACCGCGCACTGCAACAAGCAGCCGGCCGCGCGCCCGCTGCAAGAAGACTGGCGCACAAGCGCTACTAGCGGCAGCGTGACGAACTTTCCAATGACGTTTCGTTACACTAACGCAACTGTCAAACTTATTCGCGGAGAGAAACGAAACGCGCTCTAGAATACATCACCTCGAAATAAATGTTTTCAATGCGCGTGAAGGAATAATCTATGCTTACCCCCTTTATTTTTACCCCACTTCTCATTTACAGCAGAGTGTTACGTACAGAGAATTTATAAATAACTTTTTGGCGTTAAAATGCGTGGGTAAGACTTTTATTATTTAGTGCTACTTTTAACTCATGTCTAACTGTCTATTAGAGCTCTCGTTTAATTAAGGCATGTGACTGCTGTTATAGATGTTTTAGTATGTGTTATTATTGATTTAATTATCTTGACGTACGATTAACTTCAGCTTTTTTATTACCTCGACTTCAAAGAAAGGTTCTCCTTTGATGTAACTAAAGGTACTTCTTTTATGTTTCTTACATCAGAAATTTCTTCGAATTGAAAATTATTTTTATTTAGATAGGATATAGGAATTATGGCGATTTTAAAGTAAAAATTCAGAAATATATAATACATTTCTTCATAATGTAGTGGCATTAATTGTGTTATGTAGCATCTAGAATAAGATTACAAATAAAACGAATATGAAATTATGTACACTGTATGTAAAGATATATATAAATATATACATTATATGTCTTTACACATACATAGATATGATGATGTATTATTTATTTGCAATCTAGTTTACAGTCGCTCAAATGTTATTATTACATGAAAATGTGGACGTTAGATCTCCTCTGCCCATCCCTTCCTAGACATAGATAGGAGTGAGTGTAGTAAGTATTTTCAATGTTAGCTGAACCCCGTGGTGTTACCCGCGTTTCTTTTTATATCCTCGCTTAACGCCGAGGCGAATAATTAGTCTAAAAAAACTCCTAATGTCCTAACTAACCCGGGTAACTGGTAACTCCTTATATCATCATGTATCTGCCAGTAAAAATCCGGTCGAAATTGGTACAGCCGTTCCAAAGATTAGCCGGAACAAACAGACAGTCAGACAAAAATTGAAAAAAAAAAATATTTTGGTATATGTACCGCGTATACATACATATGCATTTGGTAAAAAACGGTTATTTTAATGTTAGAAACGGACACTCCAATTGTAATTATTTGTATGTTTAGATATAAGATATGTTCACATGTTGTTACGTTGGCCACATAGCTAGTTCTACAGAAAATTAAAATATATGCATACTGTGCCAGATGTCCGAAATATTTATTGGTACTTTTATTTATTTAGGTCTTTCTGATCAACTTATCCAAACAAAGAATAGTTTATACCTACTATCACTTTGACATTGTACAATAAACAGCACTCCAAAATGTGACACTATTCATGAACATAGCAATTCATTGATGAGCAGTAGGACTAGAAGAATCGTTCGTTTTACAAATCCCTGGAAAAACTACCTCAATTAATGATATAAATCAAAACTTCATTTCTATAGGTAAAACATTAGCTGAAAAAGCCCTAAACTATAACTTGTCCCATGTCCCTGACTTTACTTCTGAATCATTTTAGTTTGTCTTGTCCCCAACTTCCGAAGCAGAAGTCCGCAGCCTTATTTTGAGCTTAAAAAAGATTAGTACGACAGGAAGAGATAATATCTCGGGTCTATTCTTAAAATGTTATCACCATATTTTGGCAGCACCCCTTGAGTACATATTCAATCTTATGTTTAAAACGGGAGTCTTTCCTAAGGAGTTCAAATTTGCCGATCCTATCTTCAAGACTGGGGACAGATCCTGTGTCAACAACTATAGGCCCATTTCCATTCTCTCAACTATATCTAAGTTAGCAGAAAGACTACTTAATAAACGCCTAGTTAACTATCTTGAGACTAAAAATCTATTATCTAATGCTCAGTTTGGATTCCGATCTGGCAAATCAACCAATGACGCAGTGCATGGTTTAATTGATCACATTGTCTCCAAATTGGACACAAAGAAAAAAGTAATCGCAATATTCTTGGATATAGCCAAGGCATTTGACACGGTCTCTGTCCCACTCTTATTGGGAAAGCTGGATAGGCTGGGTATTCGGGGTATACAACATAAATTATTTTCTGATTAACTTGCCGAGAGATATCAAAGAGTGAGAGTTGGCGAGATGGTCAGCGATGATTTACCCACAACTGTTGGCGTGCCACAGGGTAGCGTACTAGGTCCTACTCTCTTCCTTGCGTTTATTAATGATCTGGTTAACCTTCAACTAAAAGATTGCAAAATCGTAACATTCGCAGACGAAACCGCTCTGGTCTTTCATGGGGATGCTTGGGGTGAGACATACGCTCTTGCACAAACAGGTTTTGACACAGTATGCTCTCGGCTCCAAAGAAATGGTTTGACACTTAACGTGGCAAAAACCAAGTATATGCCATTTGCAATAAAAACAGTTCCATCAAGCATACTACAAAACTACCTAATCACTGCTCACACCTGTCCGTCATATGTATCTTGCGACTGTGATCGCCTAGAATGTGACTCTCACATTAAGTATCTCGGTGTTATAATGGACTGTGCTCTGACTTTTAATTACCATTTAGATCTTCTCGCATCTAGAGCACGAAAATTAATATCTATCTTTAAAGGACTACGTAAGGTAGCCGCTTTAGAGGTGCTTAAAGTGGTATATACGTCTCTATGTCAGCCTATATTATCATACTGTATCTCAGTATGGGATGGTGCCTGTAAAACAAGACTGATTAAAGTCGAAAGAGCGCAAAGGGCGGTTCTAAAGGTAAGCCATTCCTTGCCTTTCCTATACCCTACTAAGGATCTGTATCAAGTATCCGATGTCCTGACAGTGCGTCAATTGTTTATCCTCAGTATTGTTTTGAGACATCATTCCCTTCTCTCTTATGACCCTTTGCGCCCTAAAAACGGTTGCAACATAAAGTTGGCCTAGTAGTTTGCTACCAATGGTCAACTGCATTTTCTCACAGATTTTATGGATTCCTGGGCAGATACTTGTACAATAAAGTAAACAAAAAAATATATATCTATTCGCAAACCAAGCACCTCTGTAAAAAGAACACATCAGATTGGCTAAAATCCTCGCTAACAATTGCACTCTGGTAGCAGACTTATTAGATCACCATCTGTAAGACGGAGATGATTATACTGCGTTGTTTAGGGTTAGCACATACATACATACACACGCGCTCACATTTATACAAGACATACATATCTAAAATAACTCACATCACGTACGCTCACAAACACAAGCTTACATACTCCTACACATTATGCCATCGTTACCCTTATGTTCGTTTTTACTCAAATCTTTCACTTGTCATTGTTAATCATAGGGGCTAAACTTACTTAAAGCTCTTGAATCTAGACATAGGGGAGGGTGTTAATCTCACAGGTTCTCCTAGTGCAGATACCAGTCTCTCACACAGATTCACCTACTCGATCAAATGGCACCGGATTTTATGAACTGATTTTTGTTAACTATTCTGTGTGAGAGAAAATTTATAAACGATTTATTATTTATTATATTATTCAGTCATCCACGAAAAAGTGCAATAGCCATGGGAGAGCTACGTTTCAGCAAGAATGGACCAACTCGACCGGAGGGATACCACGGTCTCACAGAAAACCGGTGTGAAAAGGCCCTTGTGCTGTGTTTAACCTTGTGAGTGAGGATACCGGAGGATACATCCTCCAAAGGCCAGCAACACACTTGTGACGCCTCTGGTGATGCGGGTGTCCGTGGCTGGCGGTAATCGCTTACCATCAGGCGATACGTATGCTCGTTAGTCCCTATTCCAATACAAAATATAGAACAATTTTCCTTGACCGGCTGGCTTTAGCACGAATTACACAATCGTTAAATAAAAATAATTTGTGTATTCAGTGTTTAAAGGCTAATTAACCGATCGCGAATGACATGGCGAGTCACGACAGGCGCCTGATGCGAACAGTTTGGTGGAATTCATTCTTGAGTGCCAGCAGATTAAGTCTCCGACAGAGGTTCGGCCAAGAACCCCTCTTTCTACTAGATAATATTTAACAGATGGACTTGTTCAACGATCGTGGAGCTGAAAGAAGCATTTGTTAAATTTAGCTGTACTGTACTGTGTACTATAATTGTATGATTTGATGGCTGAAGAATGGTAAGAAGTTTATAATCTTAAGTTCTAATAAATTGTTTTCCTTTGAGAAGGATGACAATAGTCTCTATCACAGTTTAGGGGTTTATTATTAAAAGAGTTGTAAGTAACAAATTCCAACGTGTGACCTAGTTCAAAGGAATTATATTATTTTTGTAATAGATATGTTACCTTTCTAAAAACAGGCTGGAAATGAAAAACAGTAATTATCACACCAGAAGAGAACAATAAAGATGTAAAAAAATTCACCTCCAAGATTGAAAGAAATTGGTTGAATCTAATAGTTTAAATTTCAATAAGCATGGTTGAGAAAATTATCATTTTCTTTCTTTTTTTCTTTCATATTAATGAAACCACGAATAAAATACACAAAAAAATTTATTCACCACATAAACTTTCATTGGATAATAATCTTGCTTTGCGCTTGCAAAATAACAGTTATAATTTTTATTTTCTTATGAAGAATCCACATATTAACATACTTATCGAAACATTCACGATCACAGGAAGGTTAAAATTTTGGAATAGAAAACTTATTTACCATCGAAGAACTTGACACTTAATTTGGTGTTCCTACAAATTAAACCTATAGATACACACATACATGAGTATTATTATACGTAAACTCATAAGATATCGGGTATGCATGCATTACATTAAATATTACATCCACTGATTAATACACATCATGTAACAGACAAGCTGGACCATATTTTAAATCTAAATTATTGTATTACAAAACGGGATCGTAAATATTTAATTCCATTTAGGTAAATACTTGAATATTGGATAAAAAGAAAAAAAAACAAATTTTTTATGTTGGCAGTATTTAAGTTATGGATGTTAGACGTTATTAAATCGAAAATACCCGTTTGTTTTAAATAGTGGAAGTTTGTCAAAAAAACATTGATATCAGATAATATCGATGCTTCCTGCGTAAAGTAAGTATAATATATTAATTCATGTTTTATTAATAAGTCATAGATTAAAAAGAACGAATCATCAAAGTTTTTTGGTATGATTCGTCCGCAATTAAAAATTAAATTAGATAATAGTTCTTCTGCGGCCCGGCTATGGAAAATACTCTTTTCAAAACTGTTGGATTTTCTGTTCAATAAACATTTTAACAATTACTTTCTTAAACGTTGTCTATTTGACTTTGATAAATAAAAGGACTTATGTTAATGGCTAAACTGTTATCTCTTAATAGGCGTATTGATTGTTCTGTGAAATGTGTTTATTTAATAAAATTGACTGGTAGAGAATGCCTTAGGCCTTAAATAAATAAATATGTATATCAAAATTATTCAAAAAAATGATAAATACAGAAATAAAGATTTTCGGGTGTTTAGTAAATAATGTAAACATGTAAACCACACCGATGCCTCAATGTTTTTGAGAACCTTCATCGTCAATGTTTATAATCCACTCAACATCGATTTTTTATTCAACATCAGTAAATATTGAACATCCATAGTATTCTAAACATCTTTTTAAAACATTTGACATTTGTATTACATGAAACATTGAAATATGGTCACATCTTTCTGTATCACACACAATATATTCCGGCGTATTCATAGAAGCTTTGAGCAAAGTTACAACTAAACCATGTAAATTATTGACAAAAAGACTTTTATCATCATGTATAATTTTCATAAGTACAAAATTTTACTGACAATTCAACTTGAAAGTCATTCGCCAGAACGTTTCAATTTAGGCTACATTTATTTAATATATTAACACCTAAGTTGTAAGAAGATTCATTAAGTATCAGAAGACCCATTTCATATACATATATAGATATATAATTACCTACTTATATTATTTAGAATGTAGACAGCTAGTTCTCATACAAAAGGCGCTTGGTATTCATTCAGGCTAGTACTCTTATGAGGAGCATGTAACGATGTCAAGAACTTGTGCTTTTTGAAGATAAAATTATAAAAAAAAATCCGAATCAATACAATGAAAATTGAAGAGCACATTTAATAATTTTAGAAGAAAATCTTTTTTATTTTAAAATCTGTTTACAATCATATGTGTATAGGTAAAATACACAGGTAAAGGAATCGAGCAATCGATGTCGACTAATATACGATAAAAAAATTAGGATACAATTTTATGACATTCTTGATGCAAGTTTTTGTTTTTTTCATATTGAAATATTTAACAATGTTTTGGTATTTTGTGAAAATCACGTTATAAAGAAATTACTGTTAAATTTAATGATCATTAACGTTGTTGGTGGTTTGTAATTAAATCCATACATTCAGGTCTCCACGCATCTGCAGAAGACTTTTCTTTTCCAAAAAGTATACCTATACTTATTACAAAATTATCAAGATTATAATTAATTTTGAATATTATAATCTGTCATAATTGTTAATACGTGTTTACATTAGGTATAAATTATATACAGTAACAAAAACTGTGTATTCGTATCATTAAATAACTTTTTTGAAAGGTTTATGTGAAACAGATGTAATTAGAAATAAGTATTTAAATGGGTATGTGTAAGGCTGCTTATGTACATCAAATCTTTCATAATTATATTCTAACGTATTTTAGAAATCAAAGAACTATAAATACATTAATGAAACATTCTAAGGGACCCAAATTAACGTATCAAAATAAAAACATAAAACATACCATAAAGAGGGGTATTGTATTGATTCATATTTTTGTTTATTGTCTGTATATAATTATATCGTTTAAAAGATTACGTGTACTTAAATTAAAAGCTCCTTATGAGAGAACGGAGCGAAATGGGTCTCACAGTTTCAACGCAACAATATAGTAGATAAAATATGTGTATGTATAAAAAGTCCTTTCCACTGAGTTCAGAAGTTAAATTAAACATATTCCTGAGAACACTAGTAGTGGATATTAACTAAACTGCATCGATACTACAAAACTAAAAAAAAGTACACCATCGCCATATAGTTTTTGTTCTTAAGAATTAAATTAACATCATTAACGTAGAACTGTCCTCACATGCAAAAAAAATCGTCCTACAGTTATGGTAGTTTGACAAATAACAGCTCACGGCGGAGAGGAAGAAGAGGAGGCATTGAATACGATTGAAGTCAATAAACAGCAGTAATATACAAAATAGATGAGAAAGTAGTCACATTTAAAAGTTGAATAAAGATGTATGTATATAAACCGAAGAACAGCTTACATAATGTTGGCATTTAAATAGAAGACCTTTGACCATAAAAAATAGAACAAGTTTCAAATAAATAACTATTTTTGATAATAACACGATTCTGGAGTTATTGGTGACACGCGTTAAAGACGTCAACGTATTTCAGACAAAACACAATAGTTGTACAATGCGTCACATACTCTTGATCGGTGGCCAGAACCAATTAATAAATACTTGTAAAATAATATATAACTCTAACAGAGTGTTGACGAACAATTTATCTGCTACAAGACAGAGATAGCATTAAACAACATTATTGAGATCATACAACACTTTGGCATTTCGATTGTCGATTATTTTATTCGCCTACGTGGTCCAGTTCTAGGCAAACATAAGTGAACATCGACGACTTTTGGGATACAACAACAATACGGCTACGACGTAAATTTAATACAATGGTTAATTTTTTAAACATATGTGACTTGCTACCAATTTTGGCAGAGTTTGTGGATTAATTGCCGAGGTAGTACTTTAAGAGTTATGTTACATTAAACGCAATAGATTTTTCAATTTATACAATGTGAATATTATATTCTTTATTAGATTCCTCTGTTTTGTATTCAGAGCTTAAAATAGTGACGAGTTAAAGCTTTAGTGACTATAAAAAATTGTGCGAAAAGTGAATTTTTCCACCAATTTCCTTGAAGAGAAATAAAAGAAGACCACCAAGTCTTGAAAAACTAACAAATTTCTTTTAAATATCTCAGGGTTATTATTATATATTTTATATAATAATTTCTTAATCGATATCAATAGGGAAAATTGGTGACAACTCTTTGCTTATCTCGAAATATAACAACAGTATATATATATATAGGTTTGGTTCTAACGTAAGTTTACACATTTCACAAGGCAATTGGAGTAATTTATCATGAAGGAATCTCAAGAATGAGACATAAATAACATTTTCTAAATATACACACGAAACTTTAATCTAGCCACTGTTCAAAAAAAGAGCAAACCATTAACGTAAATTGTTAGTTTCATGTAAGCTTCTGTATAAAGATACTGTGTTTAAAACAATATGAGCTTCCACTAACAAAGAATCTTGTCTTAAGGTAAAAATATATTAATTTTACAATACATTTTTACCCTAAAATTACTAGAGTAAAGTGGTTTTAGTCGGTTAATTGAGAAAATGAACATAGTTACACCAATGGTATACTTACACATAACTCCGAAAACATCTTGCATTTCAGTTGCTAAGAATGCAACTTCCCATGCAATTATTGTAACAGAACACATGTAGTCTACAACACATTATATTAGCACTAATAGTTAAATGTTTACACTCACTGCATTGTATACCAATAAGTTTAGAGTCGATGAATCCCCAGGGGTAAAGATTAATTTTTGATAGGTATAACATCTGTATAAACAATTCATTTCGCTAAATCTTTTATTGCCGACTATGAATATTTTATTATCCACAATTTTGGTACCAAAAATAGAGATGATTATGTTGAACACATCTAGCTAGATGTAAAAAATATAGGTATCAATGAACAACAACAAGGATTAGGTTACCGAGAAGTGTACAAATATTTCTCGCACCTCTACAGTACTCGAGTACATCTATAACAATAATACTTTTAGAAGGCGTCAACATACCACAATATAAGAAGGACCCAGCCCACTCACTCGTCCTATCTATCTAATACACTGATATATGTCACAGCTCCATGTTTTATATACCGTAGTCGAAACTTTCGAACTCCGAAAACCTCGAATCCTGCTTCTGTAGCCGCTGTTGACAGGCCTCTATGTAACTGTCATGAATTCTGTACATTCCCGAGTTGGCTTGGTACATTAATGTCTCCAGGATCCGCTCGTTCTTTATAGCCTTAGACGGGAGCACCACTTTTATCAATTCCTGCGGTGAGATCCTGTACAGTTTCAGATCTCTAGCTAATCTCTCCATCGTACATTTAAATTCATTTTTGGCATCAGTCTTATTGGCAGACTTGGCTTTAATTTTGTTCCGGGCCCAGCTGAGCATCGCTTCGAATTTCCTCACTTCAGGAACCTCAAGGTTTCGACACATAATCATTTGGACCATTGACTCGGAGAGATTAAGAAATTCAGGTGTCTGGAATAATGCGTAAGCTCTTTGCTCAATGAAGGCCAGGATCATATTAACCAATTCCGAGGCTGACGTATATCGCCAGTAGTAGTTTTCTAATGATATGAGCATTGTGCATACCTGAAACAGTAAAAAAAACATCTAAATGTAAACTAAATCTTAAAATAATAGACAAGGACACGTAACCATGTGTAATTCATGTGTGATTCATTCTAATGTGATTAAACTACACGTATTTTTAATAGTTACAACAGACTTCTATACTATTTACAGACCGAATGTTTTATATTTACAAAATAAACGTTTTAATGAAGTAACGTTTAATGAGCATTTCGAAACATTGACTTATTACTTACCACTTCTATTCTAAGAAATTGTTTAGCATGATGAAAACATGCTTGCAGTAATTCGGGTAAGTCGTAATGTTCCGCTGCACAAATGAGGCCTGGTATTGAGGCACAAGTGAGTGGACAGCTGCCGGTATGTAGATAATCCAAGAGAATCCGGAAAGTTTCTGGGTCGAATTCTATTATTGAAAACTGGAATAAAAAATGACTGTTATAAGTCTGGCTGTGACTTATTATCAATTAGTAATGTTGCAATGTGAATTGTGCTTTGTTTACCTCTGTTTGTGCCAGTTTAGCACGATCAACTTTTTGTGCATCTGCGCAAACGGAAAGCCTGGGTACTGCTAATGCTGCGTTTTTATCTTTTTCTTTGTCTTTTCCTTCTTTGTCTGAAATAACATATTTAGTTAGAATAAATATGTTTATAACATATTGATACGTATTACTATTATAAAGCGATGCGTTCTCTCTTAAACACTTTTTGAATTTGTATATATATATATATATATCAAAATTCTACAATTTACTCGCCTGTTTAATTAAAAATACCCAATAATGTAGTAATACTGCGGGCTCCGAAATATTTGTTAGGCGTTGTGTCGGTAAAATTAAATTTTGTTCAAATTATTTGATAAGATCATTATTATAATTATTTTTTTCATTTTCATATTTATAGTTATTTATTAGTTGGTGTCTGAACCTGTAGTTGTATGACTTGTAAAACGTTTTATCCGAACTCTTGATATTTGTCGCGGTTTTTATAAATTTAAAATAATTGTTTTTGAGGTAATTAATAGATGAAATGATTACTTGAACAATCCTGTGAGCTGGCCCATTTCTTTTTATCTTCTGCGTTGAGTTGCGAATGTTGCTTACGAATGGATCGACCCCAACCTGCCGTGATGGTTCCTAAGCGAGAGAACGCGCGTTTCACCATTGGTGAACTGGGAACACTTTTTGGCCTGAAAGTTCGGAATTAAAGTAGAGAATGTTCTCGATTGGTATTTTTGTAAATGTAAACTACTACTACTGTACTATTAATAAGGCGTTTTTGATGATTTCATTATTAAACAAAGTATCGTGGCCTGTATCCTACTTCAGTAGAAGTGTTATTGTATTATTTTAATAATATGAGAAATACCAGAACAAAAAGCCAACTATAAGCTCGTAAAATCTGATAGATGTGTCTGCCGATCGTAAAAATCTTTGACCCTTTTTAAGGAACATCAAAAATGAGAGTGACCTTATATAAACTGTAGTGTCCGTGAAGATCTTTTTATGAGGTAAAATTTTACATCTCTTACCTCGGCGATTCAATATCAGGAACTTGCAAGAAGTTGCTACTCTTTTGCCGGGCTGGAGTTGGAGAAAGCAATGTTGGTGCCGGTCGAGCCAGAAGTTCTGCAACTGGAACTTGAGGAGATCCAAATCCTGTTTGTATGCCATATAACATTTCCTGGAACACCCTGAAACATAAAGATAATTTATCAGTAACTAAAGTAATCATGAATTGTCTTTTTAACTTTATCTGTATCTATAATCTTCTTACTGTGTTATCATTAAAAACTGACTCCTTTAGTTACTTAGATTCGTGAATGTAGATGTAGCAAAAGAGGTGTGTCAGGACCGTAGTAAATGGAGATCAAATGTCTCTGCACAATATACATGCCATTGAGATATAGGCGTGATGGCTCTATGTATGTATCTCTCATCGGTAGTGAAGTGTTAAAAGAAATATCGGAATGAGAGTAATATATGGACGTCATATATAAGGAAAGATTCCAAGATTGAAGGGATTATGCGAATGATGATATATAAAAATTACGAAAGCTGATGACCAGCGAATTGTACCAATGAAAAGTCAAAATAGTGACTTCAAGTAGTAGGTTGCTCATTTTATAGGGCTGACGTTGAGGTGGTATAAAATCAATTGATAGGGAATCACTGTACTTAGTGTGCTTCTTAGTATTATTCAATATATAAGCCTACCGCAGTGGTAGCGTATGCGACTGCTGTGCTTGAGGTCTCGAGTTCGATTCCCGGGTCGGACCAAATTTTTGTTTGATCTGCAAATATTTGTTTCGGAGTTTGGGTGTTTTTTATGTATAATATGTATATATTTACAAAAAAAGTATATGTATTTACATCAGATGTCTAGTACCCATAACACAAGCTCTGCTTAGCTTGGGAGCAGATGGCGCTGTGTGTAAGATGTCTGAAATATTTATTTTATTTATTTTTATAAGCCTACCATTTTATCGTCGTTGAGTCCAAAAATAATGTTGATTTTCTGATATTCTACCTAGTTTGGATTTTAATATATTATTTTCTTCGTTATACTAATTTCTTCTTGATGCAGTCCATTCGTGTATTATCTGAGTTAAGCCTGTTTATATTATTACATTGATTTTATAGAATATTACAGATATGATTAATTACTGAAAGAGCTTTTGTAAGGAAAGTACTAAAATGCTTTTGTTAGAAAAAAGTAGAATAAGGTTGAATCTTATGTAAACTTCACAATTTTTTTATTTTAAAAGGTGTATTGCTGTATGGAATTTGTTGTGTAACAAAATGTATTAATAAATAAATTATAAAAACCAATTTACCTGCTTCTGACACCAAGGATGGCTCTAACACCTATGAATTTGGTTTTCTGCTTTGACTGCCCCACGAGAAAAACTACATCAAAGAGTTGAGCATTCTGCGCAACGTTCAATTCGCTGTTTAGGAAGACCCTTGTAAAGTCCTTGGCGAGTTGATCGTAGTCTTCAAACTGATCGCGTACCGAGTCCAAGAGAGGTGAGGAAGGACGCATGTGACCAATCGGACGCCAGGAACCTAAAATAAAATAACAATATTCTTTTTTATTACCACTATTTACAAACGTTTTATTATGTAAGTATCTATCAGTGGCAATTCTTCATGTCTGCTTTTGCTGCTCCATTGTCTTTTAAATTTCAATATAATTTAAAGGTTTTGACAACAAATCATGTTTGGCCTAACGCCAAATCCAATTCAACCTAAATACAGAAATATTTAAGTAAGATCAGAGTTTTAATTCAATGCGACGGCTTTTTTCAATACAAAATGGTTATATACTAAAAAATATACAGGTGTTATCTATTTTGACCAAATAACTTGTTGATTTTGATTAGATTCTCAAGCTTATCAGATCATAAAAATCAAATAATAAATAGTAAAAATTCTGAGAATGTATTTCAAATTATTTCCAGGTTTTTTATTTTAAACAAAATTACCTCTGCGATAAGGTTTAGGTATTTGTCCAGTTTCAGCGTGGTTTTGTAAATTGGCAACAATATCTTCCAACATCTGACTGCGCGTTCTCTCCTGCATCCTGGCAAATTTCGGCGCTGAATAAGACGCCCTTTCACCATTGACAATCTTTGTCAGTAACCATTCTCTGGAAGAAGAAAGTTTTGAAATTTATTTATTTATTTAAATTTCTATTATTTCCAGCTTATTTTATCATTGAGCTATGTCTTAAAAGAAGACTTCTCGTTTTGTCTTGATGCATCGGTGTCCTTGACCTCCGCCAATACGCATTTGGGGGGAAATACAGGCGTCCTCCAGGAAAGTTTCTCTCGTCTTTATAGACGAGGCGTTTATCCTAGGGGGATCTGAAATAACATGGTTCGGGTCCTGTCCAGGGCAGGGCACCCGAGACCGGCCGCCGGAATGGTTTTTAGTGGAATCATCATATACCCGACTCCGTCCCCGAGGAGCCAAAGATCCAAAGGGAGTTTCCAGCCCGTTAACAAAAGAAAAAAAGGGCCAATACGCATATTCATTTTAAAATTGTTTAGAAGATTAATAAAATATCTACATACATAGGCATTATAGAACATAGGCTAATTTTGTGATAGCAAATAGAAACTTTAACAGTGCGAGATTCAACCCCAGTAAGAAGGCATTTAAGCCCTAAATTCTTTAAAGCAGCAAATATTCGTCATGTTATACTACAAAATATTCTTTTCTTTTATTAAAAACAAAGGTACTTATTTGTGCAGTCAACCTTCCTTAAGTGTTTTGTCTATACTAATATTATAGGAAGGAAAGATTTGATTGTTTGTTTGTTTGCAAGTAATAGACTCCGAAACTACTGACCCGGGTCCAAAAAATTCTTTCACAATTAGAAAGATAAATCATCCCTGAGTAACATAGGTTATATTACAAAATTTAAAAAAAGTTAGGGATTAGTATAAAAAAATCGATAAAGACGCCCAATGTGTAAAAAAAGCGCCCATAAAATTCCCTATTATATTGCGTGCGCAGCGGAAAGTACTGACGATAGAGCAAAATGATGTACTACGATTTTATAGAGGACACCGATATACCTACACAAAAATATTTTTATTTTAAATATCTATGTCAATGCCTGGGGCGGACTGCCAATATATTCTTCGAGTTTGTTAGTTAATAAATAATTATAAGTGACTTATTTAATAAGCTTTATTATCAAGTTAATAATTTTCCTACGATTTTATTCTGGTTGTACGTAAATATACAACTTCCAGCTATAGCTGGAAGTTTATTATGTACTATATAAGTGAGTAAATAATCAAAATATTTAAGATGGGATAAAGTTTGCAAAATATTTTTTTATTTATTTTGAACATATTAAATTTCAGTGTGTAATCGTGGTTATTAAAATTTTATTTATTACTAGCTGAGCCCCGCGGCCTTACCCACGCCATAACAACAATCGCGGGTAAAGCCATAGGGCAATGCTAGTCTAAAAAAGTAAGTTTCTCCTAAGTTACTCCTTATATCACCTGTCAGTGTAAGCCCCGTCAAAATCCATGCTGCCTTGCGAGAAATTAGTCTCAAATTAGATAAGGAATATTACTGTTAATTACTTTCATATGACTTTAGGAAAAAGCCATTTACTTGAAATTACACACCAACTTTTATTTATACGTATAGATTAAAATTCAAATAAGTTATAGTTGTGTACTTTGTACGGATTTCAAATATATTTAGTTTGCTACAAATGTGTTTCAAGGTTCTTGTTAGCTACAAGACGATCAAACCTAGCTAAAACCTTCAAAGATAATTGCAATATAGAGAGCCTATGAAAGTCTCAAGTTGTAAACGAGAAATATATATGAGTAAAGCTTACCTGAACATAGGTCCTTTATCAAAGACACTTTGCTCCCAAAGATAGGGTTTGTAAGCACCTACTTCATCCCGGGTTACTACGGACACCTCGTATCTGGTTGGACGACGTTTGATTTTAGCCGATACCCGCACTGTGGAGCAATTAGATAATTGATTTTAAATATCGATCGCATTCACAACGTCATTACAAATTTACAACATGTCACTGGAGTTCCAAGTTAACGTATCCGTGTTACTTGCAAGTTACGTATAAGTTAAAGGACGAAGTTTAAGAAATAAGAAGATCCTGTTCAATAAAAAAGTAGCTAAATCTTTCAAGACAGAATTAAGTTAGCAAACTTCTCATAAAGGATGTTCATTTACCTAAGATAAAAGTGTGCAAAAAGTGACTTTTTATACATGACGGGGAGAAAGCCGTGTTGTCGGCTTCTAAGAACACGACACACACTATGTCGTTGCCTATATGTCGTTTTCTTTGTAGTTTTTGAGGGTCATGTCGCTCGTAGGGCAGCAGAGTTGACACGTGGAACATTATTTCTATGCCACGCCAGTTAGTGTATACGGAATACAGGCCAGTGAGATCATGAACTGTGTCTAAACCGCCTTTGTACTTGTCGAAGCCTGTGAAAAAAAAAGTATAATGGATTACAGCGGTACTTCTAGCGATCTAGTTAACTTAAGGCTATTAAAATCCCTCCCGCTTTGGTAAAAAAGCAAATATTCTAAAACCCGCAAACAATAAAATTAAAGCCTTAATTTTATGGTCGTTTGATACCGAAACGTTGTTTGTTTTTAATGACTCCTGAGTAATGAATCCGGCTAAACGCTAATGCATAAACTGTTGTTGTTCTATGAGCTTTCACTTCGCATCAGTTCGATGCTCCTTTTCATGCTTTATATATGATTCTTACTTACCCTTAAGTCTGACTTTCTCCCCTAAAACTTGCAAGAACTCTTCAAACATTGATGAGTTTTCATTATTGTCCAGAATTTCTTCCTCCGTGTACTGGTTCTCCTTAACGTATATAAC
This sequence comes from Hyphantria cunea, assembly GCA_003709505.1. NCBI lineage: Eukaryota > Metazoa > Arthropoda > Insecta > Lepidoptera > Erebidae > Hyphantria > Hyphantria cunea. Next base: position 134,164 of record PKRV01002163.1, on the reverse strand, counting down.
GCCTACTTTCAGCTCTGACTTTATGAACACCTGTAAATTAAACATTTACTTTTATTGTTTACGATTTAGTGCGATGCTTGGAAGTTATACATGGTTTATACAAAGTGTTACAGCCTATGAAACTTTTTTAATATATCTGCCATTTTCATTAAACTCAGTTTTTTTAAAAAAGAATTAATTTTGTTTTTATTTCATTGTGATGTACTTAGTGTCACGCTCACGACTAAGACGAATCTATTGACACCATTTACATAAAAATACGACAAGCTGTTTAGGCTCCAGGGCATATACATACATACACTCAAAAAACATAACCCTCATTGCGCAGTCGGGTAGTAAGAATAAGATAAGATTTATTTTCGTTACGTCACAGATTTACTGCTGCCGATGCCAATGAGATTATTGCCATTTTATTTGGTCTTTTCGTCGATTCCCATGTTGCAACTGCATGAGAACGTTCCAGAAGAAAAGTAAATAAATAAATATTTCGAATATCTAACCCACAACGCCATCCAGGTCCAAACTAAACAGAACTTGTATTATGTGTAGACAACTAATATAAATATATAATATACTTCTTCTGTAAATACATACATATTATGCATATAAAACACCCAACTTCGAAATAAATATTGGCAGATCATACAAAAGTTTGGTCCGACTCGAGTATCGAACTCGATACCTCAACCACCACACTCGAAAGAAAGTGTTTAATTTTATAACTTAAATTCAAAATATATTCTTGAAAATATTATTCTCTTTTAATTAAAACGGGTTATTTTATTTATCGTACTATTTCACGCACTTATCTTTCCTTTTAATGTATTTGGCTGTAGGATATATGTATCTCTGTTATAAGTTTTTATGATTGACAAACTGCAACAATCTTGCAAGAAAAACCGAAAAGCTGCGTTTTTGTGACTAGATTACAAATAAGGAAGTAATCAGTTGAATGGATTCTTTGATCTGTCTATCAACGCTATGATTGCAATGGACCTTGGGGACTTCTCTCAATATCTTCCCACCATGGTCGTCATATAATGGTCCCTTATTTACAAGTTTATAGATACCAATGCAATGTTTATCAGCTAGCCTCACCGATAAAATTGATTACATTACAAAAATTGATTTTTTTATTGTATGTGACTGTAACTTCGTAATACATAACATTAGCCAAAGTACAATTGGAATTTACATTTATGAGCTCTCTAGCGTGACAAGAGCGCATTCCACTGCAACGTGAGGGGTTGTGAATTCGAAAAATATTTTTATGCATTTATTTTGGATTGTTTTGGGTAGGAAAAGTACTATTGCCGTTTGGTATCTGAGTTTATTAACAAAATTTACATTATATGATTAAGTACTTAATGTTTTTTTTTAAATTTATTATAAATGAAATAACACATTTTACAGTCTTAAGTCTGCCAAACTGTAGGACAGTTTGTCGGCAGAAGTTCTCTTAAATATACATTATATAGTTTTAAATCACTACATCAAGAACTATGTTTACAAGGCTATCAATGGCCTATAAAAAGGAAAAGAAAAAGAGAATGTTTCCCATTAGTTAGGGACATTGCTAAAGGTAATATCATGAAATTTATCTATGAAATTCATTTTAAAAATGATTTTTCGAATGTACTAGTTTCACATTCAATTTATATGATTAAGTACTTGATGTACATTCATTACTAATACGAATATACTTGTCAGCTTTAAGTTATATTCAAATGCTTTCACATTAGAACTACACTGACCAAGTTCAAGATTCTTTAACTTTATTTCTTATAGTAGGTTTCAAATGGGCCTGAAATGATACGCAATAAAAATACCTGGTATTAAAGCATACCTAAACATTTTATGCGTACACCAAAACATCTATAAACTCCGAGTTAATAAACTGCTGATGCAATACTTGACTGAAATATTACGATCCACCTTTTTGCTTACAGTTGGTTACCTGAGAGGTTTAATTCACGTTTAGGCTGAGTATGCATACTTTTACTAAACAGTTGGGCCTTATATTTGTTGTTAAAATTATTTGTTTTGTTTATGTTTCATATTTGGAAGAACGAGTGCCATATAAGATTCTTTATCTATCTATATAAAATAAACAAAAATAAATCACTGAAATGTATGTACGCAAAGCTTTCGATCGATTGCATCAAATTGGATAATTTTTTTTATGTATTTCTTATAGTCAAGATAGCGGTTTTATTAAATAAAGTTATAAAAAACTGGATAAATAATGAAAACACACTTTTCAGATATTGACATAATCATTACGAAAAAAATGGCAATACGAAGTTCGAATGTGTGTTGCTAATCTCGAAACTCGAGAAAGGTTAGACCAATTAGACTATTTTCATTAAATTTCACTTAGGTCACAAGGAAAATTGATAAGTTAAGTTCGTAGAAAATAAACAAAAAATATGAAAAAATGCTTTTCTTTTCCCTTACAAATAATAAAGTTTATTAAAATATGTATATCAAATACTTGATGGCAATCGAAAAAAAACAAAGGATTGGTTAAGAAAAGGTCAAAATGTCCAACGTGGCTTTCTGCTTTGGTATAGTTTTTCTATTCTTGGATATCACCAATGTATTTAAATCCCTGTATATCGAATATGTCAAATCGTTTGTCGTGTCACTACTGACCACTGACCTTAACTTAGACCTTTGTCGCGTATATAAGATGTCCACTCGTGGTCACAAGATTACCGCCTGCACGTGTGACCCAGATAATGTCAGTTATGTGTCGGTACAATATCCCTTAATACTATGCCATACTATCCTATCCATATCGCAATCTAATTTGATATTTCTCTTATAATAAATATTTATTACTCAGCGCTTTCTTGATTCTAACTAAGCGTAGTTCGAATACTTGTTTTTAAAAGTCTTTTAACATTTGTTTACTGGTATTGTTACTTATATAAAAACTTAGACATTGTTAATGGGAACAATCAAACCAATGTAAATACAACCCCGTAGAACATAATCATTGGTGTATGTATCTTTTAGTTTTGTTCCATTTATCTTGTTTATATTTTCTCTTTTATGTATTTCTTCATGTTTGAAACATATTTGCGAATGCCTGTCAATAGCCGTGTAGTTATTAATTTTAGGATCTAGAAAGTGTATTTGTATGCTGTTGGTATTCCAAAAAAATGTAAAATAAATAAATAAAATAAATCCTTGATGGTGATGATCAAAACAAAATAACTTCATAAAACTGTCTAATCCACTTCGTTTACACCGTAATTAATCGTTATAATCGGCATTCCTTAATAGTTGTTTTTTTTCCATTATGTAATATTTATATATTTCATATTGTTCAATAGTTTTTTTGATATAATAAGTTTTCATGACCCATTCTATATTGCCAAAAAAAGTACTTCTTAAATCGGTTCATATGAGGATTATGAGGAAGCCCTGAGGTTAAAAGCATAAAAAATTAAGCGAATCGTGAACCTTAAAATCTAACATTTACGTCCTTCGAGGATAAATTAATGAGATCCTCGATGTTATGAACGACTTAATATTCATACAACGATCATGGAATCGCTGCGGGTAGAGATATAAACTTTTAAATCTCTTGGATTTCAGGTCAGGTGACAAATCATCAGGTATTTAAAACTACAGCACTTTTTTTTAGATGTAGTTCTAGTTATTAATTATAAATTGTCAGCATTCGTATCAGGTGAGATACAGTAGTCTCAATTTGACAACAATTTTAATCTAGTTAAAGCTGATTAGTGTTTAGAATTTTGTTGCTAAACAGGAATTGTCAGTTATGTAAAGCATATTATGGATCGTTTTTTGTTTCTAACTTATGTGTTTACGTGAAATCGTCCACAATGGCATGCAATCGGAGAAACCTATGTCAAGTAGTGCAACAGGCTGATGATGAAAAACGACCATGCAAACAGTAAACCCTTCGTCTAATACAAAAACTATCAAAGTCAAACTGTCAAAGTGACAGTCTGTACTGAACAACGCAATTATTAAATATTAATTATGATTATTTGAAAACAACATTAACCAGGTTTTAAGCACCGAGTTCCTGATTTAACGCAGTCATAATCATTGACAATGTATTAAATCTAATCTACAAACGGTACAGGCAAACGTATCTACCTGAAGAGCTACCACTTTCCTACATACATCAACCTCAACTATATCTCATATTAGCTACAAACAAGAAACTAGGCACACATTCAATTTGACGAGAATACATTTTACGGCTGTTCTACTGCCTAATAAAGAAGACATAAAAGTACTGTACATTGTGCGTACCCACTATTCGTAGGTATGCTATGTATTGTGTCTCACGAATATTTCATCTTTACTTTACCTTTTGTTACTAAGATGTGAAAGTGCAAATAAAATTGAGATGAATAATAGATAAAACTATGACATCAAAGGTCACGTCTTATAATAATTTGAAGATATTAAATCCGAATGTTTTTTTTAAATATTAAACAGTTGTATTTATTGCGTGTAAAGTTGCAGAAATATAATATGTATATATAGGCACCTCATGGTATCCTGGCCTTCAAAGAATACCATTGACAAAGCCTAAGACATAAACTAGTACAAAAAAAATAGATAACTTCATACGAATGTGTGTGTGAGTCATCCACTCTCACTGTGTGCTTACGTATGTGTTTGTATATAAGGCCAATGTCATAATACATATAAATAATTTTCACTGACAATGTATTCGTACTCTTAGATTGCAATTTCTTTTTACCATTATTAGGGAAAGAATAGAATAATGTGTTAAATATCATGAGAGCTTTAAACGTCATATAAATGAAACTATTTTAAATATTCACTTCACAACGTACAAGCGCTGTTAATATCAGAAATTTTTATTATACAACTGCCATTTTAAAGACTAATGCGACCAAAAACTGACGGGGCACAACAAAAGCGTTGTACGGCCAAAAGAAGTACAGTTTATGGCGCTGTTAACATTCACGGAAAACTCCCAGATAAGGTGTACGAGAAGTCAGACAACGTTAATGTTTCCTCTAAAGCTTTTAAAAGTAAATTCTGAATGTTTAATTGTGCTTTGCATTTAGTCTCACGTGTATATCTGTGATTGTTGTCATTAAAAAGTTTTTTGGTAACACGAGTTTTTTCAAAGGTTTGTCATGACAGTATTTGATTTCAAATTACCATCATTTTCATCTCCCTGGCCTTTATTATTCCGTAGATTATTTGGAGTCGGCTATCAGTTAAACTGGTTTAGCTGACTATCGATTTTTTCATGGAATGTCTGACCTCTAAAATCCTATAAATATATTTGGGTCCGGATGTATTAATACCAGCAGTTCCCAGATTCCTCCCGGCTCAGGCGCAGAGTGTTATAGTCGGTCTGATTCTGACACGCCGCCCCGCCGCAGACTCCGGTGGGGTGACAGCCCGTTGGGGATTCCAAACGTAAAAAAAAAGCTGTTAGTATATTTGAGGGAACTAACTACCCAATAAGGATTCACGAGTCATGACAATTTAATACTTTTTTTTTAATTCTTTCCTAACATGTTACTCTATTGTCCAATTACTTTAACGAAATAATAACTTAATACATATTAGTAGAGTTTAATGAAAAGTGATAGACTAGAAGATCGAAACGGCCTTTCTTTGTAACAGATACCAGTAAATGATAATGGTATTGGATATTCGCTTTTCTAGGCTATCTCTAAATCAGTAGAATCGTTTTCTAAATATCTTATTGCTACTCAAGTTTTCTAAGAGATTTAGTAACGCAATCAGTCGATAAGATATGTGTTTGTTTATAAGAAAAACATTACGAAATTACTTATATATACAACAGTATTAATATTAATTCTTTCATTTCATTATTCATAGGAGGAGAGGCCTTTATTCAGCAGTAGACTATTAAAGGCTCTTAATGATGATGAGTCATACTTATATAACTATACTTATTTTATATTATTAATGATAATATACTTTATGTAATAAGTACATAATAGTTATCGTTATCGGTTCTGCTTAAATTAGGAAAAATATATGGTCAAAGTTAAAAATATAACGTGGACAAATGTGTGTTTGTGTGTGAAATTTCAGCCTGTTAGCATCGTCATGCATATACAGAAGGGCTAACAGTAAAATTGAAGCGAAATTGATGGTTAAATAAATATTATTTGTGTACATTGAAATATTTTATGGTTCCAATTACAACGGGATTATCGTGTTATTTATAAAAGATTTTCGAATGTGGTGTACGTATTTAAATTTTTGTTTATCTGATTCGTCTGTTGGAACAATTTTAACTTCCATTATGAAATGTTATTTTGTTGGATTAATTCGATATGTTCACGTGAGCCGAGCGACTCACGTCATGAAAGCCGATATTCACAGCGAATTCGATAACCAATGAACGGACAGCCGCTTTTCAAGCAACAAAGTTCCGACTTATAAAGGTACTTCTGACATACGTAATGAAAATTGGCAGTTTAGTAGATCAAACAAACGTACTTCCGAACTACGTATTGCAAATTGAATTTTGTGCGTCAGATCTATAAGTAACTTTTACTCAATTGTTCTTCAATGGCTCACGTAAACGATATCTACATTTAAAAATACTTTCATATGAAGATAGATTTTTATCAGATTGCTCTTACGAGACATATATTGGCTTGAGAAATTTTTGAGAATTGAGAAGAAGGAATTGTATTCAATATTTTATGAGATTGGTTCTAGACGTGACATATTATAGTAAATAAACAATAAATAAGAAAAATATTAAGGGCTTACTTTGCGGTGTAGCATGCATTCTGACATTGAGTTGCGTTCCACAGCTTATTTAGAAGAAAATACTCATGTCTCCAATAAAAGTGCTCGGTTTCTAACTTTGAAAGTCGATATAATAACAACAGCGCATCGCAAGAACTACCTATGAGTTACATATTTAATAATTTACGTTGAATCGGTGTTTTAGTTAGTGATCAATATAAAACATTATTAATTTGTAGGTGTGGCTATTCATTTAAATGTTTAGTAGGTTACAAAAGATGCCTACAAATGTTTTTTATGAGGAAATGGATTTAGTAATGCGACAAAAATAGTCTTGTAAATATTAAAAGAACTCTTTTATTTAAAATATAAGAAAAAAGTTCTATATTTGATTACTTTCGTTACCATAAACCAGACATATGGAGGTTACGGATATAACAGACTTAAGTGTAAAACACACTTCAGTCAAACTTTCCAAAGTTTAGATTTAAATTAACTCGAAGTAATTAGTTGATTCATGCTTGTTATTAAAGTCGCATTTCGAAATCAAAGTTACCAAGTAATATTTTAATGCATCACATCATACATTTCATGTGAGCGTCAAGTTTGTTCAAGAAACTGAGAGAAGTAGTTGGGCGTCTATCTCGTCATTACTCCATTACCGTGATTAGACGAAGTTGTGGGGAGGGATTCCCCCTTAGGTGTGAGTACGTCGAAGACGACTCCCTAACTTGGTATAGCTCGCGACTAACGGGCCTCATCAATGTTTCACAGCTGTAAGCGGCGGCATCGTTTATTCGTAATTGGGAACTGAAAAAACAATCGCAACGACGGAGGAAAGGTTTTACTGCTAATTTACTTGCGATCGTGAGTTTGCGCCGTGTAGAATACTAAATGAGATAAGAGGACCGAATTGCGGAGATCACTTTGGTACACGGCTCTAGTGTTTGATTTATTTTGTCAGAGCGTATTCACCCATGATTTCGCTGAATGCAAATTAATATTTAAACACGTATTATCGCATGTGACGCTCATGTAGATAGAGGAGTTAATATTTATCGTTGTTGAATTGAATATTCTTCTTTAGTGTATTAAAGTCGATTACTACTTTTTCAGAATCCACTTTTTGCTGTACAGCTATACAGCTTCAAATTAGACCTAAATCACTAATGCAATTTATAAAAAATAAAATAGACAATAAAATTACTGTAGAATTAAAAAATATCTAGCTTTTTCTGACCGTCTTTCGGTTTCATTTGGGTTAGATAAAATTGAAAACCACGAAAAGACATAAACTAAACACATGAAGTTTCAATGAAAATCGAGCATCGCTAACTCCGAGAAGATCTTCAAAACCCAACAGTCTAGATGCAGACAATATCACACATAAGCTCAGAATATCTAGTCTTTATAACATTATAGCATTTACCTGGTCAAGCTTTAGCAGTTCCTCCGGCGTATCAGGCAGCTGTCCCAGCATAAGTGGCGGGTTGATATTAACTTCCTTGCCAAGTGACCGCACCACCTCTTCTCTGTTATACCGATCAGCAAACACACACGATGCCGGGATCAGACCGTGAACTGTGTAGCTTATAGCTCGCACTAAAATTCTGTAAAACATAATTATAATTTAGTCTCATTTGTGGTGATGGGTTAAGAGTAGCGAATATAACCACCCTTATTTATCCTATGGGTGTTGTAAGAGCCGATTTAGGGAGTAAACAGGATCACAGAGTACAAAACTTGAATAAAATTCTATACCAATCCGTCTGTCCAGCGTAGTGTAGTAGGCCAAACCCTTCTTTCTACATAGAGGCAGCAGTAATGTCTAGCAGTGGATGACTGTGACTGATTAAAGAAAAGTGTGTGTGTACTTATGTACACGCGTTAGAATTTAAACTTCTTTGGCGTAACAAGATAAAAATATTAAAAACTAAAATGTTGACTATAGCTTACTTCAGGGTGTCGGTTTTTCGTGACGGTGTGCGCGCGCATCGTAAAATTTACTCTCAAACGCGCCAAAAGGAGTATAACTTCAAAAACACCCGATATGACAGATTTCACAATTATATAAAAAGCCTTTGCACATTTTTTTCGAGCGATTTCATTGGATAACTGTTGCACCTGAATCGTCTCTAAATAAGAGTTAATTTTGGAGATCGTTTTTTGTTTTTGCGAAAGACGGTTCCCATTTCATGTCATCCACATTTTTTATATTTTTTATAATTAATTCCATCACGACGAAGACTTAAAGACTTGGAAGACTTAGAATTGAAGACATTAAATACTTGACATTGGCAGAAATAGCTGACCCGGCTGGTTGCCATATCATCAAAAGGAAAAGAAGAGTTAATTTCGGTTTATATCGTGGACCAAATGATCTCAAATATGTTTATCAGTTAAAAGGACTAGGGTTCATGGAAAATTTTATCTCCAGTAAAGACTGTTTGAAATAGAAATAAGTTACCGTTTACCCGTTAAAGTTCAAAATTTCAACACGTCATGATCACTGCTTTAACGTCACTATGTAAGCGTTACGTAGACGTGTTATGTATTACACAACTATTACTTATAAACTACATCAATTTATGTTGAAATGACTTTTGTACATTGATTTGTATTCATTATATATTATAAAATACTGGCTTACAAATTGAATTCATCCTATAATTCATGTACAACTTAAATTAAAATAAAGTTTATTCAGAAAGCGTACTATTATTGTATAGCAGCTCTGGAATACTGGACAGCTAAATTATGATAAAATTTAATACTTTATTTCGCAATACAGGTATAGAATTCATAAATACAGGACTTGAATATTTTTCTGAAATACTATTCAATACAATTTATTTTTTTGAGCCGTAATAGGTTTCTTTTTCATTAAATAGTACACTCCTGAAGCTATACTTACACATTTATATAGTATACATTTTCATTGATTTTGTTATTTCTGTTCGCTTAACAAGGTTTATACACCAACCTAAACCTGACTGGAAGAGTATGCCATTAAGTTCGCTGATTTACAACAAGTGCATAAAGTTTAAAATAAAAAATACATTTTCAGCCGGTGATATTGTTGCAATCGTATCCACTAATAGTTTGAATGATTAAGAATAAAAAATTCTTAAAACTTTTTAAAATAATAATAGTAGGTTTATTTTACATTTTACTGTGTCAATTAATTTTATTATCAATATTTTACGCCATAGAGCAACACGGTAGGGGGTAGCCATATGCAGGCGTTCCCCTCTGTCAAAGTATAAGTCGAAATGGGCCTATGCGTTACACTATTATGACACAGAATATATTTATGTGTGCGTAAAATTCTGGTTGTTTTGTTTTAATTGTTACGAGTGACTTCGTAATGATAGGTTAAATTGTATATGTGTGAATGTTCCAAAAATTACAGACTGTTTTGATTCGGAAAACGACACTGTGGCTACTCCCCTCCTTTCGGTGGCCCGTGTTGCTTTACGATTACAACAAACACATGCAAAGGATTTACATAAGAAACAATAAAAAGTTGTAAACATTTCACCTAACAGATAAAAGACGCCAAATTTAGGGGTACATTCTGATTTGAGCGTTTAGTAAAATAAGAACGGTGTTGAGTAGATAAACAGTACCAGTTCTGTGGTACTGTTAGTTTGAGATAATACACTGCGGAATTGAAGTAAGCAAAGCTTGTTCTTTGTTTTACATACGGTTTTCGCGTTATGTATACTTGCATAATAACTAAAGCACAAATTAGGGGAGTGTTGCATAGTTTTAGTCCTTACGGTAAATTATTTCGCGGCATTTGATTTTTATTTTAGGCTACTCCATTATGTAATGTAAGAATATTAAATTTTATTCCGCTAAAAAATATATCTACACGACTTTTTTTACTAAGTTATTTTAAGTTAACGACTTTTCAGCAACATTCAGGTTACAATATTTCCAGAAAACCAAATAAAAACTTTCTGTAGATATAAAAATGTCGTTAATTTGTATTCATGATATACCTATACATATGTCTGAACATATTAATTAATTAATTAATTTCCCATATACTGTGATCAAGTACTAGGTCTCTACCCATTATCCTTTTCAGTAGGTATACTAAAAAAACTACTATTTATTATCAACATAGAAACTAGATTCCTCAGCATAGAAGCTAGATCAATATAGTTCTCATATATGAGTTAAGTTTAGAATTTCAGACGACTTACAGGTATGTTAACGGCTCCGATTAAGATAATCAAGCCGACATAAATGGCTTAATAACATAGTTATGCATGCTTAGGTTAGTTTAGTGTTACTGTTCGTATCCAATTTTGAATAATATTCCGGACTAATAGATAGTAATACTCTCATTAATGAGTACCTAATTAAATGTAGCAATGTTATCGAGGTTAATGGCTCCCTGTCCCCAATGAAAAGAACAGGCAATTAGTTACAGTATCCTTTCATTGTATAAAAGTTTTTTAAAGTCATGATGATTAGCAACTGACTTTTAAATTACCTATGTTCTTTGTTTGCAAAAAGGTAATAGAATAACTTTGAATGTACGTTGGATGTCTTAATCCTAGGTTTCGTTCATAAATATTCATTGTACTTTAATAGAGAATGGATGGTTTCTGCGTAAAGTAAAATTTTTTTTGTGACTGTTTTAGTAAGGGACATCTTCACCAAACATGATAAACTGTTATTATCTCTTTGTAAAGTTACTATCATACTAGTTTCTCCCTCTGGACCTGTGACCGTGTACAAGTGCTTTAGAAATACCCGAAATAATAAAACATTTAGACTGCCTCGGTGGCGCAGTGGTAGCGTATGCGATTGCTATGCCGAGCTCGTCATGCGTGAGTCGGATCAAATGTTGTACGACCTGCAAATCGTTGTTTCGGAGTTCGATTATTTCCTATGTATATAATAAGTATTCCCAAAAAAATACAAGTATTTTTTTAGCTAATCTAATTTTCATAGTTCAAACTCTGCTTAAGTTAAAACTAGATGGCGTGTGTGTCAAATGTCCGGAATTCGAACTATTATATTAAAATAGATAGTAATAGTTGTCTGTCTGTGTGTAATGCTTTCACAGTTAAACGTCTGCACCGTTTATAGTTAAAATTTGGCATGAAGATACATTGATTTTTGAGGAAGGACACAAGCTTCTTTTTCCTGATAATACTTCTATACCGATTTATATTGGTTGTAGCAACAAACAATAGCTTGTCCTTCTTTACAGTTCAAGCTATCTCTATACCAAAAATTCAAATGAATCAGTACAGCGGTTCAGCCGTAAAAGTGTAATAAACATACACACGCTTTCAAATTTATAATATTAGTTTGGAAGTATGAATCCCACATGTTAGGTTTATTTTTTAAGTAAATTACAGCTCAATAAATGATCTATACATAAAAATTTGTTCTAAGTTTTCAGCAGTTGTTACGAAGCCCCAAATAGAAACATCGCACACTATTAATATTCGTTTGGAAGTTGAAATTCGCTAATGAATAACTCTGTGTCATAGAAATGAGTCATAGCATGAATTATTTATGTTTCAGCTGGTGATTCTTGAATTTTGCTATTATTAGAATGGATCACCATTGTACTCATGTTTGTTAATATTGTAGTAGTATAGTGTTGACATCTAAGTTTTGTATTTATTGCAGGTGATTTGTCAATAATTCATGATATATATGATAGATAGATTAACACAGTAAATATATTGAATGTATACTAGCTGTACACCGCGAGATATTATCCGTGCTTGTTTTTGTAGCTTTATAATAACATCCGTGGGCAACACCGCGGGGCGAAGCTAGTCTGTAATAAAAGTAGCCTAGGTTATTCCTTATACCATCAGCTACCTGCCAGTCTTGTCAAAATCGGTGCATCCGTTCCAGAGATTAAAAGAAACAAACAAACAGACAGACAAAAATTTTAAAATTGTTGTGTGTATATTTTCATACGAAAAACTGTGAATTTGACTTTACAATTTTATTTATTTGTGTAGAAGATGTTAAAATAGAAAAATCGTAAATATCTAAACTCAGCTCAGTGGTACAAGACTTCTAGAAGTTATATTGATACATCGATGATTTACGTTTATTACTTTGTAACTAGTACAATCATAATAATATTTTATATGAATATCACAACGGTTTTTTCTTGCAAATTTTGAAACATTTTAATCGCTCTACAGTAAAGAGGAAATTAAAGATTTTGATTCGTTTATCACAAGTTTACCGTACGTTTATGAAAAGTAAATTGAAAAACAGTTGAATCATTGTAAATTAAACAAACATTCGTATTAATACAAATACGTGACAACCAATTCCGAGCAGCAACAAACGTATATTTGAATTCCACTAAGCCACTCAAAAAATTTGAACATCCAACATTTTTAATTAAATTCTCCCGTTGTCTCACCACGTTTCAGTTTTCCTATGACAGCGAATAATGAAAATGCCGGAATTTACGGTGAGCATCCGAGGAATCTTCCTGCGAGCAATTCCTATGTAAAAAGGAGACATTTTTGTGGTGTTTCTTGATTTTATATGATGTACTGTTTTGATCTTTCTGACTCCTTTGGCTTTCGGTAAGTCTACAAGCCATTTTGCTTCAAGGAAAATATTGACACATAACTGACAATAAGCTTTCTAAGATCTGAGAATACACTTCTACTATGACAGGCGTATATGATAAAATAAAAATAGGAGCAAGTTATTTATATTTGAAGGTTCAGTACATTATTTTGTATTGTTCTTGTCGGCAGCTTTACATAGTGAAATAATTGTCGTATTACGCTTATGTTTATTATTTTTCTCTTAATCCTGTGTATGTTATAAGAGCTGATAATTATTAAAAAACTAGGCAGGATAACTGCACTGCAAAGAGAAGAAAATCTTGACACAATAATCTGGCGGGTCGTATCGTATAGCAAGGTCAAGAACCTTTCACAAGATAGATCTATGTCCAGCGAAGGATTATTAAAGACTATTAATGATATCATTCTCTGTATTTCTATTACATGATTGCATGAATGAAATGGTTAACTCATTAAATACGAATTTCGAACATCTAAAAAGCTCGAAATATTACCGTTCTCACCATACAGCATTAGTCCGTGGTCACACAAATTCTACTGATAAATTTTCTAATACCCTTAATTTGCTTTAAAAATGTTCTGTACAGTATTTTCCAAAATCGAATATTTTTTTCGATAACAGTTTTGAATTTTTAATATAAATAAATTATGTTATTACTATGTTTCCCTGCAAGAAGTTTCGATCTCAGAAGATCCATTGGCCTGATCCGTGATGGTTCTGAGGACTACTAGGCAGTCTGAATCTATGATGAAAATATCATTTATTAATACGTTGTTAAGGAAAGACCCTCAATATTGTTACATGACATCCCAATACAGAGGCAAATATATCTCTTACTATTTTTGGACGAAAACCTTCGGAATAGGTAAGAATTCGACAAAGCCAATACGTCTTAGAGTCCGTTACCAGATCCATTCCTACATAGCCAACCCCTGCAGGTGATAGCCGTTATTTTTGTTACTATTTATTTCGGTGACGTAGTTGTCCTTTTACCACTAGACTAAGCTGCAAGAATGATATATTTCTACAAATATGATTTTCTGTATAATATCTTCATCCAAGTCAATTGTCACAAATCATACATCAACAAGGTTTTTTAGCTCAATTTGCACGTGAAGCATGGTGTGATGTCTCACATGCTGATTCATATTTTAGCGGTGTTACATGGTGTGGTTGTCGTTATACAGAATGTGTTGATTACAAAATCATAGTATAGAAACGTAATGATTTGTTATGTTCAGAAATTAATCTTATACAACAACAACAGACTTGAAAACTAGGATTTTATCGTTGTAATTTAATGGGCTTCTACTTTGCTTACGCTGTTTTCTATTCTTTGTTTCGTGCTGTTTATAACCTAAATAAATCTTCATTCAATCGGTATCTTCAATCACCAGAGTTCATTGTTCTAGAATTTCATGTCGGATCGCCTATCGGGGTCTATATAAATTGTTTACGTACACCACATTAGATTGTATTTATCTGTAATGGTATATGTAAGTATATTATAAGTAAATAAACTCCATAGCCGATCTGGGATTCTTTACATCTAAGTTTCATGACAGAAGTCACTGAACTGAAAATGCGGAATATTGTATTCTATTCAAAATTATAGTAACCTAAATCTCCTTCATTATTTGTTTATGGGTATTCATATTTAATGGGGAAGAGAAACTAGAAAAAGAGAATTAAAAAATATATATATTTAGGCTACTTGTGCTTCTTAACGCTTCTTTGACTTGAAATCATTTGTACAAAAATATTTAAAAAAGAAAAAGTTTAATGGCCATGATAACAGGTTTAGAAAAGATTTTGTTTTAGCATTTTAGTAAACATTTTGACTCCTATTTAAATACTTAATTCACACACGTTATTACATTAGTATAGTTTTAGATGCACAAATTATGTAAAAAACATAACCAAGTACTTTGCGAAGGTCACAAAATAACATAACCTTAGAATGAAATAAAGTCGATAACAGGATCTTGAATACGATTGGCCTTCGTCGGTGACCACGCGAGGGTTAACGACGACTGGACACGCAAAAGTCTCATTGAAGACGTATTGCCAATACAGAAATCGACTTGATAAACTTGGGTTTAACCCTTATCAGTTCTTGGCAATGTGTATTTTTTTCTTACTGCACAAAGTACCGCAGTACAACAGTAGATTACATCAGTTAAGTACTACTGCAGGGCTTAGAATTCTTGAAGGCTTTTCATAGTGTCAATTAATATTATAAAGAAAAAAATATTTAAACGATTTGAATAAAGCATACGGTTCCCTAGTTGCTTCTCATGACATATGAACTTAGCAGGGGGCTCCTTGTTGCATTTTCACAGAGTAACTGCCAGTGAAGTTTTAAAACGGGATCAGTTACTCCTAAAAACTAACTAGGTAGTAAACTACGCAAGTATTACAATTTATTGACAATAGTTATAATAGAAACGATTTTAATATCGGTATCAAGTTGCATAAACTCGGTATAGAGAGTTGTGATTGTATACACGTTACACATATGTGATGATCTACACAAGACTGCTGGCAGGAGCTGACCAGAGAGAACCAAACCAAGAGGCGTGCAATTGGAGAGGCCTGTGTCCAGCAGTGTACTGTGGTAGGCCGATGTCGACGATGAAAAGTGAAACGGATCCACTTGAATAGCGTAGTTGAGAAAAGAAGGAAAGAACTGTATGAATGCGTCAATGGAAAGTTTAGTGAACATTTTTAGTAGACATCAGAACAGCTAAGCAGTGTAATAAGTGCAAAAAAAACAATTGCTTTCACAAAAATATTTCTAGATTATGCTTAAAAAATATTAACATCTGAACTAATTTATTTCTATGAACAGTACTACCAATATGAATATTATTCGTAGACATCAAATGCACTAGATTTCAAACAAATCAAGTTTCCAAATTGTAAAAATTATACCATAAATCCTATAATAAGTAAAAATATTGATAAAACAAAAGACTATTCTTAGAAGAACATCGCTAACAGAAAATGCTGTCGTCCATTAATCCTATGTTGTCTGTTCAATGGCAATTAAAAGGAAACAAATAGAAACACAGACATGTATAAAGAGAACGATGTCAATATCTATACACTGAGTATTTGAAACAATTTGTAGGTGGAATCATTTTCAAAGGCTCGTAATAAAATTGCTCAACTTTATGAAATGGAGCTCGTACAACAATGGTAACGTATAAATCACGATAAAACTGAATTTTATTTCGCTGAAAACACTACTTTTGAGTTGGTTTTTATTTTTTAAGAATTTTAAATTGTTAATTGTTTCTTTAAAATAACCTATTTGACAGTAGGAAAAAAAAACAGTTATAATATAGTGGATTAGCATTATTAGGATTATCAAAGTGGTTGTTTATGAGAATAATTAAGGTTTTGTAACTATTTTTTACAAGAATGCATTAAAGTTCTATTATTAAAGGGTTTAATTTAGAAAAAAGTATGTCTAGTCCCAAACTAAGCAGAGCTTGCACCGTTGGTTTTAGATAATGATATTAACACATATGTACTTTATTTTTCATGAATACGTATATATAATACTCAGACTTCGAAACATATATATTTACTGATCATAGATCATTCGATACGACTCAGAATCCAATCACATACCTCAAGCACAGCAGTCTCATACTCTAGCGCTGCACCATCGAGACAATATCTTTAATAAATTTAACGAGTTCAGCCACTGTTCAATTGCATGTGCCTATCTATCCGGTTTTATAGTACGTGTAGGTTTATTTTCAAGTTATTTACAAAAATATGTTCAGGTGAAAATTTATACAGTACAGAATGCATTAACAAGGTTCTTTATAAATACCAGATACACATAGTTAAAGGTATTTTCCACGTGGTACGTGTTTCATATTAATATTTAATGTAAACAAATGCTTTTAATTATTCAAAGTTTTAATTGAATGGTACGACACACCCATAAGTAAACTGAAGATACACGGGCTTATTAACTTTAATACAATATAAATAGCGTATTTATAGGTAAGACGTCGATTTCAATTAAAAATGTGTTCATAAAATAATGATGCATTATAAAAGTAGAATATTAATGTTTTCAAAAAGGTATACAAAATGTAATACCTATGTATTCATATAAATAATGTATGCGAGAAATATGTTCTGGTATACTTTGAAATTTCATAAAAGTGGAAACCACAAATACGTGAAACAACTGTAATGTCTTGGTATGTATAATATTAGTTATTTGTGAAAACGCTCGTCCGAAATTTAATTCTGTCAATGTAAATGTTCAATATTGTAAGGTACACCACTTGCTTTAATGAATTACCTATATATATAGTGGAAATTATGTTTAGCGAATTGATATGAGAGTATTGCATTTACAATAATGGTTTACTACTTTATAATGGTTTTTATGATCAAAACTCGGCTTGGTTAATTTATTTGTCTTTGCTCCGACTCGTGTAAGCTAATTAACTCTATACTATACTTAGCCTTTTATTCGGACATACAATTCGATTACTATTCACACAATACTGCATACTACTGTTATATACATGTTTTACATAATTAAAATTACTCTCGTATATTGCTTCTTTACTTTATGTAAGTCCGTTTGCCAGTTGGCAAAGATCTCTTCCAACCTCATGTACATATGTATTGGTTCTGTAAAATTTCTGTCGTTTTAATTGTGGGTACAATGATAGTCAATAGCATTTTTTCTGTCTTGCTGGAAAGTTGTGGTCTCTATCCCCCACGAGGACTAGTCTGCTTATAACAAACCTTAATGAGTACTAACTTAATTAAACATCATATTATACCTACCCCAGTCTACCATAATACAAGAATATTAAAAAATATTCATAGAGAATATTCACAACAAAGTATTAAATACCCATCGTGATAAACACCGAGGTTCTGTTACATTATGCTAATTGAATTCTTGGTTTACGAGAGGGTCGTGGAGGTAAACCCCGGTGAGGTCATCGTCTTTACTAGCCAGTTAATTATGATCCCTACAAACACTTTACAAAGACCCATTCTGTTTCACAATAGCTTGCCATTTTTAATTAAAATGCACCCTGAGTAAGAAGGTAGGTAGGTACTAATTTTTTTTTTTGTAAAAAGCGAATGCGCGAAAGGTTATTTGTTTTACGCGTGAATTAAAAGGAAAATTAGTTGATTATTTGCTTCATTTTTGAAAAGGGTTTTCTAAACAGTAAAATAAGATTTTACTTATAATAAAGTAGCTAGAAAATTTGACTTGTGCAGAATTTTAGGAGAAAAATTAGATTATAGTGGTGCTAAATTGTTGATAGAATATAGTTTTGTTATATTTTATCACTATACTTAGTAAACTTTCTAATCCAATTACTCTTTGTTACACTTAATATATTTCGATCAATAGGGTTATACGGGGGTTAAAGTTCAATCGTTATGACCGATTGATATTAATTTAACACATTAAACATAGCCAGAACTCTATCGAATATATCTTTTGATAGCCGAGTTTGTAAATAGTAATATACAAAGTTAATTAATAATACTAAAAAACAAAATAAAAGCAAACTTAACTAAACTCTGAGGCAGAAAAATACCCTAAAATATTTTATTTATACTAATTAGTATGGTACAAAAAATGATAACTAATGTATTGACTAAAGCCGTTCTCTCGTTTTTTTAGAAAATTTTTGGCACAGACGATCATCAAATGTGAAAGTTAATGATAATAAAACATTGAATAGTATTTTTTTCTAATATGTTCAATACAAACTCTAAATAACTTTTCTGTAGTATATTGTGGCAAAACACACAGTGTGTTTCTTGCTTGGCAAGAAATATTTGTCATGAGTTGTAAAATTGAAGTTGTAAATGTCTTATTGGGTAATATTTAGGGTATCTAATTTAAATAATAGCGGTAATAATTTCCAATATGATCCTCCGGATCTACCTCGATATGTATTACATATTTTGCTAACCACTCGTCAGTTCCGTTCAGTAGAGTAAAGGTACAACATAATATTTAATTAAATTCCATTATTTCGGAGAGGAGGTTTGGATTTGAAGTATTTCAAATATTTCCTTAGCTATTTCAATGGTTCAAAATCACATTAAGTGGATAATCGACGTATCGGCTCATTGGTCGCTAGTCTATCTGCTGAGCTGAGCAAAAAAGTCTCTGAGCGATGACTGAGATAGCATTTCTTGTTTGGAATCTACAACTTTGCGTTATCTCACTATAGCATACCACGAAATCATGAAAAGCGAACGCCCTAGTGTTTGGGTTAAAACTTGGAAAAATGGCAAGCATTAATGCCTGTTTTATTCAATAATTGTCAGCAAAACCATACAACGAACAACCTTCTTTAGTCACATCTATAATATAAAAACAAAACACTATTATATGCAAGAGGCTATTTCTCCTCGTGAACGTTTAGCTGCTACAACTGTCAACGAAAAATGCCGGCTCGGCTCGCTCGTTGATCGACACGCGGTTTTGTATGACACGCTGAGTAAAAAGTAAGACAAACATGAGGAGCCGAGAGCTAGGGTCTTTAGTACGTAAAAACGCGGTATTGTAACGATACACCAGCGAGTTTTACCGACGAGCCATAAAACTGCGATTTTACTCGCCCGTCGATTAGGGTCTTTAAGTTCGTATATATTTTAAGACCAACATGTGAACTTTAAGCAATCTTTATATCATCATATAAAGTTTCGAAAACGCTTGAAAAGGCCTACTTGAAATAATAGTTTTGGCAGTACAGTAGCTCAAAAGATGAGGCAACGGATCGATACTCTTTCACCAGACCTGCATTCTTCTAAAACAGATAATTATCATTGTGGCGATGCTGTCAGTTTTCTGTGAACGATATCGGTAAGCGATGATGCCGAGGAATCGTTTGAAGCTTATATGTAAATATTTTTAATGTCTTACTTATCTTTATTTCACAATAACAACCTGAATCATCAAAATATCAAGTTGAAAAAAATTGACATTGGGAAGTCAATGTTGTCAAATGTACTGAAAACTAGTTCAACCATCAAATTCAGATCGCACTCCGGGTGGCGATGTTCGCGTAAATATTTATATTATTTTATATTACTTATTTTTATTTCTCCAATTGCTTTTCCAATTGTAGTTAAATAAAAATCAGATGCAATTTATAAAAGGTAGTTAACGATAAATAGTTACAATACCTGTTATAGAAAATAACATACCTGAACTGGTCTCTTGCATTAAGGGTCTCTTGCTTTATAGACAATATAACAGGACCGAGATCTTCATCATTGGTAAAGTAGTTCCAATGCTCCGTTCCATAAAAGTATTTCTCATAAGTCTCTTGTTCGACAGATGTGAGTTCGAATCCACCGGATCTCTCCCATTGCTCCTCAATCGCCGTTTTCTTTTTGGGTGTGCTGCCACCATTATCACTGCTGTCTTCGGCTGCCTCATCAAGAGACCCCGATCGTCTGTGACGATCTGTTAAAAACAAAGAGAAGTTAAATATTAGTAAGACTAAATGGCGATTAATGTATATTTTTATAGTAGCATTTCACACGCCACATCGATACGCTGAATTGCTGTATTGTGTGCATTCGCAATGAGTATAGTGACCATCACTCTTGGATCTATTCACTCAGTGTTCAAAGTGACCATATCAATGAGGATTTTAGATTTTTTAGAAGTGTATTATAATTAATCCAAGATATATTGCTAGATCAGTCTTACGTTTGTTTGAGATTAATGATACTGATAAAACTCTGTTGTCACGCTTCTCTATATTGCGGGCTATTCTTTTACGGCCAATCTTGTCACGCAATGTCTACATAAAATACAACCAAATATAAAAAAAACATAACTGCCCCATATCCCAAAAAAACGTTATATTCTCCAATACACACAATAAACAGTATAAAAAAAATTAAAAAGTTAATTAAAGAAAATTTTGTATCTATTTTAATTTATGTATTTTTTATTTTCGGTTACATATTAATGCTTCGTAAGCAAGGTAAGGCAAGTATTAATACTAACCTTACCTTGGGGATATTAGCAGTTATCAGCAGACACCTAGACGTACTAACTGCATGTCTACTTAAACCCAGCTTACAATGTCATTTGTGCTTCAGTTCACATGTTTGCACGATCTAAATTAAATTTCACAGCAAATATTTTGATGTCTTGTGAATTTTCTGCTGAATAGGACCCTGATTGCGTCTGCTACGATGTACATATCATTTACATCATAAGACAGTTTAATTAAGTTTTGTGTATATTCAGTAACAATATTTGATTATACAATTTTTTTCCAAGTAGATTTTATGTTTTACGTTAAACCTTTGGGGGATATAGACTTAGTGATATACTTTCTTAATTTATGATTTTCACAGCTATCATGATGAAATATAGAATATTTTCAAACACCTTTTCATCAACATTAGCCATTTTAAAAATATGTGATGATTATTTTACTGTTTCCAGTCCCTGACCTGCGCTCGACCAGTGTGGGGACGTATGGCCTTAACCCTCTGCTGAGAGGAGACCCGAGTCTGGCAGTGGGACATTATGGGTTGTTGATGTCTTTTCCAGCAGTGGTCTATTAAAATAAAATATCTACTTAAAATATTATCAAAAACAATATTCCGAACCAAGACATCAACTAATATGCCTGAATCAATTTGAAAGAATGAATGTCAATACATTCTTAATAATGGCCCGAGTGATATAGGTCATACACATTTTATCAAACGTATTTTCGTCGACGGTTTGTAGTTTTTTAAGTTTTTTCTTTCATTTCAAAGTATATTTTTTATTTGAGTATATTTCGAGGTTGACTTTTGTATAGTTCCTAGAACGCAATTCAATTAAACAATACAAATTAAATTTATGATTAAATAAACTCATTGTGTACCGTGTGCGACACCCCTATCCATAAGGTCTAGTATAGCTTGGTTTTCAGACCGGCAAATTGCTGTGAAATACAATCCCATGCAAACATTCTACAAATTGATGGAAGTTCCGTGTGTTCATTTATTTATTACCCTGCCTCCTCTATTAGCAATATGAACACCATAATATGCGAGAAGGTATCTGTACATAAATTGTGCGTATCGACATTCACGAATAGTTTCATAACGGGACATTTATTTCTATTTGTAGTGTAAATATAAACTATATTCTTAGTATGTAATCTATTGAATTGTCAGTTTTGCACGATCTTTGCGTTTAGTTTTTCGATTCGCCGTTTTTATTAATAGCATCAGAATTGTGTCATGCTAACAAATAATTAAACTGAGTGGTCATGGGGGATACTTTACTGAAATTAAATGTAGATAATATCCTGGCATTGGTAAAATTATTTTAGTATAATGTGTGTCAATATATATGAAATATATGTTATGAATAATTAAACTAAAATGCTCTAATATCGTGTTTAGTTACTTGACGGTTGTTAATTATTTATGAAGGTATTAGTTTCGTGTATTAACAGGGTCCGACTCCATGTAAACTGGCTATTGGTATTTATTGAAACTTGCAACTTAGAAGGCGTGGTTGAGTTCTGATCAGTACATTTGATAAGTGTAAATAATGATTTAAAGTAAAAATTATAATAATGAAAATAATTTCACAAACTCGCACACGGTAGTCTGTCTCCAGGACTACCCTAATGCAGGCATTGCGTACCTAACGCAATGCCTGTATTAGGGTAATTAGTCAAATGTTGAATATAAATGCATACACGTTAAATAAAGGTGTAGTACACCCAGACTCGAAACAAATGATCGTGCTCATCTCACAATATTAAATGAAACCCAAGACCTCCGGTTTAGGAGTCAGGGCTTCTAAGTGCCAGACCAACAGTCCCGTCAAAGATATTAAGTTTATCTAAATACTGCTTTGTTTTGTTTTTAAGTGGTGATCACCGTAGTCATTGCGAATGATAGCATAGTAACCCAAACTATGGTGGCCTAGGCATGCTTCTGCATTAGGCCTCCGGTCTTGCACCAAGAGACACAACCCATAAATGCTGTTGTTTAACGTTGATCTTCTGCACGAGGGTGGTGCCGACCAGGTTAAAAAGGCCCGTTTGTGCTGAAACCAGCGTGGCTCTATCATCTTTAAAAATGACTATAAACGACTGAAACCACTGTACTGTACTCATAATCTGTTTCCTACATTTTCTTCCTTGCCAATTTGATCCCTGTAATTGTAGGTATCATCATCAGCCTATCGCAGTCCACTGCTGGACATAGGCCTCTCCAATTGCAGGTATATTGAAATTCAAATTCATTTATTCAATTAAGACACTAAGTGACATTTATGAACGTTAAATTTAAGCTACAGATAAAAATTATAGATCGACACAAACAGACGCCAGATTTTGGTGTTTTCAACTAATTCACCTTGACTATTGTCAAGGTGAATTAGTTGAAAACACCAAAATTCACTCCCTGCCTGTGTATTAAGACATAACTTCCAGTTTCTAAAAATGCAAATATGCAGCATTCCAAAAATGAAAACATTATATGTATAATTGCTTTCAGCGTTGAATTGATACAGTAGCATAATTGCTTAAGCTGCCTTTTGCACCTGCTTAACCCAAAATGTGTCACGTGAAAGATAAAATTATACAAATGGAATCAAGTTGGTATTATGACTGCTTTTAAGCATTGTTTATAAAATAGGCTTTCTATTGGGAAGAAACGTGTTTGAATGAAATATTAGACGACCGAGATCGAACTCATAGTTAAATGTAATAGTGCTCATTATACTATAGTAACAGTACTCAATTGATCATTGCATTATTCACTTAATAGAATATTCTAAAAAGTTTTTGCATCTTCATCGTCGGCAAAATTCGTAATTTTATATCATCGATTGTAAATTAATATTTATGAATTCATGAGGTTTACTTATTGCGAAACGAATGTTCATTGCAAATGTGAAAAAAAGGATAAAATAATCCAAATACTTTTAACAAAAAATAAAATCTTGAATCCTGTGCAATCAGGTGCTATTGGGAATACATAGCCTCAAGTGATAATCCCGCTAATTTTATTGAAACTTAAAAGGCAAGCCATTTTAAGCCGACTACGGCAAAGCCAAAAGGAACGAAAGTAGATTTGGCAGTAAGAATGTTTGTATTTTCCGTAACACCTAAACTATAGAACCAATTTTAATGAATGATGTCTCAATAAATTCGTAATAAAGGCCCGTATGATATAGGCTGTTTAATAAATAATAAATAACAACTGATATTATTACATACATATTCCTTTTTGTTCTTGTAAATATGTACATATTATGCATAAAAACACCAAGGTTCCGAAACAAATATTTGCAGATCATATGAATATTTGGTCCGACCCAGGTTTCGAACCCCTCACCACCCCACCTCATGGACAGCAGTCGCGTATGCTACCACTGCGCTACCGAGGCAGTCAAAGAAACAAGAAAAAAAATTTCATCAAAAGTTTTTACATAATCGGGTGCACCTTTTTAAAGTTCCTTTTTTTTTATTTTTACAACTTATAGTCTTTATTAAGTTGCTACGTTCAGGGGGCTGCCTGTTATAGATTCAATTTTCACACAGCTGCTAGTAGCAGAGTGTAACCGGTATTTTTATATCATTCCAGACGTGTTATTCGGTGTTAGGCTGATACGTGTGCAGGAATACAATATAGTTTTATTAAACGCCGTATGAATATATATAATTCAAAGTCATAATAAATACTGCATTTTATTTTATATCTGCATCTAAATTCCTAAACGGATATAATCAGATACGTAATAGTTCTCCAACGAAAGTGTTGTATGTCAAAAAAAGTTTTGGGTCTTTAGTAGAAAATATTGTTTTAATTAGATACAAGTAGTAGGTATTAATGTGTAAAATTAATCGATTGGGCTAATTCAATGTAGGAAGTATTCAGGGATTCGTTTATTACTTTTATCACTAGGTAAACCGCCTTTTTTAACAAGCAACTGTTAAATTACTTAAAAACATAGTTTTTTTACGGAACATAATATTGGTAATACAATGGTAGCATAATCAAGATATAAAAATAAGCAATCAGTGTCATAATATATTTATCTCAAAGTGATAGCAACTCAAATAATTCATTATCGAAAAGTATGCTAGTACCAAGAAAGCATACAGTGATTGATGAGTTCCCTAGGGCAACACCAAAAAAAAGAAAACCAAATGATAAGTAAGGAAAAGGAAATCAATTTGACAGCCATCTAATTTGGAAACGGGATCGCTGATCGAAGGTAGCAGAGCCTTTCATTGATTTATACGTTTAGTTTCCTTTTATTTTGTCTGAAGTTTGAGTCTATTGCGTTGTTGTTAATGTTTGACATAGACACTTCGCGATATTACCTATAGTTAGATAATTGAACTGTGTGTATATATAAACACATAGATGTGAATATGTATTACCGATAGTACGTTGTATTTTCTACATAACATATCACACAAGCTTTTGTCCACGGCTCCGTATCTCTGTCAAATATCGTGGTAATGAGTTTTTGGGTATGTAGCCTACTAGCCGGCGGTATTTAGGTTATCATGGTAAATAGTAGTATATGTGCTCCCTCAAGAATCAAAGGATGTCTATTGCAATTTTCATCCAAATTGGTTTGGCGGTTGTCGTGAAAGTCTACCAGACAGATATCGCATTTATAATGTTAATGCAGATGACACTCACAAATAAAATGACTTTCTGTAAGGGTTCACAAGACCAGAGATTATCCCTAAATCCTCATAAACTTTACTGTAATATAAATATTATTCTTTCTTTTTTTTTCTTCTTTCTTCTTTAAAAAAAACAACTCCCGCATTAGGAACATACATTCCTGTAGCATTGCAATTTTCATCCAAATTGGTTTGGCGGTTGTCGTGAAAGTCTACCAGACAGATATCGTATTTATAATGTTAATGCAGATGACACTCACAAATAAAATGACTTTCTGTAAGGGTTCACAAGATCAGAGATTATCCCTAAATCCTCATAAACTTTACTGTAATATAAATATTATTGTTTCTTTTTTTTTCTTCTTTCTTCTTTAAAAAAAACAACTCCCGCATTAGGAATATACATTCCTGTAGCGCGGGGATCTATACAAACACAAAGTACACCCAGACTTAGAACAACAATTTATGGATCACACAAAGTGTTGTCCCATGTAGTATTTGAACCCACAACACTTGGCGCAGTAGGAAGTGGCGTGGCGACCACTGAAACCACTAGGCAACCGTGTAGTCATATTGTAGTTGAAGTACACAAAATCCTTTAAAAATTGAGAAAGACCAAATTACGATACGAATATTAGTTTATTAATCGAAAATAATATAATGTAAAATGCATGCAATTCTTAGTAAAAGATTAAAGCTATTGTTTGAATATTAAGTAAATTATCTTCCGAGAAGCGAGGTTATTTTTTTACAAGGTAACTCCGGCTCTAGGAATTTACCTTATGTCGCAGTGAACTTTACAAACATACATAAAACGAACACTAAGAACACCCAAACTCGAAGCAACAATTAGTGGATCACACAAAGTGTTGTCCCACAGAACACTCACACTCACACACAGAAAGCCGGGTGGCAACCTCTCGAAACCACTAGACCAGTCGTGCAATCAATTTGATTTGATTTACAATCCGATTGAAGAAATAAAAAAAAACACTGCATCAGTATTATTTGCATAGTCCTAGTCCTATACTCGTTGTTGAGTGGGGTTGCCAAAGTTTTTTGAGGAAGATTCTCATGAGAGACGAAGTTGGTGTTGACTTTACCAAAGGTGGATCGCGTGCTTATTTAACGTTTGTTTGTACTTTAAGATTTTTGTTAACGCCACGTCTTTCATACATACTGATGTGAATATAATTAATTAGTTCAAAATGAAACATACAAAATTCTAAATATTGTTGTTTTGAGTTACGTTCATTTAATGAAGACCTTAAGAAGAAAGCATTAGTTATAATTGATCACCCTAAAATTGTATGTACCTATTTTGTACATCGATACTGAGAGGTTATTATCTGGGTATGGTGACATAGTGCTGAGATAATTGTTAAGTTAATATTTTGCTATTTAAATTTTATAATTTCTTTTAATTTTATATTATTTCGTTTTATTAACTTTATAATTTGTAAAAAAAAACCTCTACAAGGATAATTTCACTGTTGCATATTTCTGTATTTTTCGGCAGCCCAAGATATAAGCGAAGCTTAGTTTGGGTGTCACCAGCAATTACTGTAACACTTTGTGCAAGTATTTGAATAAAGAATTTGAATTTATGAATAGAGAAATATGGAAACGTAAGAAGCAAAGAAATTGGTATTCGCATAAATAATATTAGTTATAACTTGTATAAATTGTATAACAGTCTGTTGATTTGAGTAAGTTTCCAAGTAGATATTACTCCAACCTTTCTAAACAAATATGATCCCTTAGTCATCTCTTGTGGGTTTATACCTATCAAGGGGTTACATAGGAGTTTAGTTTACTTGTTAACGAAATACTATTATTATGGATGTGTATGGATGTGTGTGTATAAGGCTGCTTAAATGGCTGAGTTGGATATTGCAACGTTTATTTCAACGTTAAAACTTTTATGTAGGTAAATTAAAATGTAAATATTGGTGGTCTACTTATTGTCGAATAAATATTGAAAGGATTAAAATGATATAAAAATATTTTCTTATTTGAAAAGAATCATTGTTAAGGTAAGTGCAAAATGTTATACAAAACGTACTTGTTTTTTCGTACTTTATTTGTAGAAATACAAAATACAAATTTGAATGGTAAAGAAAATGACCAACAATACCATATAGGAAAGCAAAGTTCTCGAGGTTTATCTGAATGAAATGATTATATCCTACGTTCTATAATCTTGTTAAATTCAGGTATCTAATATATAATTAAGAGACTTTCTTCTCCTTATTCCAGTTCTATAATTCTTATGTATTGGCCTGTCAAAGTGACTCTATTCAGCCTGGTGGAAATCCTAAGTAGAATCCAAGGGTGGTGGTCACCATACTCATTGCGAAAGCAGACAATGCAACAATGCAGCATGGTGACCACTCGGACCACTCACTGGGATCACTGGGACTCCGCTGCTGTCTAACGAATGCTGTCATTTTGGTTGATCTTCAGTGCGACGGGGCAGTTCCAGTCAACACGTTTGTACTGAAATCAGCGTGGTTTTGCGACATTTAATAGCTTCTGTTATAAAAACTAACAACCGTCTTTTTTCTTAATTTTAAAGCTTCATAACAATAGAATTTCTTAGTTCGTTCGTTCCTGTCGTTCAATCTGTCGAAATTAACACGATTGCCTTCAAAGTTGCCAACAGAGTATCACACTCATTTTTGAAAAGGGTCATAGTTAGTTTATATAGTGCTATTAAACCACAAAAAAACTCAAAGTGCAATTTAAATTTTACATTTTCAAATTTCGCGCGTAATTTCGTATTGTATCGTATTGAAGTCAGTTAGTTGACTTCAATACGGTAAAGAAATATGTATTATTGTAAAGTAGCAATATGTATGTATCATATATTGTGTAATAGTTGTTAACAAAAACAAATGTGCTGAAAATTTGTATGATAATTGTATTATTTTCTATTGATGGTACATTTGTGTCGTCTTTACGAAACTGACTTCCATGGTATTATTTTAATAAAAATATCTAACAGTTTACGAAAGTAATACAAGTACAAACAATTTAAGCATACGCTGATCAGTTGACAATTTGATTGACACTTTAGTTTACAAAGCCGTTTGATTTATGACATGACAGCTACTATTTCATGGTGTTAAAGAACAGATTAAAAAAACTAAAATCTTTGAAATAAAAAAAAAGTATATCTTATGACTGCCTTGTCGGTCTAGTGGTTAGCGTAAGCGACTGCAGATCAAGAGATCTCGGGTTTGATTCCCGGGTCGGACTGCTATTGAGTTTTTCTTACAAGAAATTCTTAATAGCAGCCTGGAGTATGGAATATGGTGGTGTTTCCCGCCGGTGCCTCGGAGACTACGTGAAGCCGTTGGTCCCGGCTGTCATGAACATTTATGGCAACCGTTATTTGGAAGTCAGTGCCCTCAAATACATTGTCAACTAATTCAGCCTTTGAATTCAGTTCACCCTCAGGGTTGTGGAGGTCCGCTGCCAGTGTTCAGGTAAAACAGGTTTAACTAGTAGCCGACCCCAAATCTTGGGAGTAATAAAGTTTCCGACTGCTTTTGGCCTGAGTTATCTCAATAATTAATTTTTAGTTTTTCTCATACACAGTAAATATGACAGGAAATGTTAAAAAAGTTCAGATCTTCTTTAGTTTCTCCTAAACTAGTTCTGTAATACAATTTATCAAGTTTCTCATCGTTTTTATTCAAACGAACTCACGTTGTTTTTAGATGTTATTTATAGACATGTTACACGAAATAATTTCATATAAAATCATGTCTGTTATATAGATACACTTTCGTCTACGCAGCTGTGTAGAAACTGTATCTTACATAACAGCGATAGGGTTTCTTAAAGAAGTTCTTAATTAATTGGTTTTGGAATAGACGCAGGGTGCGAACTGACGCACCCTATCAAGCGTAAGTAGAGTTTTTAGTCTGTTTCTTGTTTATGGCGAGGAATAGGTTGTTTATTAATAAGATTCATGAATCATATTACTATGGGAGAACTATGTTTCGGTGGTGTAGTGGTGGCAATTGCGACTGCTGTGTTTGAGGTCTCGGATTCGATTCCCGGTTCTGACCATATGTTGTATGATCTGTATATGTTTGTTTCCGAGTTTGGCTTTTTTCGATGTATAATATGTATGTATTTATAAAAAGCGTATATGAATTTATATCAATTGTCTCGTACCCATAGTACAAGTTTTGCTAGGGTTATCTAAAATGTATTTGTTATGTTCTAACATGACAACTTTAATAGAAATCGATCCATATTTTAAGGATTATAGTATAAATGCTCTGTATGTATAACATACAACACGTATGTATAACTCGTGTTTTTTCAATGGTATACTATGGGTAGACTATGGTTTATGCTTTTTTCTTAGTCGCAGACTAGATATTTTTACAATAGTTATTATTTTGTACTTCAAGTGTTATGTACGTATAATGTTAATAGGCTTTATACTTTTGGGCAAGGGTATTTGTAAATTGTCATTGGCTTTTAAATTTATTAAATATAATTAAAATTAAACATTGGTGTTTTCGTTTAAGACTTAAATTTTTGCTTAAATAAGATTAGAAATATTTAAAGTAACTCAAACTCTCAACCTATCAAGTTTATTAAAATACAACTCATCTATCAAATAATATTTAAACAGGTCATAGATTTTAAAATGAGAAAAGATATTAACTTTGCTCAAACAAGAACGCGAGATGTTTACTTTGATGTGATTTAATGTACCTCACGAAGCAAACTTTATGAAGGGTCTGTGTTTGAAAGCTCCACGCCGTAGAGCAATATCGCTGACCAATAATATTAAATTTATTGTTAGACTAGGGGTCATGCCTGTCTGCCTTTTAAATGGAAAATATCATCTTTGTCAATCATTGTTATCTTTTTGTTCAAAATTTGTAAAGGTGTAAACATTTTAGTATATTTTTGTCAGCGACAAATAGTTGCTATGCTTGTTATTATAGAATAGAGTTATATCAGTGCATCGGCTTTTAGTCTAGTCTAATCTACCATACGGCTGAAAGACTTAGTTATTTTCTCGGAGCGACTGACATTAGGCCTCCACGATCGAAGTACTAGGCGATTGTTATGCTTTGTAAAAAGACTGTCAACGGTACTTTTAGGATTCCAATAACACGTAATAATATGGACTGACTTTTCCCCTTAGTCAAGATGCCAGTGATGATTCTCTTATTACAATCAGTAAGACATCTATGCTTTTGTATTATGGGTAGATATTTTGTTTTGACCACGTTTTATTTGTTNCAATTTGATTGACACTTTAGTTTACAAAGCCGTTTGATTTATGACATGACAGCTACTATTTCATGGTGTTAAAGAACAGATTAAAAAAACTAAAATCTTTGAAATAAAAAAAAAGTATATCTTATGACTGCCTTGTCGGTCTAGTGGTTAGCGTAAGCGACTGCAGATCAAGAGATCTCGGGTTTGATTCCCGGGTCGGACTGCTATTGAGTTTTTCTTACAAGAAATTCTTAATAGCAGCCTGGAGTATGGAATATGGTGGTGTTTCCCGCCGGTGCCTCGGAGACTACGTGAAGCCGTTGGTCCCGGCTGTCATGAACATTTATGGCAACCGTTATTTGGAAGTCAGTGCCCTCAAATACATTGTCAACTAATTCAGCCTTTGAATTCAGTTCACCCTCAGGGTTGTGGAGGTCCGCTGCCAGTGTTCAGGTAAAACAGGTTTAACTAGTAGCCGACCCCAAATCTTGGGAGTAATAAAGTTTCCGACTGCTTTTGGCCTGAGTTATCTCAATAATTAATTTTTAGTTTTTCTCATACACAGTAAATATGACAGGAAATGTTAAAAAAGTTCAGATCTTCTTTAGTTTCTCCTAAACTAGTTCTGTAATACAATTTATCAAGTTTCTCATCGTTTTTATTCAAACGAACTCACGTTGTTTTTAGATGTTATTTATAGACATGTTACACGAAATAATTTCATATAAAATCATGTCTGTTATATAGATACACTTTCGTCTACGCAGCTGTGTAGAAACTGTATCTTACATAACAGCGATAGGGTTTCTTAAAGAAGTTCTTAATTAATTGGTTTTGGAATAGACGCAGGGTGCGAACTGACGCACCCTATCAAGCGTAAGTAGAGTTTTTAGTCTGTTTCTTGTTTATGGCGAGGAATAGGTTGTTTATTAATAAGATTCATGAATCATATTACTATGGGAGAACTATGTTTCGGTGGTGTAGTGGTGGCAATTGCGACTGCTGTGTTTGAGGTCTCGGATTCGATTCCCGGTTCTGACCATATGTTGTATGATCTGTATATGTTTGTTTCCGAGTTTGGCTTTTTTCGATGTATAATATGTATGTATTTATAAAAAGCGTATATGAATTTATATCAATTGTCTCGTACCCATAGTACAAGTTTTGCTAGGGTTATCTAAAATGTATTTGTTATGTTCTAACATGACAACTTTAATAGAAATCGATCCATATTTTAAGGATTATAGTATAAATGCTCTGTATGTATAACATACAACACGTATGTATAACTCGTGTTTTTTCAATGGTATACTATGGGTAGACTATGGTTTATGCTTTTTTCTTAGTCGCAGACTAGATATTTTTACAATAGTTATTATTTTGTACTTCAAGTGTTATGTACGTATAATGTTAATAGGCTTTATACTTTTGGGCAAGGGTATTTGTAAATTGTCATTGGCTTTTAAATTTATTAAATATAATTAAAATTAAACATTGGTGTTTTCGTTTAAGACTTAAATTTTTGCTTAAATAAGATTAGAAATATTTAAAGTAACTCAAACTCTCAACCTATCAAGTTTATTAAAATACAACTCATCTATCAAATAATATTTAAACAGGTCATAGATTTTAAAATGAGAAAAGATATTAACTTTGCTCAAACAAGAACGCGAGATGTTTACTTTGATGTGATTTAATGTACCTCACGAAGCAAACTTTATGAAGGGTCTGTGTTTGAAAGCTCCACGCCGTAGAGCAATATCGCTGACCAATAATATTAAATTTATTGTTAGACTAGGGGTCATGCCTGTCTGCCTTTTAAATGGAAAATATCATCTTTGTCAATCATTGTTATCTTTTTGTTCAAAATTTGTAAAGGTGTAAACATTTTAGTATATTTTTGTCAGCGACAAATAGTTGCTATGCTTGTTATTATAGAATAGAGTTATATCAGTGCATCGGCTTTTAGTCTAGTCTAATCTACCATACGGCTGAAAGACTTAGTTATTTTCTCGGAGCGACTGACATTAGGCCTCCACGATCGAAGTACTAGGCGATTGTTATGCTTTGTAAAAAGACTGTCAACGGTACTTTTAGGATTCCAATAACACGTAATAATATGGACTGACTTTTCCCCTTAGTCAAGATGCCAGTGATGATTCTCTTATTACAATCAGTAAGACATCTATGCTTTTGTATTATGGGTAGATATTTTGTTTTGACCACGTTTTATTTGTTACTTTTCTGTTAACGATTATATTTGTAGAATGTGAATTGGCTGAGGAACTGTTTCCAATTTGCTACCCTATTTGGTTATCACTTAACCACGAGTCTCTCTAATCTATGTAAATAAAAATGAATCGCTGAAATGTATGCATGCGCATAATTTCTGATCGTCTGCTCAAATTTGATAATTCTCTTTTCTCTGTGTTCGTTCTTGTTGGGACAAGGTTTGTGTAGAAGAAAATTAAAAGATAACCAGTAAAGTTTTTTGTCTGCGACTGTGTCACTACTGAAAGAAAATAATAGCGATAAAAAGTTCGCTGGGTCAGTTAGTTTAAAATAATTATTTTTGCAAAAGTGCAATTCTTAATCAAACTATTGAAATAAAGATTAAATGGAGATAATTCTTTGGTTTGTTGCCCATGAAGTATCTCATAATTTAATCGCGTAGCACACTAACAAAAAATAGTGACCAGTAGGTACCCGGAGACCAGCCCTTTGTAACAATTGATTTATCTTTGAGTCTTCCGCTTTTGTGAATGTGTACTTCGTACTCTTTTAGATAAAGTTTGTTAAAATATCATATTTATGTATATACATTTAGTTTGTGTCTTTCTGGCTGACTGTGTCCTTTTATTTAAATTTAATATAAATAAAATTAAGTTTACAAAACAGCTTATAAAAACTAATGGTAGTATAAGTAACTAATTACTGTCGTAAAACGCTTAAGTCGATGCTAAAACGCTGAAGTCAACACTCGAACAGCTATAGTCAGCTAGGCCCGAATTAGGAGTCACTCAGCTACGCTCGAGTAGGGAGGAGTGTCAGGTTTAAATGCCTCGAGCACTGGCTTAAGCGCTTAAGTAAAAAAATCAATTTTCTAATCTTCCTCTAGTCTTGAAAGCTCAAAAACGTTGGCTCAGTTATCGACGTTCCATGTTCTGTGCCTTTTTATACTACGTTACACTATTACTAATTGTAACATTCCTTAATCTAATCAAAAAAGGTTCTAAAATAAAACATTCTGAGGTTTGATTGTTATTCGATTTATAAACTAACTACATTTTTTGGCAACCGTATCAATATTGGACGTCTTTATTTATAAGCTGAATTGAATAACTCTACTAAGTTATATGGGTTCGAGAATGTCTTGGATGATATCGAGAAGAAGATGGAATGGAATGTGTCTTATCACTTTTGTTTTATCACATAATTTGTCAAAAGCGTCGTCATTCCCTCACATATTTTTTTTTTAAAGTGGTTAGCTGTACGTCATAAGTCGTTACTTTAATAACTTGCTATAACACACATATATTGGTTCACCTTTAAGATAATCTCTTAAGTTATACAATTTACGAACACACTTATAATTTAAGAAAAACTCAGTAAGTTTTATTTGTAGCTATCCACGTTAATACTATAAATTTGAGTATTGTACCAACAATAACATGGCAGGACTGGATATAGATTAAGGTGATGATGTCAATTTATGAATCCATACTAATGTTATAAATTCAAATGTTACTCTGTGTGTCTGTTGCGTATTCACGGCTATACCGCTGTACCGATTTCAATGAAATTTAGCACGGAGATATGTAGGTACTTTGACTCTTGTGGAAGGGAATTACCGTGGGAGAGCCACGCGTCGGGGCCGGCTCGACCGGAGTGATGCCACGGCCTCACAGAAAACCGGTGTGTAACAGCGCTTGCGTTGTGTTTCACCGAGTGAGCGAGGATACCGGAGTCCCATACCTCAAACCCCTCTCCCCCTCCTCCTCCCCACCTTTTAAAGGCCGACAACGCACTTGTGAGGTCGTGTGGCGTTGCGGGTGACCATGGGTGGCGGTAATAGCCTATCATCAGGTGATACATCTGTTCCTTTGCCCTATATTCCATAAAAAAGGCTTGTCATCAAAAGTATTCTTACAATAGTACTAGNACGAACACTAAACTTTTAGTTTTTCTAAGACTCACTGGGTTATAGGGAATAAAAAATCTGCTATAGTCACAGCAAGTTAAGCAGTTAAAGTAAGTGTAAATCCGTATATATCCCTATATAAATAAATGTAAGGGTATTGGTCGTGAGCGATAACACCACCTGTTGTTATAATAAATGTAGTTTTTAATCTAGTTATTTCTGTAATTTTTTTTTCTATACTTAGTGGTGTTCAATAAACCTGTATAAATAAAATAAATAAATAAATCCCAAACGAAACCGGTGACGACCAACGATACGAATTCGAAGTAACGAATAACTATTCGATCGAATCTCCTACTAGCTGAATTAATGTTTCATATAGATGGCTATTTCATATAGGGGTCTGAGATGAAATTAAGGATCCATATAGATAGGTTATTATCTTTAAGACGTTATAACGTACTTTATGATCCATTGATCCCTCTTTGGCTCAAGTTATGTAGTTATCGTCCACTGGTCGCAAACGCACGGCAGTAGATTTATGAACAAGTAAATTTTGTGTAGACGTAAACTACAAATTAAAGTATATTCCTTAAGCTATAGATTTTAGTGTTTATTTTTATATTTCTTTCTGAACTATAACATTTCTAAATGAAGATAAGTAAACAGTAATGTAACATTGATTTACTTTCTAGGTTACATTTGGTGTTCCAAATACTATACTATTGTAATATTCGAAACGGTATGCGATTTTAGTCGGAATGAGTCTATCATAATCACCCCTAGTCCCGTATTCAAGTAGGATATCTACTTGAATACGGGACTAAAGGTGATTATTCGAATTTCGAAAGTCGTAGATATACACGAAATAAAGCAGTATATGGCGATAGACTGGTAATTTTTTTTTTAATAAATTTTAGTACAAATTCAACGCCAGGCGATATAAACATATGTAGGTTTATATTTTTCAAGTGTCTCATTAAAATAGACTGAAATTAAGAATATAGTATTCATAAACACAACAAAAATTTAACTGCCTCGGTGGCATCTTACGCGACTGCTGTCCATGAGGTCTCGGGTTCGAATCCTCGGTCGGACCAAGTGTTTGTAAGATCTGCAAATATTTGTTTCGGAGTTTGGATGTTTTCTATGTATAATATGTATGGATTTACAAAAAAAAGTACTTATGTAATTATATCAGTTTTCTAGTACCCATAATACAAGCTCCGCTTAGTTTGAGACTAGATGGCGTTGTGTGTTTGTGTGTGATTTATTTAAAATATTTATTAATTAAGGAATTTCCATTTTACATAGTTTATTATTTCACCTGTTAATTGGGCCATTTTAAATCTTTTTTCGTGTTGATTAAAACGTGCTCAAAGGTATTGTTTACTCTCTTCGGTAACTTCCAGAATTGTAATTATTAATTCTCCTTAATTTGTCGAGGAAAATTTTATGACGAACAAATGTATTGTACAAGTTATTTCGTCAGGCTCTTAGCTAGTTTTGCGATTTCAATAAGAATTCCGACGTCGTTATATGTGATTCATCATAATGATCTCAACCAAAACACGTCCACCGCTGCAAATAGGCCTCACCCAAGGCTCTCCGCAACTCATTCAATGGTTACCTATATATCTGTTTAGGTATATTTAAATGGGCTGAAAGTAAAGCCGTCAGAATTAACCTACATGAAAAAGGGATATCTTTATAAGACGTTAGCATATAGTGGGCACTATCGCGTCCATTCCTCATTATAATGACAAGCATATTTATATATATAGGCATCAGAACAACAGGGTCAGTGTGTCATTGAAGTACCAGGGTACACTTATACATGACGTGACTTTTGAATAGCGTCGGCGATAAGGAAGGAGACACGACGTCGGGCGCCCCTGGATTCTCGCATCTTCAACCCCGCACTATCGCAGACAATAGAGGGACCGCCGATAAATTGAAAACGTGTGTCGAATGAGACATCAAGAATGGACAAGGGCGTTTATACAAACTGTCCGGGTTTCCGGGCAAACATTTTTACTAGAAAATAGATAAACAACTTATATGCTATCCGTCCCCTGTTGTTGTTCTAGTTTTTTTTGTCGAAGGCCATGTTAGAAATCAGGGCTATTGGTATAGTGTTATCAATATAATAAGAGTGAAAACTTTCCAACTTGTTTTTACGATATAGTCTCGATCCAATATTGGACGAGCTTATTAAAACAAATATGCGTTTATTACACAACATTACGTTGAGTCAATAGTTATTTATACCAATCAATTAGCTACACTGTTAAGGGTTGATGGTAAGCAAATACATATGTAATTGTAGTTCTGTTTTATAATTAAAATATGGGAGTTAACATAAGTTTGAAAAAGCCTCGTTTTATAAATAGTGCTAAGTCGAAATTGCAGTCTGGATATAGCATGATAAGTAAAAAAGCCTCATAAGTTATAGTCCATCTAGTCTACCTCTTACTTAGTGCATCTAGACTATAATTTCTACGACTTCTTAGTCTGTCAGAACTGTCATACGTCTGTCCTTTTAGATTAAATGGACTATAAACGTAGTTTCTCATTTTAAATATTACTTTCTAAACTGATTACCATTGTGTATTGTAAAACATGATTAGCATAAAATCACATGTCACCACCGTTCTAGTAAACTTTAACTTTAAATTAATCATATTTCAATAAAAGGTATCTATATAATTCAAGAAAATTATTTTTTGTGTATACTTATAACTAAATGGATGAATGGAAAAACATGAAAGCGATAATTCAAATTCAATAAAAGAAGAAACCGTGGGAGTGCCCCGCTTCGGCATGCATGAGCCGGCTCGACAGGAGTGATATCACGGCCTCATAGAAAAGCGGTGTAATACAGCGCCTGAGCTGTGTTTCACCGAGTGAATTAGGATAGCTGAGGCCCATATACCCCAAACCCTCCTCCCATCCCCCAAAGTTCGGCAAAGCCCTTGTGACGCCTCTGGTGTTGCGGGTGTCCATACCGGCGGTAATCGATTAGGCGATACGTCTGCTCGTTTGCTCCCTACTAAATAAAAAAAATGTAAACAGGTGGGTAACTATTAATCAATCTTCGTTGAATATTTTAAACTTACGTAAATATTACTTAGTTTACCAAGCTAAACTTGTCCAATACATATGACAAGGACATTCAAGATTACAATAGTCAATTAAATACAACTTAAGAGAGAGAGAGGTTACATCACATGATCTCTAGTACATCAGATATAATTTGTAATTTTATTCAGATTCAAATGACTATCATTTAGGTGTAGCGGGCAAAGTTTTATGTACAGAATTCGAAAATAAAGCTTTCTGACTTCTACTTTGCCTTTGATGTATTTTCTCGCAATATTTACGGTTCGGTCGTGAATTTTAGTAACAGCCTTTCACAAGATTTGCTTCTTTGTCGGTACACGAGTGTGAAGTTCTTCTGAGGTACAAGTAATACATCGCTTCATAAGTTCACTAGCTCCATCGTCGTGTACTCTAAATAATCCGCTTTGCATAACCAATGTTCTTCAAAGTTTGTCGTCTTCATGCCATTCGAGACCCATCTTCTGCCGACCGATTATATGCATGTATTTATTTCACCATTTATATGTAGGTATACAAAAAGCGCCCAAATTTACTACGGACCGAATCTCGAATGTAGTTTTTTTTTATATTTGCGAAAGCATCGATTCGCACATGTTCATCTACCATGACTGATTGAACCCTAGAAGAGATGATATACTTCCTTGCTTTTTCTTCATACAGCTTTGCTTCAAATATTATTGATATAAATGTTGTAAAATAGTTCATTTAGCAGCGTAAGTTAATTGAAAGAGGTATCGGCATATCATTTATCTTTTAGTCGTTAAAGTTTTTTTGCCATCTTATATATGGTAAAATTTTTTTTTTCAACACTTTAATAAATCCATATTAAATTATCCCAAAGATCATGTGTCTATAAAGATATGGAAGTCAAGAAAAATCGTTTTCTTCAACAAATTTTGTATGCTATGATTTCTTTTATCAATAAAATTTTATTTCTTTTACGTATTATTTTTTATCTCGCCGTTGTTTTATTTATTGTAGGAATGCGTAATATTTCACAGTGGAATATTTACAAAAGACAAGCAGTTTAATTAACTCGCAATAACCTGAAAATTTTGCATTCATTTCGAATTTCAGCTGGATAAATGAAAATTCTCTTTATTTTATTGAATCGCACACAACGTTATTAATTTTGTAATATGAACAGAGGCGTGAAGATAATAAATGTGGCACAAACGATGTATATTTATCATGCAAAAGCGTAAAACTTTTCTTAACGTTGAGATTTTATGTTCTTTCATTCGATTTTATTATTATGTGAGGCGCTTCGTACTGATTGGATTGATGCTTTTGTCCGATCTTGAGTGTAATATACACTATTTGGTTTTGAAAGTGTAATATTGATATATTTTGATGTCTATATGTCTTTATTATTCTACTAGCTTTATAAGTGCTTTAGATAGCCACGCTTCGGCATGAATTGGCCGGCTCGACCGGAGTGATACCACGGCCTCACAGAAAACCAGTGTGAAACAGCGCTTACGCTGTGTTTCATCGAGTGAGTGAGGATACCGGAGGCTCATACCCCAATCCAACGCCCCCTATCCCCTTCACCTCACCCTTCCCCCCAGGCTGCCATAGTGTGGGTCACCATGCTGCATTGTTCTTTTTCGCATGGAGGATGATGACCACCACTCTTGGATTCTGCTCATGCTTTCCATCAGGCAGGGCAGAGTCATTTGGCAGCTTAAATATATAAAAAAAAAAGATATTCTATGATGAAATGAAAAAAATATGTTTTGTTTATGATTGTAAATTGAACTACAGAAAGCAATCCTACAAATCTTGAGTTATAAACAGTTTTTAGCAGTTCACTGCGGGATATAACTCTCTCCTTAAAACGGATCAATCAAATGAATAATGATAATCAATTACCCAAAATTATCTGTTCCTATTTGTTACGGAAAAAATGTCATTTACTTAATGATAACGATAAAAACGTTGTTAACAATAATGGGATAAAAATATGTTTCTGAAAAGATTAGAGCTATATTATTTTACTAGCTGACACGACAAACGTTGTTTTGCCAAATATAAAAAATGTGGTTTAGGGGCGGGTCACCCTTAAGGGATACGAAAAATAGATGTTGGCCGATTCTCAGACCTACCCAATATGCACACAAAATTTCATAAAAATCGGTCCAGTTTAGTTTGTTTTATATATTAGACGAAAACGTAATGAAAAATTGTTTGTCGACCAGCGTTCTGATCAATACATTTTTTCGATGGCTGGGTGCGTTGGAGCCACGGATTCATCATTCTGTTTGACAGTATCAATATAACCACTCAAAATAATATTAATAAGTAACAAAGGTAAAGGCATTATTTTAATATCGAACAAATACAGCTAATCATTGAGTTCAAAGATACGGCAATAATAATATAAAGGTACTATATAGAAGAACTATAATATGGTAGTCTTGGTTTAGAAATTTAAACTAACATATTAAAATGTAAGGCGATATTCACATAAACTTAAAATAGTAGTTTAATCGAGGGGTCCAATAAAAACAGAAAGTTACATTATCTTCTTAGAAGCGAAAGAAAACCAAAGTTATAGACATTATTTCGTCAAGATATTATAAAAATTTATAAGATACATACTACGGCAATACTTTCTGGATCTTTCACATTCATCAAACTAAGCAGCTACGTGTATTATTCAAAACAAAAGTGGGAACTTGTTCACAAAATTGCTGTTAGAAAAAAATTGAACTGCGAATGTTTAACGTCGAGATTCGTAAAGGACGTTGCATATTGTATGAGGTTTTCACGAATCGATGCGCCGGAAAAAAGGGAAGCAAATTTAATTTTCGTCTCGGTTCGTAGCTTGTAGCTAATGTGACATAGGAAGAATTATATTCTCCTACTCTTATATTCAGTATTATTCAAGAGAACACTAACTTTGTTTCAGCGTGACATCGCGTTTCGCATTCGTTTATTTTTTATGACCTTTTACGTTTACGCAAAAGGGACTTTTGTCTGTTTTTGTTTAGGTAAGTTCTTGCGTTTTGTGCTCGTCAGAGAGGTAATTGATGACTGTCTGAGTTTGTATTGTAATGATGATTGACTTTTAAGGTATCTAAAGTTCAAGTTTTGAATTATATTATGAATGACTGTATTACTCCTATTTATTTTTATTTCAAGAAAAGTTCGCGTTACTCCTTATAATACCAGCGATTTCTCATTAAGTCTGCTTTAAATCAGTTCAAAAAATGATTGAAACGAACAGAAAGTTTGTTAAGATGATTTTATGGCATGTTGCAGGATTAATTATAATTTTTTTTTAGATATTAATAATCTTTTAGATGACCGTAGTAGAACCCTAATTATTGTGTTATATATTTGATTTGGATACCGAAAATTGAATATTTAAATGAACTTACATAAAAACTTTAAGTAACGTAGTATCGGTGAATGATTATATTTAGCCACAAAATAACTACTATTTAATAATAACCTCACAAATCTCATACCCGGCTGTTTGTCTCAAAAGTAGATAGATACTGTATTATGGTAACCGAACTGTTCTTAAACTTGTATATTTCCAAACATATTAAGCGATGAGTTATATATAAGCACAGAATAAACGATTGTGCTCATCATATAATTATTTACCGGAACCTCGATCTATGAATTAGCAGTCACAACCACTTTCCACTATATAAACAAGCCAGTCCTAGTTAATAAAGTTAATGTGTTTAGTTTACTAAACATATTAAATTTATTAGTGAACAATAGAACAAAAGATGTAATGTATACTTTCGATTGTCGGCTATTGATGAAAGTTGTTGAAATACATTCTAGAATTAAACTTACTTGTACTTCAAAAACGGTCAGGATTGTGGTCAATAAAAAAAGTGGAATGAGTACAAGTGAGTTAAATTCTAGAATGTAAAGAAAATTTCATACCTACAATTTTATTCAAATGTCGAGTTCAAAATGGTATAGAGGAGCGAAGGTGTTGAGGAAAGTATTTTATAAAATTTCATTTTCATCTCAGACCTAATATGACAGGAGAGCGATCACCGGCAATGCGACCCCTTATTTAATAAAGTCTAAACACTATTTCCATGTTCAGGTATATTATATTTTATTCTCAGAGTGTCAAAGCGAGGAGATAGCAAATAACTTATGACATTATTTATATTTTTCAAGGAGTAAGATTACTTTTGTTTTTGTTTGTAGCATTAATGCCAGAATTTTATTAATTTTAAAATATATATTTTTTATTTATTTTGACAACCAACAAGAACATACAACTTAAAAACTAAGAGGCTCATAACAGTAATATACAATCATTGGTGCTGCCTTAATTACAGGTTGCCACGGAAAGCAAAAAATATGTGTAAACATATAATTGGGAGCTTAAGGCATCCCCTAACTTGATGATTATGAACTGTTACATTTGTAGCGGAATTGTGATTCTCATAATCGTTATTGATATGTGAGTCGGCATTAGTGTTATTTTATACAGATATACACATAAAATAAAAAAAAATACGCTTAATGGCCAGCCACTATAACGTTGTAAACGACTGTAATGTTTTAGTTTCAGTAAGGTAGTGAAATAATATTAAGGCGGAGTGCGATCGAAGTGCTTGCAACTTGTCACAGAGAAACCATTAAGTCCTTTGTGGTCAGGTGCTGTTCAAGTTTCTATAATAGGCTTATTTAATACAGTTTTCTATTCCAAAGAGGAAAAGCGGTAAATATTTCATAATGTTGGTATCACTTTGATAATTGTTGTTAATTTTTGGTGGTGTTTTAACTCAAAGTATTATTATAGCTAAGTACAATATTACAATATATATATATATATATATTACAGGGTATATATAATATTACATGGCTCTAGGATGCCTTTGAACCGCCATTTTGTACTGGCCTAGCATATACTTATTTATCTGGTGTGCAGTCAAAAATGATCTTTTTGTGGTATACTAACAATTTCATTGACCAATATTTAACTTATTACTTATCTATTTTAAATTAGCAAATATAAAAGTGCAGGGAGCTTACATTAAGTCAAGCTCATCTGTATAAGTCAGACCTGTACTCCTATATTTTGCCGACTAATTTGATTATATCTAAAACCAACCACGACTAGTGGAGATGAATAGGATAAGAACAAAAAGACATTGCTGACTCGTCATCTATACTGGGTAGCGTCTTAGTAAGTATTTTTAACTAACCAGCATAGTATCGGAAATAACGTTTCCGCTTTAACTTTGTTCACCTGGGTAGTATCACCCGGATAAATAAAGTAGACTTCCACAATATACTAATAACCATATTTAAACGTTTTTTTTTAATTTGATCGAGTTTTTTTTTCGATAATCCTCGTACGTTTTTACGTGGTATATTGAAATGGAAAAAGTTCAAAAATCGAACAAAGTGGCGTGAAAATTGAGAGGCCTATGTCCAGCAGTGGACTGCGATAGGCTGATGATGATGGTACTAAATTGGATAATGGATAAACAGGGGAAGTAGTCTTGCTGCTTATGGTCTATCTCTATGTAGTCCATAAATATGTACTTATATTTAATTTCTTTGGGTCTTGGTGCTAGATTATTAGCCGCGACTTTATAATTTTATATATTTTTTAAATAATGAAACATAAAATTTTTTATAAGTACTTAAGACTGTACCTATTAAAGTGAAATTAATCAGCCTTCAGTATATGTAATAAAATAATATGTTGTAATAACAGAAGACATCATAACATATGAAAGCAGGAAGTCAGTACAACAAGGCAGGGTCTTATTAATTTGATATTTACATATTTATCTAAAGTAATTAATAAAAATAGCTTTATTGCCCGTTTATTTTACCACTACCACGTCCTTAACAACTGCTATGGGACACAACAATTAAAAGATATTTAGTAAACAATCACTTTGTACAGAGAAATGGGTATCTCTTTGTTATATTGATAAGATTTTCTTCTCTCTAGTTCATGTAAGGTACATAAAATAAAATAAGTATGTATGTAAAAGGATCCCTTAAATGTTTTCACTATGCAAAACAAAACACTTTCCCAAAATGGAAACTGACACGTCAAAGAAAAGGGCTCGCTTTT
Organism: Hyphantria cunea; assembly: GCA_003709505.1. Taxonomy (NCBI): domain Eukaryota; kingdom Metazoa; phylum Arthropoda; class Insecta; order Lepidoptera; family Erebidae; genus Hyphantria; species Hyphantria cunea. The sequence goes on along the minus strand of PKRV01002163.1, from coordinate 89,499 downwards.
GCCTTTTTTTAGGGACTCTGTGGTATATACTTAATTCTATTTATATACAATCTATGACAAGAGTGTGAAAAAAAGGTGAAAAATTTATACAATCTAGATCCGTACAATAAAACTCTCATGTTGACAGTGATGTGCGCATAAACGGTAAAATTACGGAATGGTAAAATACGATTTAATACTGTTGAGAAGAGACCAAACTTTCATCAGACTAGCTGCTTAAAAATCATATTTATGGGACTATTTGCCTCGTTATCGTAATGGTAAAGTAAGCGACTGCTGTACTTAAAGTCTCAGGTTCGATTCCCGGGTCGGATCTTATGTTTGTGTGATTTGCAAATATTTGTTTCGTAGTTTGGGTGTTTTCTATAAATAATATGTAGGTATTTACAAAAAAAGTTAGTACGTATTTATATCCGTCTAGTAGCCATAGCACATAGCTCTGCGTGGTTTAGGGCTAGATGGCGTCGAGTGTTAGATGTCCAAAATATTATTATTATCTATTACTAGAATATTAATCCATGTTCAGTTCGTATCCCATCTGCTCTCGAATATAAAAATCACATAACAAATGAGTTAAAATTGTAGCGGAAGCCTTAAAATCTTATTTGTAGAGTCAATTGATCATTACAGTTCATTGATGTAATTCTTTAGCTTGGTAAACATATGAAAAAGATAATAGGAAAACAGAAATTTTAAGACGAAAACTCTCTTTGAGTGACTCCATCGTTTCGTCTGTCAAGACAATAAAAACATTTTTAAAACGATTATACCATATTATGGTATGTATGTTAACTCTAAATATAACTTAAATGAATCTGTACTTAGCTTAAGTATATCTTAGCCTGGGCTCACCGTTATCGGCATTGTCTCTGTCCGGCCCGCTGTCATGTTCGGATTCTGACTCGTCCCATATGGTGTCAGTGGCGATTTTCTGACGCGAACACTCGATCCAGTAGCCAGGCGTGGGGATCAGACTGTGTGGGTACTCTTCGCAGAATTCATCTGGAATAAAAATTCTTGTTAGACACATTTCCGTGGATGAAATAGAATATATACGGGATGCTTATGCTTTGGCGTATCGAAAAAAAACCTCTGAAAATAATTACATTTCAACAAGTATATATGTTACGAATTTGGTAAAATCTAAAATAGACGTTAAGTTCCAATTTTTTTATACTGAAGCGTATAATTATTTTTCAATTGATTTCTAATAATTATAATATTTTAAAATTTGGTTTGCAAATCCACACGCGTGTATGAAAGTTAGAAAAATATCTTCCAACTCAGTTCTAGTCAGGCCATTTAGGAGTTGTACCTTCTATCGTCAGCTCATTTAAATAACTTGAAAGAATACAATTAACGTAACTTACAAACAAATGATATTCAAAGAATTATCCTCCGACTCTGAACTGTTAAGGAGATGTATCTTCCAACATCCGCTCATCATCATGAAATGATGACAAACTGATGCAAATATTAGAATACCTTTGGAAAATATATCACAAACATAATGTTTTCATCAATATAAATGAATTAAGTCCAAACACAAGATAGCTACTGTAAACCGTTGAGGAGTTCCCTTGACTGTTTTTCGTCTTCATTATCACACCGCTTATGATAGTCTAAACCCTTCTAGGTGTAAAGTTCCCATCAATACAAATTAAACAAACCCAAATATAAAATATCTGTAACCTACTCCATTTTTGAGGTCGGATAAAAGACCTCAAAAAGGTTCTTTTATCCGACCTCAAATTATTATATTTCTGTAATTGTGTATCTGTAATAAAGATATTACAGATACACAATTTTATTCTATTAATAATTTGTACCGATTTTTCCGTGGAATAAATTTCATTATTGTTGTGAGAAGACTCCCCATCCGAGCCCTTTTATTGCCTATTAATTTATTTAGCTTCGTTAAGTGCGCATTTAAGCAGTAAATCAAGACTGAGTTTTCATAATTAAAGAAGTTAGTCTTGTGTACAGGTTTTACCTTTAAAAGAACTAATATTTTTTATGAGATATTGAAAAAGAAAGTGGCCAATAAAAATTTAACCTAGTTTACAAGAGAAAATCAACACTTTATTGAATATCTATGTTAAAGTAACTGGTTTATAAGTAATATTTATTATTCTATTATAAATGAAGCTATTTTCACTAATATTTCTTTTTAATTATACTGCTAAAATATTGGTATCTGATGCTTTTTATGTTATGAGCATAAGAAAAATTTATATGACTTTGAAACTTATGGGAGTAAAATGAAAATATTTGCATGAAAGTTTTATTTTCAGTCAGAAACACGAAACACTCACAAGAGCAAAGTCGCAGGCAATAATTAATTGAAATAAATTTAAACAAACTTTGAACAATTTTTAACGTTTCACTGAAATAAGATTGGAATGCTCGTAGTATTTTATTACTGCAAGTTAATGTGTCGTCGATATTAGCACTTTGCTATGCATGTATACGCTTCTATTATAAGAGAGATATTTCCGACTGTCAGCAGCAATTAAATAATATTATGTGACTTGTAATTTGCTGTGTCCTATAGAGTCCACGGTTGCTTCTAGTTTTTAACCGTGATATGTTTACCATATATGCTATGCCATACCACATAACATGGTTGTTTGTTAGATATTACCTTTGAGTGATAAGGCCGCCAATTGTACCTTCTAGTTTTGTGTTACCTTCGGAAATAATCTGGTGTACAATTAAGAGATCATTACAAAATATTATTATATATTTGCAACACTTATTAATACAACTATTTCAGAATACTCAGTAATGCATGTAACACGAATATTGAGTAAACAAATGGGTGTTGCTGTTTGTATTAATATTTATAGATTTATCCTTGCGAGGGAAATCTGACGGTATAACCAAGGCCTACCAGTGTGAATATAATATTTACATGAGGAAGAAAGCTACAGTCCGTGAACCACAGTCGCTTAGGGTTTTTCGACTTTAGGAACGGAAATAAATATTCCCCAGAGTATGGACCGCTTTATTAAATATTTTATGGCAACGGTAAAAGATTGAAAAGTTGCGGTAAGTAAGTTTTACGCTAACAAAATATTCGCGTCAATAAAACAACCTCCTAAGTATGTTGTTTTTATCAAAAAGCATTTGCAAAGGGACACCAAACTAACATGTACATTTATTGAATATTGTATGTATTGCATGTATCGTCGTGTATTAGTTATCGCGGTACATAGCTTGTGTGACAAATCTGACGCATAAAAAAAGAAAAACAATACTTAAAGCGATTCATAAATCGCGATAAAATTTCAACTCAGTCAATGCAGAACTTTTTGAATTTTTGAAGCGTACACAAGAAACTTAACATACTTATTAATAAAAGATTAATAAACAGTACCAAATTCAAAACTACGTAAATTGATGTTGTTTTCATACCTCTCTTATATCAGTTTTGTACACGATGTCCTTCCACAGAAGCGGTGATCGATTGGCGCTCAGTTCACTGTAAGGTAGAACACCAAACTCTATGCAATATGCTTGGCGTTCATACTTAGAGTGTACTGAACTGACCAAATACTTCCTCGAAGTCTGCAGACGAAGTAAATCTTCAAGTCTTGAAGTTTCTAAATAGTACTAGCCGTAATAATTATTGCTGAAGTTCTAAACTACGGACTTTTGAGAAGTGAAGTCTTATAATATGTTTAAAATAACACTAATACAATGTTCTATACTAAGTGTAACTGTTATTTTCAAGATACTTAGCTTTAAAAATGAACATTACAAATATATTTTCTTTGAATTGCCTTTGTAAAATTTGCAAACAAGGCTTACATAAAATATTTTTACCACAATTCGTTATGTACCAAAAATAATTAATATTATCATTTAATAATATAACCCTCTCCTGAGAGGTAATCTGAGCCCAGCAGTAGGACATAATGGGTTGTTGATGAATATAAAATATATTACTGACGATGTAGAACTTTAATTGTTTTGTACGATTAATCAATTCCTAGAAAAAATCCAATTTCATTCTTTAAGTAAACCATGTACTCGTTGTTCTGCTTATTTACCAACTGAATCAATACAAGTTGGCAAAAGCTAATCAAACACTAGATGAGTATCTACCTTAGTTGTAATCGGAGATACAAAGAAAGAGAAATTAAGAAGACATGCATTACAGAAAATGCAATAAGTAACCAAATTTAACGTCACACAATTTGTACAAATTCAAATTCAAAATCATGTAATAAATTAAGACACAAAATGACATTAATGAACGTTAAATTGAAGTTACAGATAAAAATCAAAGATCGACATAAACAGACGCCACAGATGTACTGTATTGTCAAAGTGAATTAGGTATAAACTGTCCAACCAAAACCCACTAACAGCCTGTGTCGATCCATACCTTCCAGTTTCCAAAAGCCTTATGAGACTTATATTGACAAAGAAACTCATGTCCGCTTTTAAAAGTCAGATATTAAAGTACAATAGTGTTAGTATATAACGTGTACTAAGAAATAGAATTAAACAACAGTCATAAAATTGGGCCATGCTTCAATAGTTTTGCTTATTTACCCCGTAAACGAAATTGATTGTTGGTAAAAATAATTTTCTCTGCCTCGGAACATGTTTTCGATTAATCACCGATTTATTTACGTATATATATTATATATATATATATATCGACTCGATCAAACTGATATCATGGTACCAAAAACGCTGTAATAATCTTTTTCGTTGCTTTTCACCTAGTAAATGATTCTGGTGATATTATCGCCATATATTTAGTCGTTCTTATTTTACAACAGTGATCATTGAACACGGAATTGATAGGATTTAAAATTGAATTTAATGTTGATATAATGTATTTAAGAAGGTGAGGAAGATTATTAAGTTCCTAATATATTACTAAGGCCAAAATCTATTATTTTACAATTTGCTTTGAATCTCTTTAACCTAGAAAGATAGTACTTATCTGAAATTGGTTTTTTAGGATTATTTTAATGAGAGTATCTATGTTATAGGTAACAGAGACTTTTGACGATAGTGTTAAAGCTAAGTCAGTATTTCAAAACTTTTTTTAATGATTTGACTTTCTTCCTTCTAACAGGGAGGTACCAAAACGGTGAGTGGATATGTTAATTGAATTAAATAATTGTTATTACGGTATAATGTATTTTGTACCACAAAAGCGCACATTGCATTCATTTTTATTCAAATGATTCAAATGCCCTTTTTATGAAAATATAATGTAATCTCACAAGTAATATATAATGTTTCAATCTTTTTATTGGACTTGATATTACATGGATCTCACAACTTTTTACGTTAGAAAAACTAAACGGCGAGACCTTTTTTTAACAAGTTATATTTTTGATGGCGTATCAACAACGCATTTACTTAAAGCCGATTCTCTGTCTTATGACCTCACTCGTCAAACGACAGTTAAAATTATTCCTTGGCCCATCAAAAACATAAATGTGAAATGAGAGCCAAGTTCAAAATTATGATAAGTGCCTTGGTTTTTATTCACTTCAACGACAAAAGTCAGTCCTGAAATTTATTTATAAGAATATAAGTTACTTAATAACAACTTGAATATAATTTCTATTTAAAACTAAAGATAATATATTGAAGCCTAAAGTCTGACTTGCCTGGTTTTTATACATGAATTATTATTAAGTACCTATTACGAACTATGTTCGATGGCTAGTTTCTACCAGCAAGCCAATGTTTCGAAAGACTAAAATAAGAATTTTTAGTTTTATTTGTGATAGAATTGACGATTTTTGGATGTTAATATCTAAATAGCCGTTAGAAGAGCGTTTATGAAATTTAGAGAACAAATGTATTTTGCAAGTCTTAATATATGAATCAAATTTGACATGCCTATGTGAAATAATTTTTGAGTTATCAGGGTGTCAAAAGTAGCTCCGAATGGTTCGTGTAATATTACAGAAGGGTGTTGGTTGCCAGTTCTGTTAGCTTGAACTTGACTTGACATGCTAACGCTTGTCTAGGTGTTAAATTATTATCTGTCATTCATGCATTTATGCAGTTGGTGTATACAGAAACTGGACCAAAATTACAAACTATTAAAGTTTTTCCTTGATTTATATACTAAAAACTTCTTGTATTCTAAATTTGAAACTTTGAGTTTTGATGAGCGCTCAATAAGTCAGTGAGTGAGTGTCAAAATTAAGAAACTTTGACTAGTTTTAATTCCTAAACTATTGGTTCAAATTGAATGTAATTTGAAATATGCGGTGTTTATACACTGTTTGCTTGGTTACTGCAAATCTAGGTTTTTAGTTTTATCTACAATAAACTAATAATGGGTCGAAAATTGCTTAAAGTACTAAACAATTTTTTTTTTGCTTGTTCGACTTTCGGGGAGCTGTCGTACCCACAGATTGCTGGTATTTTCTTATTTTGAATCTCTGAATTTACATTTAAAAGAATACTTTTATGAAAATGAAATTAATTTGTCCCTTTATGCCTTGAAATGCGAGTATCTAGGTTATTTATGCGCTGTTTATAAAATCTACATCTGTTGAAATAGACCATAAAGGAAGAAAATTGTTTTAGGTTTTGTTTTTATTTGTAATTGTCTTGCGAAGACAGAAAAGATAAGATTACGTTGTCATACATGTTCTGATTAGTTTTTTCCATTACGGCTAAGATTTATTTATTATCATATTTATTTAATCTCTAGTCGTAATCATTAATTTGACATTTCATGCGATTCATTATTACGATCTCGTGAGATAACTGTATTTTCGAGATCTCGGGTAGTTTTCGAAAACTATTTTTTTAATCGATGCGATGAAAACTGATAAGATGTGTACATGAGAATAATTAAGATAAGAAATTATTTTAAAGAAAAACATTTATGGTAGTTCTTATTTGCTAAAACTATTCTTCTTGTATATTAACTAACTATTTATAAATAAATCACGAAACATATTCCCTCCCCATATAAATATGTTCGTAAATATTTTATATTTATATGTAATGTATGTATATGTATATATATTTGTAGCATCCTTTGTTTTGTAATATATTTTTATTTCATCGATCGTATTATTTATTTTTTAAATACACCACACACAGATTGCAACTCCCAAAGGTTTGACTGGAAGAAAATGCCAGTGGCATTATAGTTTGTATAAATAATTATATGTTGGTAATCTCTTCTTGATAGAGTATATTATTGACTACTTTACTGACCATATTTATTTTTTGTCGATTTTTATTTTATTATATTATACATTTTATTTGGACTGAATATGGTTTTTGGAAAATCAAAGTCACGATGAATGATTACGATTGATACTGACCTGTTTATGACTCTTATTAGCCACAGTCATTCTATATTTAATTATGACTTTTTTATTAAAAATTTATTGATTATGATTCGATTAATTGATCATGTATTTGAATTGAAATTTTCGATTGTGACTTTTAGTCATTATTTTTAATCGTAAACCAGATTAACTTTGGGCTAAGATTGTACAATACTAATAATCTAAACACTCTTTTCAGCTGTCTTTTTAACCGACTTCGACAAAACCAAAAGAAAGGGTAATAATTTTGGCAGTTAATGTATGTTTGTATGTTCTTACTGTTGAACCAATTTTAACGAATGAGTTGTAATAGATTCGTATCTAATAATGGCTTGGGTGCCATAAGCTATGTACATTATATTAAAGGTTTTGTTGTAGATGGGTTATAATTTTTTAAGCTTTTACTTGCTTGTTTATTCTTTACATTTTATTGTCAGACAGAAATGGCCAGATCAACGCTTTTTTCCTTTGTATTTCTTTCTATTTACGTAACTTCTACACGACTATTCGTTATAGACTAATTGTTCTTTGAACAAATTACATGTCGAAAAGTAACTTTCCAATCCCCACAGAATAATCTTATAGTGTTAAGGGCAAAGTAATCTATCGAAAACTGCCAATGTTTTGTTCGAAAAACATTTACTCGATCCTTAACTTTAAGAGTGAATCGCGAATGTAGTGTATGACGTAATAATAATGTAATGTTTCGAGTGAAACACACTACGCTATATAGTTTTAAATTATGTAGAGTTGGTACTAGGAAAACTAAATCAAATAAAATAAATTAAAACAATTAAATACAAAAAAAATAAAAAAAATAAGTATTTCTTGAATGTTTTACTATTTTTATCAAATGGATGCTATCAGAACATAAAATACTCTTCAAAACAAATCAAACGATTGCAAACTCGATAGTGTTGCGTCGTTCCATTATAGAGTCCCAATAATCACCTTCCGCTCCATCATCCGATTCCGGATCCTAACAAAACATAAAGTACTCGTGAAGACGAATCAAGGATTTCAAACTTGATAGGTTGAGTCGTTTCATTAGCTTTCCGAGTTCCCATGACCACCTTCTAGCTCCATCATCAGATCCTTTACAAGTTACAACATTTAATACCTACTCATGAAGACGAATCAAATAGTTTAAAACTCGATAGTGTTGCGTCATTCCATTTCAAAGTTCCCGTGGCCACCTTCCAGCTCCATCATAGACCCTGAATACAATCAAAACATAAAGTATTATCAAGACGAAACAAACGATTCCAAACTCGATTGTGTTTCGTTGTATCAGTACAGAGTTTATATGGCCACATGCCAGCTGTAGCAACAGATCAGCTCCATTTCATCATAATATTGCATTTTCCCACTATATATAAATGCCTATAAATTTTCAGAACGTTTGGTTAAACATATTTGCTTCCTAATTGAGTTGCAAGATTCCACCCGAACAAACATAGTTACATACATACATAAATTGCAAGCTAAACAAAAGCTAAACAGCATACGTTACTAATGCATCACTCAGTCATCATTCCCAAGATCATTTGGGGTCGTCTACTAGTTCAACTGGTTTTAACTGAATATCAGTTTTTACACAAAGTGACTGGCATCTGGCCTCCGCAACCCTAAGGGTGAACTGAATTCGAAGGTTGAACTGGTTGTCAATAAATTTGAGCGCTTTGACTTCTCAGTAACGATTGCTATAGACGTTCATGACAACCAGAATCGACGGCATAACGTGCTTTCCGAGGCACTGGCGGAAAACACCGTCATTTTCCATACTCCGAATTTCTTGTAAGAAAAACCAACAGTAGACCGACCCATTAATCGAACCCGAGACGTATTGTTCGGTAGTCCCTTATGCTTACCACTAAAGCAACAAGGCAGTCAAGTCTATGTATAATATATATACATGAAATAGGATTCAAAGATACCTGGATTAAATCCATAGATGTAGTATGTGTAATAGATTCCAAATAAGGCTAATCCTGTACTATGATAACTAGACTATTGATTTAACTTCTTATATATTTCTAAATATATGAAATATGTAACCGGCAATCTGTATAATTCGGGTATTCTATACGAAACCTAGGCAATGTATACAATACCTGGGGCGTCCAGGCAATGTACTTGTATGTAATATTACGAATATTGTTCTCCATTACATACTTTGCCTAGGTATTCTTTACAATTCCTAGGGATTGTACAGAACACTTACTGATCCACCGGTAATGTGTAAAAGTTATAGATTTTGGTCTGTGTTTATTAATTTTAGGTAACTGACGAGGAAAGGAAATGTATTCTGTTTGCTTTATACCACCTTCATCTCACTCAGAATCATCTAGGTTTAGGTGAGGTAAGAACTGTGACCACGCCAGATCCCCTGTGTTGTTGTTGAATAATTTGGATTAGCTAAGTCATCTAGACTTAGGTTAGATTAAAACAGTGAACACTCCAGAGGAGATTGATTTTGACCTGTTCCCGTAGAACGAAGAAGAGGCATTGTATATAATACCTAGGCAAAGTATAAAATAAATAATACTTCCCCATTATCTACACGTTTTAGGTATTATATACATTACCCAGGTACAGATTGACGGTAACATATACATATCAACTAGACAAAGACACAATCAAATGGCCGTGTTCATCACACAAAGTTCTGTCCTGGGCAGGAATCGAACCCACGAACTCTGGCTTTGTACCCCATATAATGAACTTTAATTGATACGAGTGCTAGATATCTATACCCAAACGAAAACAATAATATCCATAATACATCTCAAAACTAATGAAAAAGTAGTTCGTCTTTAACGTGTTGTAAATAGGAATACACTATAAAAGTAATACATATATAAAAGTATAATATCAGTTAAACATTTACATAATCATGTCCCACATTTTGAGAAAGGTTGGTCCTGGATTACCCTGGGTTGGCCGACTTTACAAGCCTTTGGAAAATTTTGTACACCTCTTAGGTAGGTATCAGTAATATATGTATAAAAATGTATAAGAGTGGCATTAGGAATTGCTTTTGTTCCACGGATCGGGTGGCATTAAGTGTTTTTGTTTTAGGGTAAGGTTAAGTAGGCATATGGTTTGGAATCGTGCTCGTAATGGAATAGTCTCTAACATAATATTTATAGACAAGTCACATAAGCGTGGATAAACTAAGAGATACGCATTTTGCCTTAGATGTGTTGTAGAGACATTCTTTGTATATTTTATTTCTGCCATTGCCTTTAAACGATATTGGTACCTAATGATTAACTGTTACCTTTAAAGCAGTAGAAAATTAAAAAGACAAGTATCAAAAGCACATATTACGATGAGTTTTGATACTTGCCTTGTAATGTAATGTTTATACACACTTTACTAACTTCACCTGTATGTTTGTTCGTTATTACCGATTTTTGTAAGCGTGTTTTTAACTTCCTTCAATTATATTTATTTTATTTAAATATATTTCATATTAATAGACTTTATGGTGATAATAAAAGTATGTTACATTTGTAAGTCACAGATAATATAAAATACCAGCTTTGGTCCTTCTCTTTGGCTTCACTCGTGATTATTCCTTATGTTTCTAGCTTCAAGTATAACAAACTTCCTTAGGTATCAAATTTCCAAAAATCCTTTCTAATTAGGTGCTTACCATATAAAGACATCAGCTTTTAAGCCGTAGTGGATACTGCTATGCGTTGATGAATTAGTAGGTTAGAGGTGAGAACAAGTATTTCTATACGTGCAGATAATATAAGATATTAAAAACAAACATATAATATAAGTTTATACTTTAGATAACTTTATGAAGAAAAGGTTCGAAAATGTACGCATAAATTATGATAAGAGTCAGGTACATTCACAAACTACATAACAGTCCTCTGCCAGGGGACCGAGGATGACCCTTTTAGCATATTCATCTTCACCTTGTTCTTATTTGACGGAAGAAGCTTGTATAAAAGAGAAAAGCTTTTCAGAAACTTGGAGCTATATTGTCTCAGACACAAAGTCGTAGTGACATCTAAAAATCTTTTTTTTTAAATTGGAGTAATGGAAAAAAATATGTTTATGACAGCATTGCTGTACCACAAAAGTTACAAGTTATACTCGATAATAGCTTATCTCTATTTATAAGTCCTGTTTGGACCTACCTACAGTAATATATTTTAATAACTGACTAAATGTAAGTTGATTGATGTAAGCAATAAAAGAATTATAATTCAATTATAAAATAAAAGTGAAATTATTTTAGAAAAATCATAAAACAATTAACTTAACCTATAGTTTACCACAAAAAAATTTTAAGGCTTGCATTTTACTTCTCTTTTTCGGGTCACATCATTTTCAAAGGTCCAAACTATAGATGTATAAGACACTTTTTTTTTACCCGAGGCTCCACCCGGTTGTATATATATTTTTTCACATATAACTTTATGCATTGTTGTACTTAATACCTAAGGCATTCTCTACCAGTCAACCTTAGGGTGGAGTAGAAATGTTGTGAGGTAGGGGCATGTAGGTTATACAACTTCGGATCTAAGATACATAAATAAACAACATATATACATACATAAATATATATATAAAACATACTGTACTTATATATGTGTCAAATACACACATATATATCAATTAACATTATATTCACATTCTATGGATTTGCCAATTTGGTTGGCGTGTTATCCTTTTGATAATTTTAGCATCTCGTATATGTAGTATATTGGTTATCGCAGTAATGAGTAGCCTATGTCCATTCCCAAGAATCAACGTATCTCTGTGACAAATTTCATTGAAACCGGTGTAGCAGTTAAGCCGTGAAAGAATAACAAACAGACAATTACTTTAGAATTTATATTGTTGGTATAATAAATATTTCTATATAAATAAATAAACAATTTGTGGAGCTGTATATAATGCGTGCTTTATCATTATATTGTATAAGCCAGAGTATAAACGCAGAAATTATGTTCCCCTGTTATCTTTTGCTACTGCACACGAGAGGTGAGGTTTTTACGAATTTCAATTTGCCATTGTTTGTTCAAATTTCTATTGCACGGTAATGAATATTATTTACCCACTTAATGGATTGATAGCCATTTGGAATTTTCGGTCAATATCATCTAATTAATCTCAATATTTAATGTCGAATTCATAATCAAAGAAAGGTTCAAGATATAAAAATCTTGAGAACATTACTGATTGTAAACTGGTTTAGGTGATTAAAGCAAAAGTAGTTTTTTATGTAATGGGTAGACGTATCGCAAGATGGTAAGCGATTACCGCCGCCCATGGAAACCCGCAACACCTGAGGCGTCACAAGCGCGTTACTGGCCTTTGGGGAATGGGGTGGCGGATGGGGAGAGATTGGGGTATGGGTCCCCGGTCCCTTACTCACTCGGTGATACACAGCGCAAGTGCTGTTTCACACCGGTTTTTTTGTGAGGCGACTCTGGTCAAGCCGACCCATTTCATGAATGATTTAAAAATGATATTGGAATGTTTGTAATAATAGCAGTAGCATAATATTTTACTCTGTTTTTAACTTTAACAAGAACAGTACAAAACTCAACTTGTATTAAATTTTAAGTAAGCAGCTCAAACAATAAATCTGTTTTATTTTAACAATAAGTCTTATAAAAGTCACTACAGCGCAGACGATGATTTTGTTAGTGGTTTTAAAGACTTTTAATGAAAACATACAATTGTAAGTGTATATTGGACTCATCTAAATGAGGTAAACATTTATTTTAAAAAGGTTGTATACCTGTTACACGTACTTTACGTTTAAACCACTCCACGTTGAATACAAAGACCTTACCACCTTAACACTATTTTCTTACATTACCGTATCTGGGTTAAGCCGGTCTCGGTATATGTGGTAAATTGGGGAAAACCGAAGGGGTGGAAGTTTGCAAACATATTAAGTCCACAGAATGAACCAACAACAAACATAATTTGGACCAGTCGCCCCTACCTTTAAAACGCAGAAGTAGATGATTGAAACCTTCGTGCTCATTACCAAGGACAATATTTCCCAAAAAAGTTTCTATAATTTGAAACCTTTTATGTATTCATTTAAAAAGATAACTGCAAGCAGAAACTTTCTTAAGCTTTATGCTTTTCTATGATTCGTCTATAGCCTCTCAGAGCTATATTTCGTCTATAGACTCTCAGAAATCGAATGTTAAGGACACGTCTATGTGTAGCTATTAAATACTGATGATGAAGCTAGTATTTTCTATTAAAGTCGAATATCATGAATTGCTGATATTTACGCTGGATGTAGTGGAAGGCTACTTTACGCTAGAAAACTACACGGTGGGCCTAGTGGTTTCAGTGGTCGACACACCGCTTCCTACTGCGCCAAGTGTTGTGGGTTCAAACTCTACATGGAACAACACTTTGTGTGATCCATAAATTGTTGTTCTAAGTCTGGATGTACTTTGTGTCCGTTTCATGTAAAGATCCCCGTGACACAGGAATGTATATACCTAATGCGGGAGTGTTCTCTTTAAAGAAAAAAAAAAGACTTGCCCAACAATCAATTCATTAAGAATCTAATAAAGTCGCATGAACAGAAATAGTTAAACTTAAAAGATTAAAATTGAATGTAGTTATTAAAAAGTTGGAAATGATTCTTAAAAGTTTACCCACTAATTGATTAAAACTCTTTTCCGCTTTATGTCAGAGAACGATTCCATTAGAGTTGTGACGCATTTTGTGTCAAATTTATTAAATTAGTAACATTAAAAGGGTTTAATTGAAATTCAAAATATTAGAATTACTTTAGTTTCAGTTAGAACTGTTTTTTCTTATTTTTAGTGTGTCCCAATGGCATGAATAAACGTTATTAGATACTTCTAGAATAGATTACTGCGTTCGTTATATTTTTATAAAGTACTTTTGTATTAATTATTTTAATTAATTAATTTAATTAATTTATTTCAGAGCTCATGAGCTCATGGGAGTCGATCGTGCCATTTGCGTCCTTTGATCCCAATGGCATTAATAATTTAAAATAGATATTTCTATAGCAGATTACTGCATTCTTTATATTTTTATGAAGTACTCTTGTATTAATTATTTTAATTAATTTATTGGATTAATGTATTCCAGAGCTCATGAGCTCCAGGGAGTTGATCGTGCCATTCGCGGTCAAATAGCAAATATCACTTATAAGGCGCCTATTTTACTGTGGACGGAAATGGTATCGTTTGCAACGATAAGTGTAATTACTAGCTAAATATCGTAAAAAAAAAATTTCGATCCCCTCAATACGAGACTAATAAACTTCGTATTGTGGGTTCCAGACTTGCGATGCCTAGACTAAGAGGCTGTGCTCAATCGAATAGTACAAAATCTTTATGGGTTTAATAGTATGGAAGCAGGTCGCGGTTCTCATAACGAAGCCCACGGCTTTTAACGCCTTATTGACCGTGCTATCAGTGTCTTGCATGATTCCCAGATCTCGAACACTATCAACTTTGCTGATCTGCTGCTGATTCAATATGTAGCCATTGTAGATGCTTTTCGGTAGAACGTTACCTGATAACATTTGGTAACATTAAGATGGAATTAGCTTAATAGATTAGCTTCACTGTAAATTTCATATCTATGAGATCAGCCTGAAGGTCTTGAGTTTTGGATACTTTTTTCACTTTTTTGGGAGTGCTTGAAACATCTCTTGATATCAGATGACGAAGAAAACGAACGACAAGGGTCCTAAAATTGATTTCTATGGAACTCCAGAATAGAAAGTTTGCTGTTCAGAGATGTAACCCCTAAGTACCACAGCCTGCGTCCAAGTTTCTATATAAAAAGAAAATCATCTATATAAAACTATTACGAAAGTACACCAAATAAACGTACATAATATAACATAAAAACACTTCTGTTCTAGTATGTACTTAAATCATTAAAAGGAATTAAATTCAAATAATAAATCTATTCCAAACCGGCCTATAACACAAACTTATGCTTAGAAATGGTGACGTGGCCATACTAATGTAAATCTCCGGTATATTCCACCTTGCAATTATTCTTCAGACCACCCCTTCACTGAGCGTCATGCCAAGAAGTGTTGACATTGCATTAAGGCTACATCAGATAGATACAGCGTAAAGCTCAAAAATCAAAATAACGAGGCCTAAATATTTTATAGGTGGATATTTGTTTTGGAAACTTGGTGTGGGTGAGTCGCGACCGGTGGGTTTATTATTAGAAAAGTTTTTACCTTCAGCGGTTGGGGTTTGGTATGCTTAAAAGTGTATGATGAGACGGAAATTAAGTTTCCTTGCATTTCATTTTGATTCCAGTCGAGTGCGGTTCTTTTGTCAGTTGGCACACAGGACAGGCCTATTGGAAGGCGATGATGGCCGTTTTGAATCGATATATAAGTATTTAACGTTCGTATTTGACTTTGTTACAGTGGTTTTTATGAAGCATATTTCAGACTATTTAGCTACCGATTTTACAGTTTAACTAATTCATGAATTTGTGAACGTTAAAATGTACCTACTTAAGAACACCGTTGTTTAGTTGGTTTGATATAATTAAGATAAGCCTGAGTAACGACAGCCATAATTTTCATTTTTACTTATGTTACGTTATATTATTTATTCATCGTTATATATAACATTATGTGGCTCGTTGGTTCAGTGGTTGGCGTTCGTAAGCGACTGCCGATCAAGAGGTCTCGTGTTCGATTCCCGAGTCAGATGTGCTGTTGGGTTTTTATTACAAGAAATTCTTAATAGCAACCCGGAGTATGGTACATGGCGGTGTTTCCCGCCCGTGCCTCGGAGAGTACGATATGACGTCGGTCCCGGTTGTCATGAACTTCTATGGCAATCGTTATTGGGAAGTCAGTGCCCTCAAATACACTGACGAATAGTTCAATCTTCGAATTCAGTTCACCCTCAGGGTTGCGGAGGTCCGATGCCAGGCGCTCCGTGGGTAATTTGATATTCAGGTAAAACAGGTTGAACTAACTAATAGCTGACCGCAAATAACCTTGGTAATAATAAAGGCTAGGAAGATGATGAAATATAGTATCATTTAGTAAATTAAATTTTAATTAATATTAACTTAAAAGACCATGTACAATATCCTACTCAAACAATGTTAATAACGACAGCAAGTCCCCTACTATTTGTAATGTCTGTGTAATAGGTAGTTATGGTTGATTACAACGTCGCGGCTTACAACGTTATGAATAGTAACGAATTATCAACATATGTTCTTATATTGGTAAAAACACTTTTGTATTGTTACCGAGTATATGGTCAGTGTCACTTAATACTTATGGGAAAGTTTTTGTGTAACATTTGTAAATGTTATTACAAATTCATCTTTTAAATTTGATCCCAAATCAAGTAAGCTATCGCCTTATTCACATTCAAAAGGTTTTGTCATATTTTTAACAAAGGTTTTACTAACTAGATTCTTTTAATTTTTACCAGTGGTTACTTGAAACGGTATAAAAAGGTGATAAACATAAGTATGTTGTACTAAATGCAAATATATAATATGCTTTAGAAACAAACATAATAAATCGAAGCATTTCCCCAAACATAATCTCCCCTAGACGCGATCCATCTCAGAAGGGTTGTAAGTAAACATAAATATATAGGATATAGATATACATACGGGTACAGTTTATTACTAAAGGCGAATATGTATCCCATCGTCAGGTAACACGTATTTTCCATTCCCAATTGACAGATATTGACCGTCCACGGTTTTCCGATACACTCGACGGCCCACTTGGTATTATATACATTCCTTCCTAATAAATCTTGGCTCCTGCAGTCTGGAATCGATACTATAATTCCCACTGATTGGTTTAGCTAATTTATAGCTACAACATGGTACTGAATAATTGGTGTATCGGATTTGCAAACAACATTGTTATTATTATATTGTAATTTGACATATTATGATTGGATGCTGAATTGATTTCGATTTAGTGCTGTATATGAAATAGTTTGTAGGGCTTTCGGTTTTCACTTTACGTACGAATATTGTGAAAAGTACTGAGCTTCATTGTAATAGTTATTTATATTTTCGTGAAATTCAAAATCATTAGTAGAATGAAAAATAGCTCGTGTCTATGGGCTATTGTAGTCAGCATAAAATACCCAACTTACAATAAACATGTGGCATTTAACTCTATTCCTTATATCCATGTGAATCTAAGTATTTCATAATTGTTTTATAAGTTTTATTTGTTCACAGAAAAAAATGCTTTATTCGGCTCTAGACCGTGCCATGTGATATGTGACAGAGAAATAACACATTTCATTTTAAACACGCAGGTCGCACTAAACATAGAGAGCGCACTTGAAAGTTATATGTTTGTGAATAAAAGTAGGCTTACATATTTAAATGCCACATGGCAATTTCTTGGTGTAAATACACTATAGCAAATCTTTGTTTTTGTTCTTGTTAAATATTTTAACGATAATTATTTAGTTAACTATTCATCTTCTTAGCCTTTATTAGTCCCAAGATTTGGGGGGGGGAGGGGTAAGAAGGCGTAGTGACAAGGATTGAAAAGGGCATGCTTCCATGGTTTGGCCATTTAGAGAGGATGGATGATAAAAAAATCTCGAAAGGAATTTACAGAGCGGATGTGTGTGGAAGGGTCGGAAGAGGTCGTCCACGGCTAACATTTATCGATCAAATTGGTGATGTTTTGAAAAAGGGCATGCATGCAGCGATTGATGAATATGGACAAAATGGAGCAAAAAAAGTATGTCAAGACCGTAGTAAGTGGAGATCAATTGTCTCTGCCTAACCCTCTGGGAAAAAAGGCGTGATTGTATGTATGTATCTACGTAACATGTGTAGACGGAATATACTTTATTAAAATTAAGTTTATTGTATCTTGTATCACGACATCTGGAGCGCGATAAATGAGCAATCACGTTTTTTTATACGTATTTATGTGTTATGTGTTAGAATATATATATTTTATTTTCAAATGAGTGATTTTGGCGCAAACATTACTTTTAAAAATAATCTAATTCATTTCTTGTGGAACTCTGCTATCGTTTGGAATGAATCCCGAAAGTTATTTTAAATTCTAGAAATCGTAAATATACCTGTAACGTTAATTTACAAAGAGAAAGTTTAAGGTGTACTCTCACAAAAATTATTGACGTAAATATGATTGTCACGCGATGCTCTGCCAAAAAGTTTTGTATTAGTGGGAGAAGGAGCATTGTGTGGCTATTGAAACTTGAATAAGACTACAGACAGATTGAATAATGAGAAACGATTAGCAAGATTATTTAGTTAACAGAATTAAATACTTATAATGGGTTTATAAACGAGAAATAGTGAAGCAAATTTTTGGTGTGCTGAATACTAGCAATAGTTCGTAAAACTTAAATGAATTCGACTATAGCACTAAGGTAATTAAAAAAAATTGCCAACTTTGTTCAGCTAACTAAGGTTATTGCCTATAGATTACATTTAACAAAATTACCCAGATATTTACTGACATTTATATTATTTAAATACTACTTTACTGCATCAAAAAAAAGTTGGTTTGTGTTTTGGAAATTTTGCATATTTTATAACCGCTAGAACATGTGTGTTCTAGCGGTTATAAAATATGCAAAAAAAAATATTTCATTAGAAATTTAGTAATACTGTTTCATTACTTCATATTACTTGTTAATAGACCTTTAATCCTAAAGTTAATAAAAAAACGTGTAGTTCTATCGTCTAACAGATACCAACCAATTTGTATTTGTAAAATTAAATTTATACAATGTTAATTTCTAAGTTAGTAAATAAAGAAAATTATTTGAATACATAGAAATACTTTACACTTTTCTTTAGATATAATTATTGATTAGTTTCATTTATGTAAAACATTTACAGTGCCTATCTTTACATGACCCTCATGCCAAAATGATGCTGAAGGTAAAAATGGCAGGTTACAACTATTTTGTACTTAACGAAAATCATTCAACACAGATCAATATTTTTATGCAACTAATTATTATCCTTATACTAGTATAGTAAAAAATACGCAAAAAGATGAAGACAAACAACTTCTTCATGAAGCTTAAGAATCTCTGTCTATATATATTATAAGGGAATATACATCGAGTGTTGAATCACTTATGTTTATATGGTAAGACAATTTTGTTTAAAAATAGCGGTGGATGATATATAAGATTTACATGAATACGAAACAGTTCGTAACATTAAACAGGGATGTGGTAAGTTTTCTTTTTATAGTTTATAAGCGACACTGTGAGCGAAATAAGTTTACAAAACAAAATATTATGCGAGATCTTCAATAATTTAAAGATTTAAGTTTCACAAATAGGTGATGCGAACACTCACGTACGAAATGGTTAAAATCAAACGCCAAAGCATCCGCTTTCAACCAATTATATAGATATTCCTATATTGTTAAGACTTACATGCTGTAAAATTTTTTTCTTCTAGTTTCTTTCTCTCTCTCTCACTCTCTTTCTCTACTTCGAAGTTCTAAAGATTTTCAGAGTAGAGTCTTAATATGAACGGAGAGTAAAACGTGTCTTAGAAATCGTATAGTATAGAAATACTATTTCAGAAATTTTCTAAAATTTATTTAGAAACAGGTATTTCTAAAATATTAAAAAAAATAGTTATAAAAGTAATAATATTTGTATGATCAAGTCATTTCAAGTGTTTATTATTAACTTTAAGAAATAAATAATAAAAAAACCTTCTAAACTCCGTAGATAATTATTATCTATTAGTTTCCTTATTCCTCTTTTTCCATAACTCAATCTTTCTGAGGCTTTAATATTCCGTCCCTATAAGTGAAGTAAGAATGCCTCTCGATACCACTTTAGGGAATCAGATATTTATCTTCTTTTAACTGGAGTGTTGTCGAAAGCTTATCCAATGATAAAAGCTTTACTCAGCTTATGATAACAATCAGACTGGGTGCTGCTAAGAAAGTAATTATAAAATTATTTTACGAAGAGTGTTAACCTCATAATGACTTGTGATGAAAAAATTTGTAAGTTCACCGAAAATCAAGTTACAAAAAAGCTGATTACTTATTCTTTGGTTCGAAAATAAAACAATACGAGTGCTTAAAAGTCTGTAATGAAACTTCTAACAATGTGTTTCGGTGAATTGCAAACATTGTATTTGTTCAATGTTCTATACAGTAAATGTTTTTTGAAACTTTGTTATTTAACAAAGTTTGCAAACAGATACGCGCCCACCTCGTGGAAAGCGATTATCGGAACCTCGCAATACCGCAGGCAACAGTATTACATTTTTTTACATTTTAACCTGCTGAAACTAAGGACATTCCCGGACTATTTAATTAATTTGTAAACAAATGCAAATTATCTTAAAATTATTCTAAATTACATTACAGGTATTACCTGGAATGGTTAAAAGGATTAATATTTGTTATTGTAGAATGTAAATAAGGTTAAACTTATCAATATAGTAAAAGACAGTGTATAAACAGTACCTGAACAGGCTTGAGGCGGCAAAGGAAATATAAGGGTGGTAGAAGACTTGCGCCTGGCGACAGCGCAGCCCAGTGACTGGGGTTTGAAGCTGCGCAGCTGCTGCATGAAGTCGCTGCACTCCATGAGCGCGACGTCCGCGAAGTGCAGGTCGCACAGAATCTGATTTTTGAAGCGACGTGCGCGTTTCTGTGCAAAAAGAATTAAGTTAGTATTTATGCATATGTAGGTTTTTTCTTTTTTTTTTACTACTCCCGCATTAGAAATATACATTCCTGTGTCACGGGGATCTTTACAAACATACATGAAACGGACACAAAGTACATCCAGACTTAGAACAACAATTTATGGATCACACAAAGTATTGTCCCATGTAGGATTTGAACCCACAACACTTGGCGCAGTAGGAAGCGGTGTGGCGACCACTGAAACCACTAGGCCAACCGTGTAGTCAAATGTATATAATTAATAATATAGGCACGAACGAATAGATGGGTACCTGATTATATTCATCATCAGAATCACCTGATAGTAAAGGCATTTAAAGTTTAACTTTAAAGTTACATTCCTTACATATACACATTTATAATTCTTTTAATTGTAATATAATAAGTAGGTAGGTTGAAGAGGAAAGAGCTGATCATTTGTAAGTAAAAACATCTCTTTTTCTTTTTTTGTTGGGGACGAGAAACAGTTACATGTTGAACTCTTAAATAAGTTTTAGTCAATAGACAAATATTTTTTTATATTACATTTAAAGTCTTATTAGATATTTGAGGAAAAATATTTATTTTTCCTCTAACTTAATGCCTACTTATCTAACGCACTTTATGAATTGTTTTATATTTGTAATCCAAACGTTAATTACGTCAATATCTGTTCATAAAAAAACTAGCTATTAAGAGCAACGTATAGCATGGTTTCCAGTTCGCTCAGTCTGTGTTCTTAAACAAAGATTTGACAACAAAGAGCGAGTGAGCTGAGCTCGTCTTAGCATTACTACAATGTAACTATTGATTACCAGCCTGCCCTAGGCCATGCATATAATACGAAAATTGGTATTAATAACCGAAATGAGGCTTAATGTGATATAGAATTCGTGTGACTCGAAGCGATGACGTATCTATTATAGCACTCGATTTCGAATAGTTGGTTTCGATTAGTAGATATTTGATTGAGATGTTTAGTTTGATGGTAGGCACTACTGATAGTCAACTTTTCTTTTTTTTAATTTAATTTATTTTTTTTTAATCATTTTTGTGATTGACTGATTGGGGGTAATTACCGAGATATATATATATATAATAAAAGCGATTACCACCACAGACAAGAAAAACCAGAAATAATATGCTCACTAAAATTAGGCATAATATTTCTGATTGTTTTCGTCTTGCTAACAGCGAGTAATTTCACAGGCACCACCATGTAACCAGGACCATACATCAATAACTTGCCCTTGAATACGATCTTGTGAACTTAGAGGTGCCATACTATATGTAGGTGCTCGACCATGTTCTCGAGAATGGTCGTGCTACGTTATTTTAGTGTATCGTTAGTATTGATCTATTATCACAAACAGAACTATTCGGTTCAAAGATCTTTATTTCTCATTAAGACAATCGTCACTTAAATGAGAACAATATTGAACAAAATAACATATTTTACATCAATTCCTTGCAGATGCAGTAAAAATAATTAAAATAATACTAATAATAAAATAATACTAATACGGTAAAGAGCGAGCTCTCCGCATTCCTGTGCTAAGGCTGTGGTCCAAGTGAAAATATTGTTATAATAATCGATTGGAGTACCGTGTAATGATTGTTGATATCGCCGTTCCTCATGACGAGAATCTAGTGAAAGTCGAAAAAGAAAACCTATTCAGATTTATCTCACGAGATTGTCGATAAATGGAATGCAGATTCAGTGATCACTGTTCCGACCCACACCTTAAGAGGCACACTTAAGACGGCTGCATCAAGGGTCTGATGCAGAAGGCAGTCCTCCTAGACACGACACCCACGAGCCCTAACCACCGAATTCTCGTCTCGTCTTTTTATTTTTTAATATTAATGATGGTTTACCTTTTTCATGTATTTAAAAATTTTAATGTTGTTATGGGTACTAGACAACTGATATAAATATATTTAGAGATTTCTGTGAGGCCGTGGTATCACTTCATATTTGAATTTTTGACTTGAATACACAACACTTGGCGCAGTAGATAGCGGCGTGGCAACGGCTTAAACCTCTAGGCCAACCGTGCAGTTGAATTTTAGATAAATTATACTCAGACACAGAATAAATGATTGTGGCCAGCACACAAATAATGATGGAAATAGAACCCCTGGCCTCTGGTATGGCTGTCAGGGTTACTAACCAGTAGAAATGTAGGCCAGGCAAATACTTTTAAAGTTGTTGAATATTGATGGTTGAAAATGTGTGGAAAGTCATGAATTTAATACCTTTTCTAATGTGATTAAAATAATTGCATCAAAATGTTGTTATGAATAGTAACTTTCTTTCATAATACTCCAAGGATTTATTGTACCACAAACTTGAAACAAATGAGAAAAGTTACAGCCATCGGCTTCAACTTTTATCAGGTTCTTGGCGGCTCTTTTGATTGATTCTGCTTGTTATCTACGTATATTTTCGTTTCTCTATATTAATCACAGAGATCACACAATCACAGTATCTTTTGGAATTGACCACATCAAAAAAATAAGATAATGTGTGTGTGCATTTTGCAATTTCAATGAGAAGTCATTTAATACATGATTATACTGAACTTTCATTTCAGTTTGGAAATAAAGTTACTTTTACTTACAACTATAACGTCACTAAGTTTTACTACAGCGCTACATTATTGATTTAAATATTATTCAATATAATAGGCAATATAATATTGCCTACGAGCTTTTATCCGCTGCTTGGCTCGAGCACCTCTTTAGGGGTGGCATTTCCAAAATTCCTATCTTAATACTCACTTACGTTATATAAAGAACCTTCATGCGAAATTTTAGAATGCTAAATTCAGCAGTTTGAGCTGTGCGTTGATCTCTGGGAATCTTAGTCAGTCACCTTACCCTTTTATTCATATAGATATAGTGTCGCATTATTGCTCACGGAGAATTAAGAAACTAAAATATCTAACCGATTTTTTACGTTTTTTGAATATGTGTTTCTCCGGCGTGCCTATGATTGGATATTTAACAGCACGCTTAGACAAATAGGAACCAAGCATGATTGAAAAAAGATGCAGACGAAGTTGCTTGGATTGTAGTAAGTGATAATCCTGATTTTTTTTGTTTTTCCTCATGGTACTAATCTTGAATTATTTAAAACTGCATAACATTTCATTTTCAAGTCCAGTGATAAATTTAATAAAATATAAGGGTTAATGTTAAATTAAATATCTCGAACAGAAATGCTTTGATAAATATTGAATTATTGATTTTGATTTCAGTAGGAAAACTGAACTAACTTCCGGAAGGTTGACTTTCTGTTCGGGAAGGAGACAGCAATGGACGGCTCAAGTATAAGTGTAGGAAAACTAATTGTATTTCGAATAGTTTTAAGACAAATATGAGGTTGTTAATATACAATTGTAACTTACTTTTAACAACTTTAAACATTATTTCATACGTATCATGCTAACGACTTTCATTATATGCTCGGAAAGGGGCCTGGAGATCTGCCACACAGGGTAACCCCATAATAGACTCCAGTCTCTCATAAAGAAACGCGTTTTGTATTGTTTTGTATGTATGGTACCTTCCTTTGTAATGAGAGAAATAATTGCAATGTTATTAATATTATTTTGACTGTTAACAAAAACACAGTCAAGCCGAATCTGTCTAGGGTTAAAATAAACTCAATGTTCAATTCCATTAAATAAACCAATTTAATTACTCCGGACATCTGATCTGGTTAGTGTACCGTATTGATATTGAAATGGACGGAGGGCTTTGCCTGTCAGGGTTAATACCTATTATATCGCACAGGTTTGTAAGTTTGTGTGTATAATGCGAAGGTTTAATTTATTCCCCTCAGCATAATAACAATAATATTAACATCAAGTTATTATTAAATACCGATATGAAAGATTGAACTGCAAGTTTTAGGATACGGTCACATGCATTTGTTTAGGTATTTGTATTATGGATATTTTCATGCATACTAATTTTGCACTGACGAAGAAACCCGCCATCTAAGTAGTCGTAGAAAGTCAAATTTTTCTTACNATCAAGTTATTATTAAATACCGATATGAAAGATTGAACTGCAAGTTTTGGGATACGGTCACATGCATTTGTTTAGGTATTTGTATTATGGATATTTTCATGCATACTAATTTTGCACTGACGAAGAAACCCGCCATCTAAGTAGTCGTAGAAAGTCAGATTTTTCTTACCTTCTAAACTTACAATAAAGCACGTGATATAACTTTGAATAAGTAGTTATTATAATACTGAGGAACCCCCAACTTTACTTGCGTCTCTTTTTAAACGTACACGTTTTCTATTGGTCTAATAATGATGTTAACTATCCCCTCTTAGGCACGCCAATAAAACACACATAACAAAATAAAAGAACGAGAAAATCAGTTAGATAGTTTGCAAGTTCATCGTGAGCAACAATATCGACACAAAATTTATATAGTACTAGCTTTTCCCGCGGTAAGTAGCCTATGTCCTTTCTCCAGAATCAAAGTAGCTGCATGACAAATTTTATTAAAATCGGTGTAGCGGTTGACCCGTGAAAGCTTGACAAGACAGACAGAGTTACTTTCGAATTTATAATATTAAAATAGTCTGGAATAATCCAGCCCCAGCATACATAGATTAAAAAGTTTATTGTAATGAAAACAACAATAACATAGTGCATTACTTCATTCACATGATAATGCAAGTAAATGTACTTGTTCTATCTACTTTCATCTTCAAATACATCCATTCCAGTCGTAATAAAGTTCACTTTCTTATTAATATTTCTTTTGTACTACTGTATAAATTTCTAAAGGCGCAATCTTCGTTCTCGAAAGCAAAGACATTTTGCAGTGAACGTTTTATTAGCACCGTTGTAACCGTGATAATTTGAAGTCCCTTCATCTTAAGTATATTGAGACTATAATATAGAAATTAAAAACTGTTTGACTCACAGATTTAACATAATAAAATTGGAAACTGGTGCTTACACGTTTGTTGTATTCCATTTTACGTTTACACTATTATTTATGACAAAAAAAATGCCACAATAGATTAATGAGTTAGTGTGACAGGATTCCATAAATAAAACATGTATATGTTAGCTCTTATTAGTATTAAGAGTTGGTAAACATTAACAAAATTATAAGATTCGTGTTTGGCTCATAATAGAAATACAAATAATAAATTGTATTAGAATATATTGATAGTATTGTATGTACAAAAGAGTTATCTGTTAACAAGTCATATCTTTAAAACCTTGATCGGTATTAATTCCCTCTTATAAGGAATCAGGGGATTGTATCTAGGAAAAAAATCCTGTTGGTATAATGATAATGATTAAGATGATATAAAGTTCAACTTCATATTTTGTATAATCTTAGAATTAATGTAAGTTTCAATGAGATAAATTGTCTATGAAGTATCTTATCCTGTTCTTAATTATACCAAAAAAATACTGTGTTTACCAGGTATATTTGGCTACCACATTTGGTCATTACCGGCTCTGTTGAGTTTCAGAGGCCATCCGTGAGGAGGCGACGTACGCGTGTGCCATACGTCGCCTAAAGTAAGAGCTTACCAGCAGACAGTGCCTGCTTCAGTGCGGGCACCGTCTGCTGGTAAACTCTTAATTTTGTTTGTTAAACAGACGGTGCCCGCACTAAAGCAGGCACCGTCTGCTGGGAGGGGTCCAGATGTGTTAATAGATGCAGTTTCCGGATCCCTGCCGTTTCAGGCGCAGCGTGGCACATCGTGCGGTTTTAGTCGGTTCGATTGTGACACACCAACGCCGCAAGCCCGGGTGGGGGGACGGTCTGTGAGGGTTTCCACATTTAAAAAAAGGCTCTGTTGAGTTTTGAAATCAGACGGCCGCGTGAGAGGTGTATAAAGTACTTATCAAGTTATTAGCGACCGCTACCGCCCGCGTGTATGTCGGTTACGGCAGTTAATAGTTGTAGAAAGAGTTATTTTCTAATTCAAGAGGGCAAGGGCAAGATTTACGTAGCCACAATGTATTCTTGCCAGTCCCCAACCCACACTTGGCCAGCGTGGGGATGTATGGCCTTAACCCTCTCCTGAGAGGAGACCCGAGCCCAGCAGTGGGACATTATGGGTTGTTGTTTGTTGTTGGCCCTAAAAATATTTCAGTAGACAGTTTGGTCATATTCCATACATTGTTTTATTCTGCTACCTTAAATTTATCGAGCAATCTAACCTTGTATAAAATTAGAAAAGGTCAAATAAAGTCACGAAATAACAGCCCTTTCACATACCATGGGACAAATATACAGCTGTGACACTGTAAGATTGTATTGCATGCCAAGATGTCATCATGCAACACTAACCTGTCAATTTGTGCTGTAAGCGATCGCAATATACCTTCTAGACTATTCCAGTAATAAATTTTATATATAGCAAGTTTAGCAAGTCTAGTCTTAGTAATAAAGGGATAAGGTATTCGATAACTTGAAATTATGAAAAGAATGCATAGTTTTGGATAATATAATTTGTATAAAATGCATCTTATTACTATACCAAGTTTTACCTAGCATAACTTTAATTGTTCATAGTACAGGCAAATGAAAGTAATAGGCGGTAGTTCTAATCACTGACGGGATTAATATACTAGCCAACAAGCAAAAAGTTTTCTATTCATTTCAGCAGCCATGTTAAATTCACAAAAATATGAAAAGTAATGAAATTAAGATATCACATTTAAAGACAGCTGTTAATTTATATTCTACTAGCTGATCCACGCAACCTCGTTCACGTCTTCTATTGCTCGCAGCGTAGCGTATTGATCATATATAGCAATGGGCTATCTAACACTGAAATAACTTTTGAAATCGGGCTTGTAGTTCCTGAGATTAGTGCGTTCAAGCAAACAATAAACTCTTCAGCTTTAAATGTTAGTATGAATAATCACTGGCCAAGGCCCTGACAGTTATTATCAGACTTAAAAACAAAATTAATAATAATTAATAAAGGCTTAAATAGTAATAATAAAGTGGTCCATGGTTAAAAATTAATAAAGTAAATAATAAAGGCTTAAATAGTCATAATAAAGTAGTCCTTGGTCCAAATAATGAACAAAAGTCATTCCGATCCACTCCAATTTCAAAGCTATAATTATAAAAAACATAACAGTTACAGGTCCTGCTTAACATATAGGTAAATATTGTTTAAATTAGTTCATAAAACGTACTAATATTTTGCAGATAGTCTTGATCAGAATAAAATCCATAAATAATTTTGGGAAAACTCGGCCTATTCTGAGAATTTCTCTATGTCAAATTGACCTAACTGATACAACAGATCAACGGGGACCAAGTTTTTAGAAGCTTATCAAAAATTTTGGGATAGGAAATTTTTCTTAGCAAGACTTTGAAAATCAGCTAGAGAGATATGGTTGATGGACCTTATTGCATATGCCTATGTATTATGAAACCTTTATCTACTCTTTGAGCAACATTAATGATAATAAAAAACTTTGTTTTATGGCTTACATATCCCGTTAGAAGTAAATGACTTCTTGTCAGAATTCATTGGTATTTATGAGGCAAGTACCGCCCTGTAAACACAAGTGAAGGGCGGCTTCCAATTTAGCTTTCGAAGTATTTACAGTTAAATGCATAATCGTGAAATGAAATCTTGGGAGAGACACTTGTTTTGCTTAGTTCTAATAATATCAACTGATGTTATGTTCCCAAAGTTTTAGTTATTTCAAGTAAATGGTCATTGTATTTATGAGATTCCTAGTATATAAGTTACAGAAGATAAGAAAATAAAAGGCAATGTACTTAAACTACACTCCTCTCTATGTTGATGCTTTGTAAGAATTAGTACACATTTGGTTTATTTTATTTTTATAGAATATCAAGTGTTCTAGTAAGATTTTTCAATTAATGTAATTGAAATTGTAAAAACTTTTAAAATAATGTTTTTTTTTTTAATAATTGCAGTGGACTACAATTTGAAAGAAATAATTTAAAGGAAGAAAATTATATTTAGGAACGTTATGTAACTTTAGTTTAACACGGCTATTAATATATAAACAAAGACATATATTATAGAAGAAATATCTTTTCTCTATTTTCTATATCTACTTGAAAAACCCCTCCAAAATTTAAATCCAGGGCCTAAAAGCCGTCCGCGAATCTAAATTACGCCCAACAATAAAGCAATTTGTTTTTATTCAGGAAACAAACAGATTTTCTTGACGGTTTTGGGCTGTTATACGGGTTGCGCATGAATTGGTCTGGCTACAGACCGTTAAATTGCTTCTTATTTGGCATAACATTGTCATGTTTTGAAACCCTTAGTATTAGGATGTCCCCATCCTACATCCTACACGAAATGATTTACATGGAGTTTGACTTTAGAACACAATACTATAAAGTATTTTAAATGACTATATATAATTTAATCTTTCCTTTACTTGCTACTGGCGATTTTGCCAATAACATGATCGATTGTTTTTATGCAAAACTGATGCAATACAAGGATGCAAAATGAAGTCAGGCAACACAATGCTGAATGACTTCTCGAGCTATTTGTCGCTTCTAAGTGATATACTTTGTGTCCGCAGATTAAATCTAGGCGCCTGTGGCTTAGAAAATGATAATGATGAATACCGTTATTATTCAATATAATACTCTGATTTTATCATTATTTCTAACACTGGATTTGTGTAGTTGCATGCAAAGCATGTTCATTAAATGTATCACATATTAAAAAGATTCTTTAAAACTTTCGTTTTATCTCGTTGATATTTTACCTAGCATAACATAAATGAAAAGCACTCTATACGCTACAAAGAATTTGGTATTTTGATAAAAAGCAAGTTTATCTAAAATCTAATTTTGTACAGAAATGTTGAGCATAAAGCAAATAACACTGTAGACTCCTTTGTTTACACGTGGCGGAAATTTAATGCAGGCTTTTGAACCCTGTCCCGCGTCTCAAATATTTTTTTCAGCTTGTATTTACTGTGTTGATACACGGTTTATATAACTAAGGATTTTTTATATAATTTTATTATGTTGTTGTTGCTTACGATTCATGACTTGTGTTCTTTAAATGACATTCTTTTTAGGATGTAATCTGTCAATCCCGCAGCGTTTAAGACTGAATATTTTAATAGCGGAGTTAACAAATTACATGAAGAGAAGTCTTGGTTAACATTTATAGTAGGTAATGATATAAAGAATATCATAATTTTTAGGGTTTCGTAGTTCACGTTCCGGAACCCTTAGAGTTTTGTCAAGTCCCTTCCTCTGTCCGGCTATCCTCGGTTTACCTTTCAAACAGTTAGTACTAGAAAGATGAAACTTTGCATATGTGTACTTATATAAGTCTACCGGTAGTTTTACTATTTAATTTGTCGCTTTGTATGAATGAACAAATTTCACGTATATTATATTCCGTTATTCGAATTCAATTTTACATATCTAAACGTAATGATATTGAATTTAAAAATGAGCGTCAAATTCAGTTAGTATAAATTTCAATATATATCTATCATCAGATAGCTATCAGGCTATGTACATTGCATAGATTTACAAATCTTAAGCCTGTCAAGCTTTCGAAACAAGTTCCATCAAAGATGTCAGATATTACGAACTTAGCTGTTTATTTTGATCGCTCATAATTTCAAGCCTACTAATTTTCATTCAAAAAATATCAATTGCCTTACATTCAATTTTTGTGTAATTATTTTCGTAATGAGAAATGATGTTGCGAAATTTTATATCTAGTAGTAAAAGCAGTATTATATTTTTTTCCGAAAAATAATAAAACAATTTCTGACTAGCATAAGATATACTGTTCTTAAACGAAGATGGAGTTGCAAGGAATAAAAGCTTTGTGAAGAATCATACAGTTGTCTGAGTTATGATAGAAAGGGTCGCTCCTCAGTCTGCCACAGTATCATTAGACCGCTTTATTCTAAAGGCAAAGATCTCATGTCCGACTACATACACGTCAGAGACGCTTCTTCCAAATTTTATCGTTGCTGGTGTGAAAAACCAGAAGTTTTCAAGGGAAAAATAAATAGAATCCAATGAAAAACCAATGAATGATTTTCTCTACTACATATATTTTCCAAATAAAGCTAGTGTATGTATATCTTAACACTGTTGGTTTTTACTTAATCAGTAAAAGAAAAAGTGTAAAGATAAACATAATCGCAAAAGTTAGTTAATTTTTTGAGTCAATATATTATGAAATGGCTTGTGTATTGGTGCAAAAACCTTGCTATTTATCTAGGGACAACATATGGACGACAGTCGCTTTGAATGAAAATTCCAATTGGCTTTGCACGGTGGTAAATAAATATTGAAACCGTCCTGTACGACACAAACAAACTATGAAACAGTTTCCGAAATATAGTGCAAATATGATATATTGATAGCCATGAACGTTTACATATATGAATGACGTATATTATACTTATGTACCAACTTTAATCCTTTTTACGTATAATACGTTGATAATACGATAAAAATTCAAATAAGTATAACCAGATCACCTAAAAACTTTTCATAAAATTTATATATATCTATGTCACCAAGGCTATAATGAAAAATCTATTGATACCATTTTTTTGTTAAAATTATTTCAGTAGTTTAAATTATATAGCAGAACATACAAGCATAGACTGCCAAAACTATCACATTTTCTTTTACAAACTGTTTATGTTAAAAGTTAGTATAAAACATGATTAATGTATGGAATAACTCTTCAGTAAAGAAATTTACATCTATTTATGTTATTGAATACAGTGCCGGTAAAGGTAGTTGGAGTTCGACCTTCAATGTTTTTTTAATATTCCCAATATTTCATTCGGTTCCAATGAAGTAAAAGGGGACGGAATGTTTACAGTTGGCGACTTTTCAAATATTTGCTTACAACATCCCTGGAGAAAAAGCTGTAGACAGCCAAAATAATATATAGAGAAAAAAGGCAACTTTGATCGTACATGTGACCTATAATAATAGGCTAAGGACACAGAATACTTCAACTATAGGGACGAAAAGTAATGATAAGTGACTAAAGTATGGGTCAGCGGCAGAAGCATTATAAAGGACTTTTTTTTTTCTTTTTTCTTAAAAAGACAACTCCCGCCATAGGAATATACATTCCTGTGTCACGGGGATCTTTACAAAAGTACACCCAGACTTAGAACAACAATTTATAGATCACACAAAGTGTTGTCCCATGTAGGATTTGAACCCACAACACTTGGCACACTAGGAAGCGGTGAGGCGACCACTGAAACCACTAGGCCAACCGTGCAGTCAAACGAAATGTATTATGATATTGAAGATAATTAAAGAGAATGAAAACTTAACACAGGCACTATACGACCTGGCTAGTGTGGTATGGTAGCCCAAAAATTCTTTATAAGAGAAGGTCTATATTCAGCAATAAACTATTGTTATATTGCTATTATTATAATGAACATACAAACCATGTGTAAAAGTTGTGAGTTTAAAAACTGTTCTTACTTATTTATTTAGACAGCCTAGATTAAGGTACATCCATTAATAACGTGAGAGGATGACGGAAATCTCATCCAAACTCATGCAAGGGGGAGGAGAGTCTAGTAAATAAGGTATAATTAGATTGCATTTGATTAATTGTTCAACAGCACAGTAAATGAGTTGTGGCTGTTTCTAGATTTGACGCAAACATTTTTGTTGTAAAACAAGGAGAAAGAAAATGGAATAATGAACCTTCATATTTCCAGAATATTAATGCATATTGACACAGTACTTATTAAATCAACTCCTTGCTCTTTAAAACTCGAGTTCGGATAGGAATGCTTTGTGTATAAGTTTAGAGAGCAAAATTTTCCCTTTCACAAAATTGTGCTTTAAATTTTATTCCAAGAGCATATCTTTGTGTGAGCTAGCTGGGCGATAGACTAGCCAAAAAGTTGTTTTACGTAATAGTAAAATTCAGCCAATCAAGTTATCCTAGAACATGAAGTTTGTTGTTTGAAAATTAATCTCAAATAAATATGTTTATAAATACATTGTTGTAATTTTATTTATCATTGTGCGTATGGTTTCGATTCCCACATTAAACAATACTTTGTGCATTCTTAGTCTGTTTATCTACGTTCTTTGTATCTGTTTCATATATATATATATGTATGATATATTTCTAGTCAGCAGTAATAAAATAAATTATTATATATTATATTTCTCAGAGGTAAATTTTTCGTAGAAATATTAAGACGGTCTTGGTTAACAGTACGACGTTGACAAAGCTTAATCTAATTAAACTTCGAAAGCACAATAAATACCATCTCGAATGATAAAAGCTTATTTTGAAATTAATTTTAATAAAATTGAAACTAGGAATACGGTGTTTATTTCTATATCAACCAATGGCCGTCCTCTGCTGAACGAAGGAACCCCAAGGAGCGCCAAATATCCCCTCCTCCTCGTAACAATATTAAATATGCAAGCCCTCTCTTGGAATGCACAGGTAAAAGACCAAATCAGTTTTGATATTTCAACATTATCCATATAATTAAGTGCCATGTGTATTGCTATTGTGCTATGAGCACTTTGTATGTTATGATACCTTTTCTGAGAACACTTTTATAGTTACGAGTCAAATCATAAGAGGAAACTAGTGTTATGGTTGTGAGTTTAATACGCGTCATATAAAAATTGTAAGTGTAAAAGAAATCGTAACTTTTACTGCCTTTGTGTGGTATAAGGGGCAAAACACCTACCGTGGGAGAGCCACGCTTCGGCATGAATGGGCCGGCTCGACCGGAGTGATACCATGGCCTCACAGAAAACCGGTGTGAAACAGCGCTTACGCTGTGTTTCATCGAGTGAGTGAGGATACCGGAGGCCCATACCCCAATCCAGCGCCCCCTATCCCCCTCACCATCGCCCTTCCCCCCAGGCCGCCATAGTGTGGGTCACCATGCTGCATTGTTCTTTTTCGCATTGAGGATGGTGACCACCACTCTTGGATTCTGCTCATGCTTTCCATCAGGCANACACAAAGTTTTGTCCCATGTAGGATTTGAACCCACAACACTTGGCGCAGTAGGAAGCGGTGTGGCGACCACTGAAACCACTAGGCCAACCGTGCAGTCAAACGAAATGTATTATGATATTGAAGATAATTAAAGAGAATGAAAACTTAATACAGGCACTATACGACCTGGCTAGCGTGGTATGGTAGCCCAAAAATTTCTTTTTAAGAGAAGGCTATTCAGCCTTCTCTTATAAAGAAATTTACAGCGATAAACTATTGTTCTATTGCTATTAATTTCATGATTCATCATGAACATACAAACCATGTGTAAAAGTTGTGAGTTTAAAAACTGTTCTTACTTATTTATTTAGACAGACTAGATTAAGGTACATCCATTAATAACGTGAGAGGATGACGGAAATCTCATCCAAACTCATGCAAGGGGGAGGAGAGTCTAGTAAATAAGGTATTCATAATTAGATTGCATTTGATTAATTGTTCAACAGCACAGTAAATGAGTTGTGGCTGTTTCTAGATTTGACGCAAACATTTTTGTTGTAAAACAAGGAGAAAGAAAATGGAATAATGAACCTTCATATTTCCAGAATATTAATGCATATTGACACAGTACTTATTAAATCAACTCCTTGCTCTTTAAAACTCGAGTTCGGATAGGAATGCTTTGTGTATAAGTTTAGAGAGCAAAATTTTCCCTTTCACAAAATTGTGCTTTAAATTTTATTCCAAGAGCATATCTTTGTGTGAGCTAGCTGGGCAATAGACTAGCCAAAAAGTTGTTTTTACGTAATAGTAAAATTCAGCCAATCAAGTTATCCTAGAACATGAAGATTGTTGTTTGAAAATTAATCTCAACTAAATATGATTATAAATACATTGTTGTCACTTTATTTATCATTGTGCGTATGGTTTCGATTCCCACATTAAACAATACTTTGTGCATTCTAAGTCTATCTATCCATGTTCTTTGTATCTGTTTCATATATATGTATGATATATTTCTAGTCAGCAGTAATAAAATAAATGAAATTGTTTCTCAGAGGTAAATTCTTCGTAGAAATATTAAGACGGTCTTGGTAAACAGTATGACGTTGTCAAAGCTTAATCTAATTAAACTTCGAAAGCACAATAAATACCATCTCGAATGATAAAAGCTTATTTTGAAATTAATTTTAATAAAATTGAAATTAGGAATGCGGTGTTTATTTAGTTACATGTATATCAACCAATCGCCGTCCTCTGCTGACCGAAGGAACCCCAAGGAGCGCCAAATATCCCCCTCTCCTCGTAACAATATTAAATATGCAAGCCCTCTCTTGGAATGCACAGGTAATAGACCAAATCAGTTTTGATATTTCAACATTATCCATATAATTAAGTGCCATGTGTATTGCTATTGTGCTATGAGCACTTTGTATGTTATGATACCTTTTCTGAGAACACTTTTATAGTTACGAGTCAAATCATAAGAGGAAACTAGTGTTATGGTTGTGAGTTTAATACGCGTCATATAAAAATTGTAAGTGTAAAAGAAATAGTAACTTTTACTGCCTTTGTGTGGTATAAGGGGCAAAACAGCAAACGTGACACTTGATAATATGAGACTATCGTCGCCGAAGGTCACCTGCAACTCAAGAGTCACATTGTTTTTTATTTTTATTCAGACGTTTGCCACACAGCGCCATCTAGTTTCAAACTAAGCAAAGCTTGTACTGTGACAGCGAGATTGACTGATTAATAGCTTATATATCTTCTTTTATAAAATAAAATACATATTACAAATAGAAACCACTCAAACTATGAAACACCACGATAAGGAGAAGCCTATGCCCTTCCTCAAAAACCAAAATTAATTCTAAATTTTTTTGAAATCGGTGCAGTGATTTAACCATAAAAGCGCATCTGACAAACAGACAGATAAGAGTAACTTTCGATTTATATTAGAATGGATTAAGCTCAAACATTATTTTTTCGAAGAGAATAATATGTACAAGTAAACGTGTACAAGTTTTTAGGTTTCTTTACCATTTGACAAGGCAAGAACCTACAATTCTTATAAATATATATTTAGTTCACAATACCTAGAAGTATACCTAAATTAATAATTGCATAGTTATGTTTATATGGGTTGATTAAGTTGCTATATAAATCTTGTTTAAAGTAAATAATTTTTAACATTTTATTTTAAACTTAATTAGTGAAAACACATCTACAATATTTTTTACAATAAGATGTTGTTTAACCTGCTAATTGTAAAAATTTTAAAGAAGAAGGAGAAGACGTTCCAAGTTAACTACTCAACATATATCTATCTATATATCTAATAACTTTGAAGAGCGTATATCTCTAATCTGAATCTAAGTAACGGCATCCACGACTTTCAAGAAAATTAGTATGCAATAAGCTTTGTTGGCGATAAATCGATCTAGCTACGATACTTTTTCAGAAAATTCCATTCAGGTACTAATTATTAAACAGAGATTTTTTTGAAAATTATTTACTTTTGGACGTAGGCCTCCCCCAAGGAGGTATTCTGCGGCCTCCCGCGATCCTCACCAAGTAAACTGTATTAATCCATCCTGTCAGTAAACTGTATTAATCCATCCTCTTAGCTCTACACATTAATTTACCCTCCTTCATATTTATAAGATTCATGTCAATCATTGAGCTATTTTTATTTATTTATTCTGGTTATATTTCGATTATGCCATCAAGTGATAAAAATTATCTTCAACAATTATTCAGTTTTCATGTTAAAAAAAAATATAAAGTTTAAACATTTATAGGCGGCTAGTAACGCAAAACTTTTAGAGTAAAAAATATATTGTATTTATGGGATATGGTATGGTATGCACAGTAATGAGCTTTTTGCGTCTGAAAACCGAACACCACCGTGTTGTTCATTCTACTTGATACCGGTGAAACCTTATAGTAGTGTTTATAAAAATGAAATTCGAATATTTTCTAAAATAAGTAAAATACCTTACACGTACTTTCGGTAAGGTATTTTAGAAACCTAAAAAAATACCTACTGCATCTACAATTCACTTACAGTTTCTACCATTGATTATTATTCCGAAAAAAAGATAGATATAAAGAAGGGACAAATACCCTCCGTACTTGTCCCTCCAGTGATTGAATAGACTTCACGTCGGTAATAAGTCATTGTTAGGCTTCCCTAATTCGTCTTTCATTAATTTTGATCAAAGGCATCTTGTTATTGCCGTATAAATAGTACCTTAACTCATTACAAAAAGGATACACATGCTGTTATAGAAAATTCATAACGAACTTGAGCACTATTTTATAATATACTAACCTATTGTCTAATATTCATAGTGTACGAACATATGAGGTGTGTTCAAAAACTATAGTGAATTTTGAATTTTCGCGGGTACGTATATTTGGAATTCTATTCACACACATATGTCTCTCACTTAAGCTGACAAGTTCGGCCATTTTGAATGTTCAGTTAATAGTTGACATCTGCATTGCTTGCGGGTGTTTTGGTTCGTCTTCGATTTTTACCTTTTTACTTTGAAGGGAAAATAGATATTAACAAATATATAAATAATTTTTGAAAATACACAAAATTCGCGATACGTTTTGAACACACTACGTAGTGTAGTTATGTATGTGAAAAATAATGAGTACGTAAATAGAAATGTAAGTTTACCACTTCTCTGTATAAACTTGCACTTACGTTAGTAGTGTTATGAAGTGTAATTTTTTTTTTCTAATGTGACCTAAATCGCTTTTACTTGTCATGATTTCTATACTATCCGCACTACGCTCTATTAAGTCCACGGACGTACAAAATTTTCTTAAAATTATGTAAATGAAAACAAAAAATAAACTTCCCTCTAGTTCAAGCGACTTAACCAAAAAGTATTTATTTTCATGAGGCCTTCACTCATCTATAAAAAAATTTAAATCATTTAAAATATAATTATATTGAATTCACTTCCCCTCACGATAGCCCATCTAACAGAAGTAGTCATGTTCCCTGTCCTTCAAGTGTCGTAAGCCCGCATTAATTTTCTATTAGACAGGCGATCAAAAATTCTACACCGATTGGAAGAAGTCCAAAATCCAGTCGAAGTAATAATTATTTCATCAGTTCGTATCTAACCCTACTCAATGTTTCAATACAAAAGAGTAACAGTTTATTTGATTGGCAGGTCGATAAAATGCGCCACATTTGCCACATTCTGGGTCCTGCGTTGTCCGCGGTGAATCGTGAAATGATTGATGATGGTATTTGCAAACGTGAAATGCTTCACATCTTCTACCTGAATGTAATATAAATAAATGAAAAGCATTTTAACTGGAATGCTTTTCAAATAGTTTTAGCTTATTGATTTTACTTTACTTACTACAACGTTTTTTATACTTTAGGTGTAAGCTTATTTGCCTGAGACCGGCCGCCAGGGTGGTTTTTAGTGGAATCATCATACATGTTAAATATACCACATCCGAAGGGATTTTCCACGCCGTAAATAAAAAAAGGTGTAAGCATATTTAAATAGGTTATAAAACAATAGTCGTTCTAAAGTTAAAATTAATTGATAACCGTAAATTTCAGGATTTAAAACATAAGACCATAATAATTCAGAATTTTAGATTATTACATTTGGCTTCTGTAAAATTAATATTTAATTAAATCTGATGTTAAAACTAAGCTCGTAAAATTAAAGTCAAAAAAATTTTATTCTCTTTAAATATATATCACTGGTTAACCGAAAGGGATCACATTACGACGTGGATTAGTATTGATAAAGTATGTATTTAATAAAGTTACAACATCATTAATCAAAAATTTATGATCATCGACAGAATCCTAGTGGTAACCAATTTATATTATCATCAAACTAATGGATATTAATATAGTAATTGAGGAAGTTTACTTTCCGAATTGCGAAATATATTGTTCAAAACTAGGTGGTTGACCAAAGTAGTACCTTTAAATCAAGGCGTATATCTTATAATTATTGAATTATATTTAAAATTTATGTAACACATTCTATTATCCGCGGCTCCACTCGCGTGTGTGTCTGTAATCATACAAAAAGTGACCATGTTACTCGCCGATGATAAAGGCGTAAAAACGTAAAAATCGAACACACATTCACATTTATAATATTAAACAGGATTAGTGTTAGTTATATTATTCAAACCGCGAATACAGACTTGTTCAGATAAAGAAATATTTTCATGAGTCATGACCAACTCGATTTACCTAATAAATAAAGGTTCATTATTGTTTAAGAAACGAAACAAGACAGTTTTGTTTTTAACAAATAAGCTTTTAATCAGTACAATAACTCCAAAAGTTATAAAACTATTAGCAGATTAGTTAAAAAGATGTCGAACACACCCTAATATTGGTTATCGACGAATAAGGGTAGAGTTTCACCGCCATCATTATCCAAACACATTTATTTCGATTGCGACTAAAAGGGAAAACATTGGGAATTGTTTCGAAATCGAAAAGGAACGTTTGGGTTCAAATGAAAATGTCACTAATCGCAACAACATTAGACAGACATGACATTCCAACAAAAGGCTGACCATTTCCAAAATTGACTACAAAATATCTCCACAAGAGAGAAATGAGGCATTAGTTCTGGTTGCAGTATAACAAAACTTTTTATAGTTTCTAAAAGTTTCTAAAATAAAAGAATAACGAAGTGAAACAAAATCCAACGTGTTGTAAATTTTCTATATATAATAAGTGACGAGATTTCCTTATAAAGGACGAAAATTTGAAACTAGTTTAAATCTAGTATAAAGTGTAAAACGAAGGCTATATTTCTAATTGTTTGTTATTTGATTGAAATTAGTACGAAAATATTTTTTTTTAAAATGGTGGAGTACCTGTGTGAGTCTATCACATTTCCGATAGTATTTTGAAATGTTAGTCCAAATTATATGCTTTAAAACAACATCAACGGCAACTCATACTTGTGCTAAGAAAATAGCACGCTTCTAAATGCTGTAAAAAGCTCAAGTGGCTTCAAACTCATTCACACTGGAGTACTCACATCCTCAGTTTTCTTTACAATATCTTATTCAACAGTAAGGACTATTGTTATCTCGAAGAACGCTTCAAGTTACTTCATGACACACATGACAAATGTTTAAGGTCATCTGGAGGTTTGAGACTGGAAATGTCACTACATTTTACAAAATTTTATGGTAAGTATTTTTCTGTTGAAGTTGTAGACTTGTGGATTTTACCGCCTAATCAACATTAAGCGAATATTTATCTGTCTATTGCAGACATATTCTACAAAGTTATTCTGCAATGAAGGGAGAGGTATGAGCGTATTCTGAAAGTTTGGAAAAAAAATATTGAACTAAATGCCAGCGCAGAAAGATGAGGTTCTTTTTCCTACTTTACTCTCTGATCCCTTCTAACGCCTTCAACCGCAAGTATAATCCTTCTTCTTCGATTCTTCGGTTCAAATCACATCTGAAATCTATGGTCCGTTAGTAAACTTCTTTCATATCGTATCGTACTTTATATGTTCCTAATTAATTTTGTTTACCAATCATCATGTCATCTCATTGTATTTACTTAATTAAATGTAGTGTTAAACAACAATACCACAAATATTTTTTATATATAATAGTGTACTCGTTTGTATTTTAAGTATTTATGATCTATGTGATACATATTAAAAAAACAGTCTATAAAACCCTTGTAACCAGCCTATAAAAAATGTATGCTTATTATTTTTCTTCAATTTATAATATGCACTTATCTTACTCCTGCACGAGTTAGAAGTTAGCTGGCGCAAAAACCTACAGCAATAAAACCGTCTTTATAATATGATTCACTTTATATTAAATGTATAAGTGAATAAATAGATATATTTTTTATTTGATGTGATTTTTCATTACGTATTGTACTTGAACTGGAGAACTCAAATTATTCATATTTCCTTAAAAAAATTTGCTTAGTAGAAAGTAACTAACCTGGTTGGGCCCGGTGAGGTTTAGCCCGCAGGAGTTGCAGCGCAGACATTCCTCGTGGTAGTGATTGTTGTCATAGAGCGGTGATGGTTCTGTAAGTGTAGTATCATATTAGTACGGTTACTATTACTATAATAAAGTTTGAATTGGCAAACGCGTAATAATTAAACACTTTTGAGATAGCTGTGGCGAGTACATACCTCTCACAACGTATACAATATCAGTTGAAAACATGAGACGTAAAATCGTTAGAACAAATAAACAAAGTTTCATATTTGTAATATTGTTAAGGAAAAAGCGCACCCCTATATTATACTTTGTTTACTGTTGATTTTCGGTTGAGATTGGTTCAAAACTCCGCCTGCTACACGCACCCGTAAAAATCTTGTTCCATAAGAAATCACAATGTATATTTTTTTTATTTGAAGAAAATGGATATAGAGTGTATAGTACCGGTTGCTGTTTGGTACCGCAATAGAGAAGGTGCGTTTGTGTATTCATCGTGTGACGAGAAGATTGCAGAATTCGAGATGAAATGTCTTTTACGTAAACAGTGGCTTACTATTTCATCATAATCTAAAAGGAATGTATATTACTAATGCGGGAGTGTTCTTTAAAAAAAAATGGTGAAGGAGGTTTAACGCCATGTCAGATACATTTAATATCTAATGACTAAGAAATATTTTGTCCGTTATACTGTAGCGAAGTCAGTTCGACTTTCATGTAATTGCTTCGTCATTCCCTTAAGGGTATAAAGCCCTGATTTTTCCAAATGAAAACGATGATATTCTGGTAGTGCAAACATATACAGTCTATGTTAAACAGTGACCACTTTCCAGTTGCGTGTTATTTCCTCGTATTTTAGTGGTATAAAAAGGACATTTGGTAAAGTATAAGTTAATTAGTTTAGTAGTTAACTTTATAAGAATCGACGTGCGACGCACAAGCTGATATTCAGAAATTAATGGATAATGAATATTATGTAGGTAGCTTTTGAAAGTTAAAGCGAAAGTTTATAAGAATGAATAGAATTTCTTATTATCTACAGAGAATAATCTTGTAATAAGGTATATGAAGATCGATGGTAATCGGAGTAATGAAGTGTAAGCGATACTTAAACTAAGAAACTTTGTCTATTAAAGTTCTGGCTGAAAGCCACACAGGAATTGATATGAAATTTTATTTTAATACATTATATTTTAATACGTCTCTTTGAATAGGTATTTATGCAAACATTAAGATTAGTTATGTAGGTTTTTCTGTTGCCATACCTATAAGGAAACTCATTTTCACTAACAACTTCAAGAAGGATAACATTTAAACAAGAATTAACATGTACATTATCAATAATCTATAAATAATAAAGAGAAGAAGCCTAATTGTTGCCGTGGGAGAGCCACGCTTCGGCATAAATGGTCCGGGTCGATCGGAGTGATACTAGGCCTCACATAAAACCGGTGTGTGAGGATACCGGAGGCCATACCCCGACCCCTTCCTCCATCCTTATCCTCCTCCCCATCCCCAAAGGCCGGCAACGCACTTGTGGGGCCTCTGGTATTGCAGATGTCCTTGGGCGGCGGTATTTGCTTACCATCAGGCGATACATCTGCTCGTTTGCCCGCTATCCCATAAAAACAATAATAATAATATTCCCTTTGTCCGTTATTCCTACAATTCAAATTCCAAAAAATAATGACAATTGAAACACTCCCTTTACCACTTATAAAAATGACTCTTAAGAAAACAGATGGGCCTTCTTGGGACGAACCATTATCTTATAATTGAGTAATAAAAATTCCATGAACTGTCTAAAATGGTTACAAGAGAAATATTAATTTAAATACATAAGAAGTTAAATCACAACAGTGATTGGTTTTTGCTTAAACACTGAGACTCGAAGGCCCAAAAGCAGTGAAATAAACCTTCGCAGTTATCGCTTAGACCAATATTTTTTAGTTCCCTTGCTCATAGAGAGTCTTAGAGAAGTATGTACCAAGAAGAACCTGAGTAAGTTTATTTTTAAATTTGAGTTTGTTTGCTAACAATATTTATTGCTGTTTAGTGTATTTTTTTATAAAACTGAATGTTTATAAAACATTTTGTTATAAAACTGAATGTGCGTTGTAGTAATATGCTTAACGGTAGCTATAGCAACAAAGAATATATAATATAAAATGTTCTGACAGATTGTTTATTTCAGGACAATGGCTCGAGACTCATATACAGTCAATGTAGAAAACAAATACGGTGCTCTATACGTAAATAATTTAAGTTCCACTTCTTTCATAGTTTTTCATAAAGGTAGCAATTGAGTGCACTTTTAGTTAGATAAAACTCATCAAAACTCAACTGATCCTGTAAACACCACTCCTTACATATACCAAAGACCCTTAACGTACTAAAGACTAGTAGTCGTTTCTGAAAGCCATATATGATAGCGCTGCGCAAGTTGAGGGCCCTTGGATAAATGATTACCATACAGTATACGAGCTAGCTAATTTTAAAAAGGGAGGGTGAACACCTGTCGTTTGCGACCGTTTTGACCAGAAATTATGAATGAGCATTAAAAAGAGAAAGGAAATTTCTATTTTGGCATCACGTCAAAAGGCATCGTGATGTGGCTCAGAAATTTACTAAAAAACCAGACTTCACATTTAAATTTTAAGTTATTGACTAGCTCCGTTTTAACGTTTGACA
The DNA here is from genome assembly GCA_003709505.1 of Hyphantria cunea. Taxonomy (NCBI): domain Eukaryota; kingdom Metazoa; phylum Arthropoda; class Insecta; order Lepidoptera; family Erebidae; genus Hyphantria; species Hyphantria cunea. Next base: position 45,751 of record PKRV01002163.1, on the reverse strand, counting down.
TTCACTTAAGTATTCTTAAAGATCTTGAGAAAACTTTCGTAATGCATTATTGGTCAATGGAGTTTCAGGAGACATACCTTACAGTTTCTTGATTTTAGAATTTACCATGTTAATCTTAGGAAAACAATTTTGTGATATAAAACTGCTGATATTTTTATTAATGGAGCTGATACTGAACGATTAAATACATTTCAATACATTATTTTGCGAAAATAAGGACATTAAATTGTTTACTTTTGTATTAGATAGTTCTAGCACCTCTAAGTCTTCCTTTTCGTATACTCTCTTAAATTAAACATGAAAGAAAATATGTAAAACGTACAATATCAGAAACATTTCAATAAATTTACAAGTCAATACATTGTAGGAGCTATTAAAAGGATCTTTACCTACATTACCAGTAGTAATAAAACAAAGTTGTTACAATTTCGATATTGAAATATTGAATGGCCAACATAGAAAACAGACTGTAATTAATATGATCACAGTAGATGCTATAAAGTCGGTGCTAAATAAGTATTTTCATATTTTTATAGCGAACGAAGTATATGGCTGCGATAATATTGACATTACGAGTTGCCATAATAATGTTGTTTCAATATTCTATGTTTATCGTCAGTTATAGCTATAAGATGTTGTTATTACGGACACTAAGCATGTCAATATTAAATTTGGTGTTTTGCTTTCATAAAACCATTTTGACTGAGTTACATCATCAACATCATCAACAACCCATAATGTATCACTGCTGGCCTCAGGTCTCTTCTCAGGGAAGAGGTTAAGGCCACATGTCCCCACACTGGCCTAGTGCGGGTTAGGAACTGGCAACACAACGTTGTGGCTACGTCATCTTGCCGTTTGATGTTTTTAAGCCGCCCAAAGTTACTTATTTGACTGGCTTGACTGTTATGCTATGATAACAACCGGGACCAACTGCTTGACGTGACCTCTGAATCACGGAGACGCTCATGGTAACATACTACTAGCGGTCACCCAGCCAGGAACCGACCGCGCTGTCGTTGCTTACTCTCTCTGATTGTTTCTAATCACTTAGTGCAACTGGGCTATGAGCGCTTCTGAAAGAGAGACTGAGTTACATAAAAATAACATATCTATAATAGTATAAGAGTGATGTTGTTCTCAAAAATAGTATTTATTCATCATCATCATCAATAGCTTTTGAAAGTCCATTGCTAGTATTTGTTTCTTCTTAGAAAGGAGGTTTTGTCTTACTACGCTGACCAGGTAAGTTGTTAATTTGGTATTCTTTGTTTTAAGTTTTTCTTCCCTTTGCAGTGTTATTATCTCAGCGTTTGAAAATATATTAATTTAATTTTTATATCTATTTTACATGCTTCACTAATACAACAATATTTCAAACCTGAACAATCCAGATATCAAAGGCCGCGGACTTATTTCGCTAGATAGTTAAAGTATTCCTGAAATTGTGTGGCCACCAAACTATTATTATTTGAAAACGATGTCATACTACATTTATTTTAAATTTGCTACATTTATTTTAAACTATCCCCTGATTTACCTCTATTAACTGCCCGAATATTTAGACGGAAAATCGAAAATGAAAATTTTCTTACGGGTGAAGGAATAATTACTTTTTATGACTGTAATATATTACTTTTTATTTTCATATCGTCTACATCTTTTTGTAGCTTGTTTTCATTGCAAAGCAGTCAAGTACTTTAAACAGCATTCATTCTAAGTCGTTCTGTGAGTTTAAATACGTTTAACAAAATCTTTTTTTAATATTTACGTTGCTCATATTAAACTATAAAAAATTTGAGAAAAGACTCTTCTTTTAATTAATGACTAAATATTTACTATATTTAGTCATTTATTAATTCCATAATATATTTTATTTTAAACTACTCTCATGAAGTTATATACAGTATAGTATAACCTACTTTCATTATAATTCTATACAGTTAAAAAAATGCCACCAGAATAAGTCATATGATTAAAATTTTCTCCCAGACATCGAACACATAATACTAGTGACCCCATTATTCATTCCATGGGTTGATTTATAGTCAACAATAATTTAATTAGAAAACTCTACGCAGTCCCTTAGTGAGTATTTCATATTTGAATCAACATTTATGTGGCCCTTTATTTCCAATTTGCATGCAAGCAAAACAGGCCTATTTTTCCAGTTCATTTTTAAATAGGTTAAATATTTTGATATTATCTAATTATAATTTTTTTATTGTAATTGAACAAAGAAGTATATTTTCTGCATGAATATATGGATCAAATAATACGAGTACATAATTTACATGAAATTTTTATGAAGTACTTTTTCGAAGTTGAGGATAAAAGATCCTAATAATACTTCGTTAGATTTTATTTGACGGTGATACGTACAAACCTCTAGTCCGATTAAATAATAAATGTTTCAACTATAAATTGGACCGAAATATAACAAATTTAAACAGTAAAAGGAAATGACGCAAATAGAATCAAATTTAAATTTTACCGACACAATTTAAATAATAACAAAAGTGATCAGCTAGTTGTTTAACATAAAAATCAACAACCACCACCTCGAAGCTCGGGTAAACACTATCGAGAAAAACTGACAACTTATCTGTCCAATTTGATCATGCTGCAAAAGTGAATTACAGACTACAATAAAAAATATGAAGGGATTTAAAATTGTTGGAAAAAAGATTTGAAAGCCATAGAAAAGTTTGAAAACAGACAATTCAAAACGAGAATCGTGGAAATTTTATGACCATTGAAATAACGTTAGCTCGCTTGGTAGGAGCACCTCAGAGCTTCACAATATCTATGAACCCGTCTCGTCTATCAAAGGGCTTTACCTCTTTTATCTCTTTGTAGTATTTCAGTAGGGCGAACAATTATATCAAAGAGACTTTATTCTGAACCTGATTGCTAAAAGAAAGTAGATGGCGAAGGCAGATACTCCCCTAAATTTATTTGCATTTTAACCAATCCCTTTTAAGGTATTAATGATTGGTATGGATTCGATGAAAGTCATAAAAAAATTATCGTAGACATATATTTCTGAAAATTTGGGTCTATTTTATAAATTGTATTGTTTATTTATGAGGTGCAGATTTGTTATAGTTAACACAGACTTCTAGTATAAATTATTTCTGCCTTGCAACTATGGTATTTAATACACAATATGAATAAGATATTCAATTAACATAATATATGATCGTAAGTACTTACCATAGTATTTTTTTCGATCAATCACTTATATTGCAAAATTTTATTGTCTCTATATCTATCGAGGTAATATAGTGTTTTTACACTAACATTTATTTATGATACAATAACTACTTGGTGTTTTTGTTTTTACAGTACACTAATGTACAGGTTATATTTAGTGTCTTGTAAATATTGTTATCTAACAATATCACACGCTACTGTCCTTTAACTGGCTCTTCACATAGCTATGTTCACTCCACGAACATAAATACTTCATTAAAATATATTATCTCAACTGTACAAATTCGGTTTTGATAAAAAGTTAACAACACAATATGAGGTTCTTCAAACAACTATTTAAATATTTCATATTAAAATGGGATTCGTTGTCACTTCTACTTTGAAAATATACCGAAAAATATTTTATCGCAATTCTAGACTGTCAATGTTTTAATATTTGAGGTTATTCGTTGTGTACGGCACGTCACTTTCGTACAAGTAAACATGGCAGCATTCGCAACAGATGACAGGGCGCGGGCGTGCGAGCCTGCGCCGGGGGCTCGCGTTCATCTCATCTCGATCAGGTCCGCGCGATCGCGCTGCCAGTTTAAAGTGGCCAGCCTATACCGTTCACAACCGGTAGTGGCGCCACTAGACTTGCTCCACTCCTATGATAAAGAGGGATTTTCAACCGTCAACTCTCTCCTTCCTGTCGGTAAAACAGGGTTGTGGGACAGAGACAAACGAGCAAGGTGTGAATCGATTGGCTGATGAAAAGGGGCGGGGGCTGAGCACGTGGCGATGACTATTGTCAGTGAGTAGTACTCGTATAGCGATTGAGTTTGCTATTGTAATGCGTTTCACGTCCCGCAAAAGCCCTTCAGCGCGTGTTAGCTGAAAGTTGTACATCGCAGGCTAGCGGTAACTTTAATCAACTTCGAGTACCAATTTCGCGTTGCCTTGCTTTGTAAATAAATTAGGTTTTCAGCTGATATTATTTTTCATGTCACTTTCGATCTGTTTACATTGTTAATTAGTAGGATTTAGGTTTGAATATATCTTTTTTTTTTTTAATTAATTAGTAGTAGATATTAAGTGAAAGGTTTACTTACCAGTCTGAGTGCTGGAATCGAAGAACGTGCTAGTGGTCTCAACAGTCATAGTGCCGATAGTTCCGTCTAGTATTTGCGTAGAAGAATCGCGGCGTCCCCTAGCTCGCATGCAGGCATCGTCACTTTGTGAACTTTGTCTTCGAAAATTTCTACATCTAATCATTTCCTCGGTCGTTGATTGTCGCCGAAACCCACGGGCTATGAGAATTTCTTCTGTTGTAGATTGTCTACGTATCATTGTTCTCTCAGGAGGTCGGGCACAAGGACTAGGATCACGGCTCGAGCAGGAACTAGATTCGGGACTCCGGGCTCGGCCCATGCGGGCACACGAAGCTTGTCTTCTTAAACGACTTCGTCGCCGAGCTGCTGATGGACTTAATTCTCCGCCACCAGCACGATCGGGGCTTAACTGTGAGCGCTCTCTACGTGGCCTCGCTGCTGAATCAGGGCTTAATGAGTCTCTGCGGGCCCTTCCTTCGTCATCAGGTCCTAAAGATGGTCCTGAATCTCTTCGTCTCGTGCCAGGGGGCCCCACTGGATCATCGAAAGCAGTAGCTTGTCTTTGGAGTCGACCCAGTCGTCTTTCAGGGCTGGCTGCAGCACGAGAATCTCTTCTAGTTCTACCGCACTGAGTGGTTGAATCTCGACGGCCGCCTAAGTTGGGGGGAGTGCGGCCACCAGGAGTGACTTGGGTAGCTTGAGCTGATTGTGTTGTTTGTGAAGTTTGGGCAGTTTGTGTTGTATTACTAGGCGTCGTAGGTGACGTAGGTGAAGGAGTCACAGCAGATGTTATAATTGTAGGCATTGTCATTGTTGGTTGACATTCTCCATCCGAACGGCTTGGTTCATGAATAGCCACTATTGTAACTGATGGCATTTGAGTTGATGGTCCAGGATCAGAAGATACATCTACAAACGACGGCGGTGCAGGTGTAGGAGGCGAAGCACGTCTTTTTCTATGTGTAGCGACAATTCTTGGCGGCTGTGCTACGACAGAGTCCCTACGATGGCGATAGCCGTCGACAGAATCTCGACGTTCTTTATTGTCTTCACCAGACCCACGCCTTTTGATACGCCTTTCTCTGGTGGGCATGACCGTAGTTGAATCCTTTCTGTCAAAGTTATATGTTGGGAACTCTGAGCGAAAATCTTGTGGAGCTGCTTTTGAATCGCGTCGTTTGGAAGCCATAGATTTAATACCAGAGTCAGCAGAGGAATCACGTCTGCGACGTGGAGGTGGCTCGTGACGGGCCCAGGGTAAGGAGCGAGCGAGATCTGCCAAGGTTTCTCGTCGGGAAAGTGGTGCACGCTGACGACGGGGTGCACTGCCTCCCCCACCCCACTCACGCAGAATATCAGTTAATTGAGCCAAGGATGAGCGACGGCGCCGAGGTCCACCTGCCAAAAAATGGTTTCCATTTACCATATATTTGTGTAAAGCCTTCGTCATTTGGAGTTGCGTGTCACATTTTTTTTTAAAGATAAACGTTGAGATAATATAAACATATTTAAATTTGGTTTCGAATATACCTCTGGGCTGATTTTCGACGTCTGGTTCTGGTGGTGATAGACAAGATACTTGAGCAGCGGAGTCTCTCCGACTGCCAAGTCTCTGTCTTAACGTCGATTCTTCTAAAGTGGACCTGGTGAGCTCGTCCCACCCGTTGCCTCCAGCCCACACAAGGCCAACTTGATGTGAAAGTATCGGTAGGTTGCAAACGAAACATATTGCTGTCATGGTCCTGTCAAAAGTAAAAACAAAATTAAAATCACTTCACGACTATGCTTATGAATGTGCCTATTAAAGAAAACTCGTATCGACACTCACGACTTATTGTTGCCAAAATTTATAGCACGATACATGACTGAAGCTCGTCTGATCGGAAGTCGGTGTGAATAAGCGTGAAGCAATATATCGTGCCCTTGTGCTCGCATCACCGGGCTGATAACCGAACTACCGATATTAAGTAATAACCACTCCCTTTGCTGTTTACGCGTATAACATTATCAATAAACAATTGATGCGATACTATAATATTCTTGTTGGATTATAACTGTATTGATTATCAGCAACAAAGAATTACAGTGTATCGTCACATATTTTACCTACACCATGTGCGCATACTTACTCGTGTGAGAAAAACTTGGGTATTTTGCAGCTTCTAAGACTGTAATTGTAATAATATGCGGTATTATTCAACGCATGATCTTTGGATAATGCCTATCTACCGGCTATTCGGATGAACGCATTTTACTTAAGTGTGACTAAGGAATGAGCAAAGCGGTGTTAATATTATTGAAGTGGAAACGGGAATGTGTTCACTCAGTTTGAAATCTCTCAACAATGAGATTCAATTTATCCGTAAACCTAAAATATTTAGTTGTACACAAGTCAGTACATGAGATAGAAATGTCGATAGGCCCAAATTCCAATCATAGATTTAAACAGATCAGTTAAAATATATAGAGAAGTTGTATTTATTCTCATGTAGATTTGGTTCTGATTTATCGAACATACCACTCAATAAATATTTAAATAAATATGTTTTCAGAGGACAATTTCTGAATTTTAAAAATAATATGTTAGATTTACATTTTCTATACATTAGAAACTTTTTTTGCTAAGTTTTTGCAATTTAATAATCATTAATAATATTAAGATTAAGAGATTTTATGTGTAAGAAGAAAAAGGTACACTGTCGCGATATTTATTCAGTGGTGTAATTATTCCAAAATATATATCTATCTGTTTATTTTTTCTACCTTATTTCTTAAAAACTTTAACTAGAGTAATTTTAATAGTAATAAATATAAACATACCCAGAAGCAAAAAAGAAAAAATATCTACCATTTCCTAATTCAAGAAGAAAAATCTAGTGAAAGTTTTTAAAGTACCATTTTAGAAAATATTTTTAATTGTAAGTGATAATGGTGCTATTGTTAAGATGCCAATTCATGTATGCTACTTATTAAAACTTATGAATTCAATTTTGGTGGTCTATTTAATCTACTATAATTCAAACTTAAACCTACTTTCTATATCTACAAGTACAGTGCCTGAATATTATTGTTTGCTGTGATTAGTTGCTTGAACTGAATGCTCTAATTTTGCATATTTGTTGCGTTAACGATAGTGCAAGTGAGTGATTCTAATGTAACGTATTGAATATAAATCAGAAGTGGTCGTTTTTCTAACTGGGCCTTCCATTCAAAACTTTCAATTAAGCCTTTTCCGAAGCAAGTTGAGGTCGCCTTTAAGTCTACTACGAAACAGCTGAATTTCGATTTTTAACGTGGAGCGAGTGCCCGCAGTCCTTTTCTACCCAAGTATTAGAAAATATCAAAGTTCTGTAGATATTTTTGTCAGAATTTTTGGAGCTTATACAATAAATTAATAATATGTATGAAAAAAACTGGGTCAAAATATTTCAGATCAACTTTCTTGTGGGTTGCAAAAGATTTTTTAACGCATGGTTGATTGGTGGTGGATCGAACTAAGTGGCATGCAACCGGAGACCGCAACCGGTTCCGGTAGTACATGATCTTCGAACATAACCTTGGTCTTGTCCAAGTTCATCCGTAGGCCGATGCGCCCAGAAGAGTCAGACAGCATCTGTTGTAGATCCTGCAGCGTTTCTGCTATGATGACGATGTCATCTGCCAATCACAAGTTAGAGATGCATTCGCCATTGATGTTGATACCACGCCTTTTCCAGTGCAGCGTCTTAAACAAGTTCTCCATTGCATTAGTGAACAATTTCGGGGATATAACGTCCCCTTGTCTCACTCCTCGGTGCAATGGTATGGTTCTTGTATGCTGATCCTGTACTTGGATGAACATAGTGGCAGCTTTGTAGAGACATCTCAACACTTGGATGTATCTCCAATCTACTTGGCAACGCTGCAGGGACTCCAGAACAGACCATATCTCGATCGAGTCAAAGGCCTTTTCATGGTCCACAAATGCTAGACACAGGGGCTGATTATACTCTTCCATGGTGCCATATCCGTTTCTAAGCCAAGCGTGCTCCGGTGGTTGGAATTCGTCGAGTCTTCGTGCAAGACGGTTCGGGATGACTCTTGAAAATAGCTTATAGACGTGGCTCAGGAGGGAAATGAGCCGATAGTTCTTCAACATGGTTTTATTTCCCATTTTGAAGAACAGGACGACCACACTCCTACTCCATGCCTCTGGAGTTCTCCTTTCGGACAGGACAGCGTTGAAAAGCTTTTGGAGCGCCTTTAGTACGAGTTTACCTCTAGCCTTTAGCAGCTCTGTAGTAATGCCATACTCTCCATGGGCTTTTCCATTTTTCAGCTGTCCAAAAGACATCTCAATTTCGTCAATGCTGACTTCTGGCAGATCTTCGGCGTAGTGGCGTGTTTATGGGGTTCTAGGGTCCTCATTTTCAGGATCAGATCGAGATGTATGCGAAGCATACAAATTTCCATAGAAGCTTTCTACTTCCGAAAGGACGGCCAGCTTGGAAGCAACGTCTTCTCCGCTTGCTATAGTCAGCTTCGACAAATGGCTTCTTCCGAGAAATTGCACAAATTCTTTTGACACCTAATTCTGCTCAATTGCTCTTTCAATCAAAAGAGTGTTGGAGCATCGGAGGTCGTGTCGTACACGCTTACTAATCTCTCGGCTTAGAGTCCGGTTTGCCGATGACGTGACTGGCGAGTTCTCGAGTCGTTCCTTCATTAACCCTAGTGTCCTCTCCGAAAGTTTCGACTTTGAGCTTTTACGCTCGTTGACAAAATCTTCACCACTTCCACTTCAATCCTTCACATTTCCAAGGTTCTGGTTTACGTCTCTTCTGTTTTCCATGGCCACAAATCGGTTTTCCAGATTTGACTGGAATTTTTCAGATTCCATCTCGAGTTGGAGCAGAGTTGGACGGTGCCTGAATTTCATCATGCGGACTCGTTCAGCCTTGAAGTTGACATTCAGAGAACTTCCAACTAGTCGGTGATCGCTACCGGTATTAAACCTATTGAGCACTGAGACGTCTCTGAGTATGTGCTTCCTGTCCGTCATGATGAAATCGATCTCATTTTTGTCATAGCGTCAGGGCTTTTCAACGTCCACTTCTTTTGGGGCCACTTCTCGAAAAATGAGTTCATCAAAAACAGCCCCTCCCACTCGAGAAAGTTGATGAGCATTTGCCCCCTATGATTCCTGTTTCTAAATTCATGGAATTCTATTACCGATTCGCTGCAGGTTTATACTCCCACTTTGGTGTTGAAGTCACCCATAACAACGTTGTAGTGGGTTTTAGTAGTGGAGTGGAGGGCGCTCGTTATGTCATCGAACATATCCTCCACCTCATCGTCCGAGTGAGCCGAGGTCGGTGCGTACACTTGTATTACCTTGAGGCTATACCTCTCGGTTAGCTTGACAATGAGGTACGCTACCCTATTAGACACACTAGAAATTTCCACAACGTTGCCAGAAAGCGACTTGTATACCAGAAACCCCACGCCACCTTGGGATCGTTGGTCTCCCTCGCGGAAGTACACCAGGTGGCCTGAGTCGAGGATTGTGGTAACCTCCCTCTCTCTTCGGACTTCAGATAACCCAAAAATGTGCCACCTAATCTTCCCAACTTCCACCTCAAGTTGTACCAGATACGAGTCTAGCCGTAACGTGCAGCCGTTTAATATTGCCAGGGCCAGTCATTTGGGGTGGCCTCCCATAACACGGTGATTCTTAGCACCCCCTATCCCGACCTAACTGTGGTGGCCACCATGACCAGGAATAGCGAGACTATCGGGAACTGGGGGCTGCGGCTCCTGTTGCTAACTCATGAAGAGTTTTGCCTATAATCACCACGCTGGGCAGGCGAGTTAGTAATCGCAGGGCGTAACTTGTTGCACCGGTGAGGCTGTAGCCCATCACCGGCCTATTATATTTAGTTACGCCTGTTGGGATGGATATACCGCAATCGATCGGTTGCCAGAACCTCGTTTGTTATACAGCAGGGTGCACTGCATGCAGATGAGGTTGGCTGGGAGCGAAAGATTGTGGTTCGCCCCCTTACACCCCTGCATCACGCATCTGTATGTGAACATTTATCACCATTAAACTAAGAACTTCCAATAAGTTGAACTGGAAGCGCAAAATGAATCTTTTAATAAGATTTTATACCGATAAAATACACACACGAGATGTCTTGGTTGTATTAAAAATACGATGGTGCAGGATGGAGTAACTATTCTCATTATGATTGTGTACTTACATTAAATTCCATACTTCTATTTTATAGGTAATGTTATATTTAATAGTGGGTAATAATAAAAATAATTTAACTATTACTCTAGGTTCTTTATTCTTCTGGTGTTTATCACTAAAATAAGAAGCTTCGAACTAATGAATCATGCATTACTCAGAACGTTGTTTGCCATTGCATTCAAAAGCATATTGCTGTCGTTGGATACATACGTGCGGACATACCATAGGTTACATCCATGCTGGGATTAATTTTATTCTACGTGTAATTAAATTCAGGTTTCAAAATTTCATGCTTGTTAGTAAATTTCATGCTTGGATGAATTTAGTTCATGCTTCTTTTCCAAGGACCTGTAATGTCGTAGACGAGGTGAGGGGGACTGAGGCATGTCGCAAGCCGGGTCATTTGGGGACAAGGCGCTAACTGAGGGTAATTCCCACATAGATTATCACATCAAACACTTTGTACATCTGAAACAATAGGTAAAAATGTATTAGTTGCAGAAGAGAGTTACTCTTTCGCGGTTGGGGTTATATTGAAATAAATAAAAATAGCAAGGAAAGTGCTAAAGTAGTTAAATCAACTACAGTAAAAATTGGCACAGGAAAAACAATCTTGCAAGTTATCAAATATGCAAAATGCCAGATTTGCAAATTATTAAACACCAAAGTTATAAAAACAAAATAAGCCGATCAGTTCTCAGCTGATGGTCCGGCTAATAATTGATAAGTATACCTTCCTATTGAAAACTTAAAAAAATAATACTGATTTTGAATCAGAATTGTGGTGATAAAGTGTAAATTTTCATTTCATTCTTAATATGATTGTATTTAGTTTGACCGCAATTTTATTATGTATTGTCAACCTAAATAATATACAACTAAACTTTGTTACTGAATTGTCATTATCTATATCAATGTCAACAGTTCTAAGTGTAACCTGTTTTGCTTTTCCTTTCTACTTAATAATTCACAGTGTAAATGGAAAATCCATGTTCTTTGTCTTAAAGTACCGAATTAGATTCGTACATTTAAATGTCAACTTACGAATTGGCTTTAGACGTATAATGAATCGGAAACCTTATTCTGGTCACCTCAGAACAACACAGCGGCAATCTGGAACAACTTTTAGTACTTATAATTTTCAAGAAACCTTCCGTTGAGTTTTCTCACAAAGTTGTTTTCATTGATCATAGATGGCAGCACAACAACCTACCCCTACTTTTTGTGTAACTTACCGTCACTGTATATAGGTGGCGCTTAATTTTTTACTTGTGGCAAAACACAGTTTTAATTAAATTTGTTATAATGGGTTTATTTAATGATGTAGTAATTATGAATATCACATGAACTCTGTACTTAGTGTAACATCATTTTCATTTATTGAACGCCATTTGAAACTCATTTAAATTCAAATAGAACTTTATAAAGGACAATAAGATTAATTATATTTTTTGACCTCAATTAAATAACATACTTTTAGCTTTGAGTACGGAAGAGATGGTAATGCAAATAAATATTTTAAATAAAATACCTTTCTTAATAGATCGATCGTACTCTGTACAAAGAAACTAAGCCGAACATGGTCCTAGGTTGCGTATTTTAAGTCTGCTATTAATACAGTAAAACATAATGTTTTACCGATATTCTTTGGAGTAATTAGTATTAACTAAAGTATTATAACGAAAGTTAATTAATTAGACTGTTAGTTCCGTCCATTTCACACATAAATAGAAAGATAGAGAGCTTTAACATTTGGGCATAATATATTCTGAATAAGTTTAGTATTATGATTTAGAATTAAATATTGTTTTTGTTAGTTAATGGAATAGATAATAGTTTCGTAAAGAATAATAATAATAAATATTTCACAAATCACTCTCGATACTACCTTTTGAGGCACAAATTTGGTTTAAAATTCAAAGCTTTATGAAAAAATGTATATGTATTGGAGCAGGTTAGCTAACATAACTAATTTAGTAACACCTAATACCTTTGCTATGAGATTATTTTAAATAAATAAATATGAATTCAGTACGCAGTCTTTTTAAAATTGATAGCCACAGAATACCTACTACATACATACAATACACACATCTTTCATGAGGCTATTTTGGATTGACGGCTAGTGTAACGGCAGGACACGTTTTTTAAATGATTTGAAACCTGGTTCACCCGAATGCATTAGATTGGAGGGGAATATTTTGAAAAGCAGTAAATAAACTTTTTTATAGTCTAACTATTTTTCATTTTACTAACTTCTTTTGGAACAGCCTGCGTAACGTATGTATGGATCAGAATCAATATTCGTATTCGAAAAATTTTTAATTTTCGGAGTAACTACTTGCAAATACAAACACAAATAGCAATGAGATAACATTATACATTGATATTGTGTAGATAAGCAAATAATACTACAATTTAACTTAGCAAATGCTGAGCTCCATTCCACTTCTGAGAACTAAATAATTTGAAACGAGAAACATAATTGCAAGTAAAGAGTGGCTTAGAGTTCATACAACGTAACCAATTAGACATTTCGCAAGCCGTATTCAATGTGCTTCTCAGGTATTTTCTCAATTAATTTTCATATAAACCTGTGCTCTTTGTATGAAGCCCACAGCACTCATAAAGGTGGGTTTTATTTGCTTCACCGTAATTTCAGAATAATAGCATTTAGTGAACAAAATTATTTTCTCAAGTGGTTGCTTTTAAGTCGTTAATATTTTAGAGAATATAACTTGAACAAACGGGAATGTTGTTCAATTTAGATTGGTTTTTGATTGATGAGGACGGGTAAAGTTTTAAATGAATTTTGTTGCGTACGTCCCGTTTGCCCCGCGGCTGCTAGGCGCCCCTTTCATTCAATTAGGCTCCTGCAAATAATTCTCTTTTTTGTAACGACATATTTCAGGGTGGTGAATCCATTATGGTGTAATGATATTTGGTGGCAGATTTCAAAGCGTTGGCCAGTGATTTTTTGCAGAAATATAAAATCTATAGAAATAAACAGGGTACTCATAGTGTACGATGAGTAGTTACTTTATTTAACAAATAATATGTCTATAGTAATTGAAATTTTACTCATTAATTGTGTAGCGATATAACAAGAATTTTAACAATACGCAATTTAGCTAAAATTAAGAACCCATCTAAAAATTACTTTACTTTACAGAGAGACAAGAGTGAAGCGTTCTTTGCGATGAATGAAATTGACTGCCTTTAGTGGTTTTCATTGAATTATTTTCACTCTTTCGTACCCGGAAAATTTTTTGTTGCTGTCATTTCAGAACATCACCTGCTATCGACATGATATAATGGATTACATTACACAAGATATATTTCACAAATTGTATTACCACAGAACTATATAGAATACCAGTATATAATAATGTAATAATAATATTTTTTGGATATTCAACGCCATCTAGTTTCTAACTCGTATTAAGTATACACTATACAAGCTCTGCTTAGTTTAAAACTACTAACTAGATAATTAATATAAATACACAAATATTTTTTTCTAGAAATACATACATATACATAGAGAATACCCAAACTCCGAAATAAATATTGCAGATCATACAAAGATTTGATCCGACTCGGGAATAGAACCTGAAGAAGGGAAGAAGAAGCGTAGCAGTCTCATACGCTACCATTGCGCCACCGAGGTAGTCGAAAAGTGGAAGTATACTGTTACTAGCAACCTGCCCCAGTTTTGCACGGGTTCATCACGAGAAATATCTGATTATGTGCTACTTATTTTTTTCGACGTCTTCAACAATAATCGTTATATTTTAGCTAATATACTCATCAATTTTACAAAAATTAGCGAAAACCTTATTCCGAATGACTCTATCTGTAAGTAAAAACTGCTTAGAAATTCGTGCTTTTGAGTTTATCATGAACAGACGAACAGAAAGACGTTGCGGAGGATTTTGTTTTATATTATGTAGTTATAGTGATGATAGGTGATAGGGATTTTTTAGTAGCCTCTTATATCACAGAGTTGACTAAGCATCCCAATTTATTTAAGCTACTGTAATTTCTGTCTGGATTCACCATTAGAGACTGTGGTATCCATTATAATTGTAACCCCTTCATCCTATTCGTCTTCTTCACTTAACTTTGTTTCCCTGAACTTTTTGAAAGCGATCAAACACCTATGGACGAATGTAACCTCGAAGGCAAAATACCAGTAACAAAACCAGCTGCAACCTTTTGTAATTTTATACACAGCGCACACTCAAAATAAAATAGAGAAAAAGGTTGAAGGAAAACATCTAAAAATCAATTCCCGTAGTAGTAGTAGGAATATATCTTGTATGACGAGCGGTTTTAACAGACAGCCTCAGAACAACAATTTCAAGATCACAAAAATATTGTCCCACGATCGACACAACTCAGTTCAAGCGTCAGGCATCTGTGCAGTCAGTAAATATACGGAATCATCTGTTACCATCAAGTGAATCATTAGCTCGTTTGTACCCCTGATCTTTAAAAAAATAAAGAAACATTATAAACCACATTAAAATGAGAATATGATGCTGTATCCACTAATAAAAGATACTAACTGAAAAAATCGCAAATCAGTCTATTGCAGAGGGTTTTTCGTTATAACTGGATGCTGCTGTTGTAATGATTTCGAGTATTTACTTACGTAAATTGTACAAGTTTAACAATATCAAGTTTCTCAAAGCAACTTGACTCATTTTTTTCGTAATTTGATTGAAAGTCTCTATGTCCAAAAGTAGACTTCTACGAACTGAGGTAAAGATTGTGTTTTCTTAAATTCAGAAAGTTATTATTTGGTGGCCAGTGGCAATTGGTTGTGAAGCGGTCATCTTGTTTACTGGCCTGAGTTTTGTGAATTCGATATAGATATCCTGTAGACATAGGACTACATTTTGTGTGATTCGCAAATAGTTATTTTAAATCTAAGTACATTATGTGTCCGATTCATATATGTCTATAGAGTCTCTTACCACATAGGATATATTCTTGGAGTTGTATTTTTAAGAAATTTAAATTTAATCTAAAAGTAACAGTGTTGTTTTAAAAACTGATTATTGAAAGACTGTATTCTGTTTAATTTTTATTTATTATTTAAATTATGTAATACTCGTATTGCTATAAGTTCGAAACCCCCGAGTAAAGTGAATGCTTATATGTGTAAAAAGTGGGCACTCGCTTTGGAAGTTCCGAACACGAAAATTAGTTTAGTTATTAAAGTTATTTTGTATTCGTGTATCAATCGATCATTACCCAGATAAATTAATGTATGCACAAAGGCTCCAGTGCTATATTCGTGATGTAAATATTTTGCTTTTGTATCAACGGACACAGATACGCTTTGTTATCGAGGTACTATTGTTGTACGATATTGAACGACGGGTACACCTGATAATTAATATTAGTGAATTTAAAACTGTATGCGTGAAGTACTATGATTCCACCCTAATACTGTAAAGTATAATAAAATATAATTAATGTAACCTAAACCTTACATTTTTATATCCTTTTTTGTATACATGATCCATGATATAATGATATAATAAATTAAGTAAATCAAATATTGTAGGAGGGAGAAGAGTGTATTACGATTATGCAAAAAAAATCCCTAAACTATTCCTGTTTCAGCGATGTCAAGCTTAGTCCTATAGTCTATTATATGTAATTATCTTTTGCCCGTGGCTTCACTCACACAGAAGTAGATCTTACAATGCATTCCAATAAACAGTGCAGCTCTAAATCCATAACAGAAATAAAAAGTTTCATATACATCTATTTTATCCCCACAGGGGTGGCATTTCCAAAATTCCTTTCTTAGTACTCACTTACGCTATATAATGACCTACATGCAAAATTTCAGGATTCTGGCTATATTTTCACCCAAAAGCATTTTTTATGCCGTGGGAAATAAAAAAAATCGCTAATGGATGGAGCTAAATCTAGACTGTACGGAGGATAGGATAACATTAAATCCCCGAAGTTATCAAATAGTGCATAGATCCAGCAGCTGTGTGAGCGGGCGCGTTGTCTTGGTGAAAAAGAATGTCATGGACGCCCCACTTGGGCGTTCGCTATCCAACTCCGCGAAAGCTTGAGGCAGACAAACTTTGCTATACCATTCACTTGTAACTGTTCCACAGTCTTCTAGCGAAAATATCCGTTATTAATTTTTAATAACACTCCAACCGCGAACTTATTTTGTGATCGTCCTCTTTAAACACCCATTGCGTCGATTGCTGCTTCGTGACAGGATTGTAGCTATATATCCATGATTCGTCAGTTGTAAAGAAATCCTGGAGCCTCTCTCTTTTTTAATTTTTTAAAATGCTTTTCTGCATTTCAGCAAGACTACAAGTTGGTTTACCATTTGACTGCGTTAAGGGAGGCATGCATTTTTGCGGCCGTTTTAATATCTTGGTTATTTTCCAAAGAGAGTAATAATCAGCTCTGGTGTTGATAAATTTTCAGTTTTTGTTTCATTTTCATATCCTTTGAGCATTAATTTTAGTTCTCTTTGTGCTCCGTTAAGGGCTCTTTTATCGTGTGCGTTCGTGCTTGAGTACCACTGCCATCTTAACCTCCGTTTTACAGTTATCATTTTCCGAATTTTCAATATGGACTCTTGGTTTTGAGTTCCATTTTTTATAGTGAGACTAGACATCTAAGCAGCTTTTTAAGCAAGATTTTTTGTTTAAAAAGCTGCCTTTTTTATGTCTTTTTCTGTTTGAAGTGGGATGTGTAGATTGCATTTTCCTCTATAACGTAATATATAATTGACGAAAAGTGTCTGAATCAGTGTTACGATTGTATAACGTTTCGGAAGGTTTTTTTTAGGGTGGTTGTCGTGCTTAGTGTACAGATCACCGGGGTATGATCGGATCTACCATCAAACCAGGATTCTATATACGTTTACAGTTCTAACATTTCTTTCGTGATTAAAAAATCTATCAAATCCGTCTTTTTGTTGGAATTAGCTGGCCAGTAAGTTGCTCACATATTGTTAATATATTGAGCCAAAAAAATGCAATGCAATGTGTACGTAAACATGGAGGTGGGGAGTAAGAGCTTTGACTACGTAATACTTGGACTTATTTTAATGATTTTCCTTTAATAATAAACTACCAATTTTCCATTGACTTATTATAGTACCCGGTTGAATAGTCTTACTATCATTTACTTAATTGGGACTTTGCACTAATGTGAGTGTAACAAGCCCTCTCTACCTCTTCAGGTATAAAGATATTTCTAGTATATAACTAGTATTATAATACGAAATGTTGTGGTATATAAAAAAGGTTTATAGGCAGCAAAGTTTTCCATTATACTAATGGAACACTTACAACGTAGCTTATACTACAAATTGAATTTCCGAATGTATTTGGAAAGAGCGTGTATATGTCTACACTAGTTAGTGCCCGCGGCTTTACTCATGTAGAAGTTGATTATGTGTATTTAATTAAAAACAGTATAAAGTATTCACCCGTGGTGGACGGGTGGCCGGAATTAGTCCCATAAAATAAATACTCTGTATAATTTGGGACTAGACGGTGTTGTGTAAAAAACCTATATGTATGATATTATTAATCGCTAAACAATCGTTTTTTATACGATGTTAATGTTCTTAATGCGATCGAACATTTTGAAATGTTATTTCGATCCTGCAATTCGACACAGAGCTATCAGATGGAATTCGATCACCTTAGCTCCCCTTTGAACTGTAGCTGTCAGTATTAGTAGTCAAGTCAGAATACAAACTGCCACTTACTCGAACTTACTAAATTTAATTCGGAATTCGTATACTTCTGCTGATTCTATAGAATTAAACATATTTACTGAGTATGACTAAATCACAATTAAGTAAATTATCCTACGAATCTTATCGCATTCCTATAGTTTTAGAAAGGTTAGATCAAAATTTTGTGATCTGATAATGAACACTAAATATAAATAAACTTGACAATAAAATAAAATTTTAAAAATTACTGCATCCAGGTAAGAATTAACAATTTTAATTTAATAAGAATTTCATTTTAAATAACAAAATTAGCACCATTGTCAAATACGGCGTCACTTTGGCTTTGTCTTTGTAAATACCGATGCGTCGTTCGTTAAAATGAATATTATAAAACATCTTCGAATATATAATTATTACAGCTTTTAATTTATATTACAAATTAAAATCAAATGAACATTGAATTATATTGCTCGACTGAGTAGTCTAAAACAGTGACGTCACTAGTGTGTATTGAGTACGTTTTGCATACACGTTATCGTGTCTACTAAGATATGATCTACCCTATTCTAATATAGATGAGTAGTTATAGAATAATGTCTCATCTATTTTACGCAATGTAACGGTTCCTTTACCGTTCGATCGATACTCACAAACATTTCATAAAACTACAATTATCATATCTATAAATATTAAATAATTAATGTAAATTAATAATGGTGACTAAAAAGCGATAATATTGAACATAATTAATATTAAAGAGTTTACATTACAGAAAATTTATTATGAATTGAGTAAAGATGTTATTTTTTCGTTCGAACTTCTAAAAATCAAGTACATGCTTACTGTGCCTTGCCAGATATAGATTTAAAATACATAAATAAACTCGCACTTGTTTCTTTGTGAGGGTAAAGATTTGTATGAACACGTTCATTTTTATGTATGGTTAATTTAGTTCTACGTACCAATCAAGTACTTTAGGAAATATAAAAGAGTAAAGAGGCTTTTAGAGTATTAGTGAAAGTAATCATTCGAGAGTAACAGGGTCCCCTAGCTGTAACTGAAATTGCTTAGCAAACAAGGCCTTCGAAAAATTTCGGTTGTTATTATTCGACCTCCCGCAAGACACGTTTTTTAAATGCTTAGAAAGCTAGTTCACAATGCATTGAGATTGAAGGGACATTTTAAGCCGATTGGGAGAGCCGCACGCTTCGGTATGAATGGGCCGGCTGGACCGGACCGTGGTGGCCTCACAGAAAACCGGTGTGAAATAGCGCTTACGCTGTATTTTATCGAGTGAGTGAGGATACCGGAGGCCCATACCCCAATTCGGCAACGCACTTGTGACACCTCTGGTGTTACGGGTGTCCATGGGCGGCGGTAATCGCTTACCATCAGGCGATACGTCTGCTCGTTTGCCCCTTATAACAAAAAAAACATATTTTTTACATTCTAACCTATTTTTCATTCCACTACTTTTGGAACAGCCCACGTATAACTTTTCAGAACATTTTTTTATGTACCGCAGGGAAACAAGTTTCCTACATTTGTTCACTTTTTAATTTGAGTGTAGTCAGTAGCTAAGAGTTGAGAGTATTAACCGGACCAAAACTCAAAAAAAAGTTGATTGCTCGAATTCAAAAATAAAAAATACTTCCTTTAATGTAGATATATATAATCATTAAGTCCGTGTGTTGATGGATTAAGAACATGGACTGTCATCTATCAGAGCAAGCAGACTGCAAAAAGAAGGAAAACTTGACTACAATCATATACTAAACGGGTCATATGTACAGTAGGCCAAAACATCCTTGCTAAGCATGTAGCAGTGGATCATTAAAAGGTTTTGACAATATGATGCTTAAGTTAGTGTAAACAAAATAACGACATATAGTTTTAAAACTCACATTTGTTTTATTCCAGTTTCGTAAGCTTCAGACACCAAAATGAATAATTATTAGGCAAATGTTTTTTTCGATTACGCAAGTCACCGTAAAAAAGGAATTTTGCTTTCAGTATGGATGTGAAGGGTTGGCAGTGACAGAGCTTTTTTTACTTCCTTTTAGGGTTTTGGTAAATAACTGACTATCTTTGTATTCGAATTACGAGGTTCAGTCTATTTCTATAGGTCATTTGTAACAAGCTTGGTATGCATGACTAAACACATAATTCGAAATAGATGTGTTATGACTTTGATGTATTGATCTATTAGGA
Source organism: Hyphantria cunea (assembly GCA_003709505.1). Taxonomy (NCBI): domain Eukaryota; kingdom Metazoa; phylum Arthropoda; class Insecta; order Lepidoptera; family Erebidae; genus Hyphantria; species Hyphantria cunea. Next base: position 25,254 of record PKRV01002163.1, on the reverse strand, counting down.
AATTTAAAATTGAGTGTATACCGCCATAGTAATCGTTAAGAAAAATATCATTCCGATTTAAAGTATTACAGTAAGTTCAAAATTAACAAGTAAATAAAAATAAATAGTCGCCGGCTTCTTTGAAACAAACAAGCAAGTTATTTCAGTGATTTTTCTTTCTCGAAATACTTCAAAAGTTTTGAATATGTTGTATTTCTTATGCACTAGAGTCGGAATAAGTTTCTACATTGATATAAGTTGCCTATAATATGCTAGGGACAACTAAGCATTAAAAATATTATTAAGATGGATCTGGTTAACGTGCTAGATATTTTTTTTAAGTAAGAACAATAATAATGGCTATTGAGATTAAATAAGCGATGTTAGAATTTGATATAATATGAAAGATTAACTTTTTCTGAATTGAGATGATGGGCATACCATAAAATTGATAGTAATTAAAACTTATAACTTTTACGTATAAAGATTACATCAACATAAATATAACTGCTTCCCGGTTATCATTATATGAATTAGTTAAGCTTAGCTCATTCTTCTAATACCACATTTTATTTTCATAGCTGGTGGGTATTATATACTCTACACGTATTCATTGTACGTTTTGCTATTCGACTATAAAGCTATTGATACAACTTAATGCGAGGTATTTCTACATTTTGATAATATCGATATTCGACAAATCCTATCCTAAACCGCACATTCCTAGTTTCATGCTGGAAACGTCGGTAGTTAAGTGTTTTGCGGTATCCAGTAGTCTCGATAATGATTCGGGGATCACGAATATTAAAGTTAAATTATTATTATGCAAATTGAAATGGACGGCTGTCAGCTAAGTTTATTTCGAAAACAGCTACAATATTGAAAATTGAGTTATTTAATAATAAAATATTTTGGCAAGGTCCGTGTTCTTTTTGATCAGGGTAAGACAGGATTAATTTATTTTGAGATTTAAGAAAAGAAAAATAAGTCCTTATCGAGTAGATATTATAGTAACACCCGGATAGGAGGGGCGGCTTAAGACAAAAGACAACACAAGGCAATTATAATTATATTTTGTTGGGCATTTATCTTTTAGTGCGAGTTTAGGTAGTAGGATGGATTTTTAGACGATTTTTATGGAACAGGCAAACGGGCAGACGAGTTAACCCGATAGTTAGCGATGATCACCGCTTATGGACATTTGCAACTCGAGAAATAGAAGTTCATTGAACCTTTGAGTTCACATCTCATTATCAGAAGAGGGAAGAAGAGACGTAGTGATATGTGTGAGAACGTAGAGCCCTCAATCTTCATTGTTAGACTGACATTAATATGTTATTGACATTATTATCTTATGTTATTATTAAAATACTAACCGGATCCCACTAAAAGACAGTTTCATTAATGCATGTAGGTGTTTTGCTTTGAATAAGTCTTGAAATCTAAAGACATATTTCTTTGATAATGTTGCTTTAGATTTGAGTATTCACCGTTCAAAAAAAAAGAATAAATGATGAATTGGGATAAATGATGAATTAGCAGTCTCCATATATTACATATTCATATATATATCTGAATATGTATCTTATATTCTTTCTTATAAAATTACTTATAAAGCCTCTTTTTTATGAAACAAATCGATTCAGTATAAAACTAAATAAAATAGGTAATATGACAACATAAGCAGAAACAGTTTGTACCCAAAGAGCTTCCGTCGGTCCAACATAAAATTGAGTTTAAACCTAAACATTTCGTTTTATAACGTGATTCTAATAACCGAGATGGAGTAGGCAGGTATTAACGAGTTTAGATAAATGTGTTGATATCTGTTGCTGTTTCATGATTGAATTTGAAATAATTTTGCGGTTTCATCATAAGGTATACAGATTTTAGGGCCAAACTTAATACCTCCATAAACACAAGTGAAAATGCATGGAACTCATAATTATACAGATAAATATTTGATGAACATAATTTTGTGTGAAACTGTAAATGATAAATCAAAACGATATTGTTACTTAAGTAAAGTCTCATTCATAGAGAACACAATGAGTTACAAAATTATGAAGTAGAGTAATGTTCCCCTCTATAGCGGCTTGGAAATGAATTTGAATTACTTAAATCAAAATAACATCAATACAACCACCAATTAAAAACAATATCGGAAAAGTCGAAGTCGATGCCTTTTCGCTTCAATTGCAATTAAATATTTCTGCTAGTTATATAATGAAATTGTAACTGAAAGAGTTAGTACTTCCCGACATTAAGCAATTCAAGTTACAGCTAGGGGACCCTGTTTCTCTCGAATGATTACTTTCACAAATACTCTATAAACCAAATTATTTTTATTGTCATTGCTTTTTATTGAAGGAACCTCCAATTTACTCTTCTATATTTCCTATAGTACCTGGTTGGTACTTGGAACTAAATTTACCACACATAAAAATGAGCGTGTTTATACAAATCTTTACCCTCACAAAGAAACAAGTGCGAGTTTATTTATGTATTTTAAATCTTTATCTGGTAAGGCACAGTAAGCATGTGCTTGATTTTTAGAAGTTCCAACGAAAAAATAACATCTTAACTCAATTCATACTAAATTTTCTGTAATGAAAATTTGGAGATGAAAATTTGGACGTACGGGATAGAGCTCTGAGGATCAGCGAGTGATTCCAATATTGAATCCTCCATTAATATACATTTTTCTTCTAATGTGTTCTGTTTTGTCTACTGATTCTTGGCTATAGATTAAAAAGAAAGCAGATAGCGTCAATTTGTGGTGTGAAGAATTTCAAACTGATGATGAAAAGACCTTTGAATCCCATATAAGCCAAAGGGCTGATTGCAGATAAAAAAATGAAAAGAANCTCCATTATTATACATTTTTCTTCTAATGTGTTCTGTTTTGTCTACTGATTCCTGACCAGCAGCTGGAGTTAACAATGTGTGGGTTGCCATATGTGTAAAAAACTAAATAACTACTGTTTACATAATCGCCATTTAGGTCCACCACCCCCCATATCTTCAAAAATAAGCAAAGCCAAGAAATATAGTGTTTCCGTAACACTTGAACTCGTTGCGACGTTTTTAAAAGTACCAAGTGTTGTGGGCTCAAATCCCACATGTGATAACACTTTTTATAATCCACAAATTGTTGTTCTGAGTCTGGATATTTCTTGTGACCGTTTCATGTATGTTTGTAAACTTCCTCGCGACACAGGACATATATTTCTAATGTGGGAGCTATTTAATAAGGATAAAAAAACAAAAAGATGAGCTGGCGGATGTGAAAAGCAATATATCGAACAGGTAAGCTTTGTTAATCTATAACTTGAACTAACTTATACTTTGTGAAAAAATACAATACATTGTATGAAATTATTGATTTTACTTCTAGTTGCCTTATTTTTCAAGTATTGTTAAAATATTATGTGAAATTCATTTACTAAATTAGATTTATTTGAAACCTGAAAATGTATTTTATAAGTTCTATGATCAATAAATAATATTTTATACAATAACGTGCTACAGAAAACGATTGTCTGATAAGCTTTCTCTTATTACCCGATTGCGAAAGATGGAGGTTTATGTTTTTCGAGTGTATGTACGTGTGTATGTTTTTGTATTTGGTTGTTTTGTATTTGTGATAAAGGTGGCAAACGAGCAGACGTATCGCCTGATGGTTAGTGATTATCGCTGCCCAAGGACACCCACAACACCAGAGCCGTCACAAGTGCGTTGCCAGTGCCAAGTTTTGGCGTGCGAGGCAGAAAGTTCTTTGAAAAGCGCACAGTTATGGACTGCCAACCATCTGGGGATGGATGGGGATGAAATTTCTGTCGCAAAGGACGATGTCAGAACGAGGCGGCAGGAATCAACCCGAACAATTCCTCGGAGCCCTCCCCATGGTATAAAGTAGGTAGAAGATACACAGTGAAGCCACATCTCTGCGCAGCGCCAAAGAGTCTAGCCGATCTGAAAGTTCTTTGGAATCGACGATTAGAGTCGCTCTTCGTTGAATGCGGTCCAAAGAAGCTGGTAATGGGGTGCCCCCGTCCAAAGATGTGGACAGTATTCCACGTGAGGCCGGACCTGCGCCTTATAAAGCAAAAGGCGGTGGGCTGAAGTAAAGAGCATCGCCGGTGCTGTAATCCGCATTACAATGAATGCCGCTAATTTACAGCATGTCATTGATGTGGAGGAGGTTGTTCCTCGTAGTAATAGGCGAGAACACACAGCTTTGGGGGACACCAGCATTCACAGATTTGGAGTCAGAGGATTCACCGTTGACTGTGACCTTTATGCTTCTATTTGCGAGAAAGCTGGGGACCTAATCGCATAATTTTTATATATATATATATATAGTATGGATTATATATACGAGTATGTTTCATTTAAAAAGAAACTGAATTTAATATAGATGATAGAAATGGACGCAGTCGTTTTTTTTAAATCAATATTACTTTTTGTATTTTCCTAAATTTAAATTACCTGGATTTATCAAAATTAGCAAGTAATCTTAATGGGACTAGTATAAAATTTAATGCCTATGGAAAGAAGTAGCAAATTATATATTACTAATGGTTTTCTGATCAATTTTCGGAAAGATTACGAATTATATCTATTTATGAAAATTAAGTTACTAAAAACTATTAAGTTGAAGCATAAATGATTTAAAAAAAAAATATATTTTAACCGATCCCCAACCGGCTTTACTTTTACGAGTTGCTTACGAGCCAACATTTAATCTTCTTACTACGATGTACTAAAACCAATCGACACTGCAATAAACAGCACAAAGTATGTCTTTTCCCATTAAAATTTGATTTTTAACGTTTATTGCTTCAAAACGACATGGTAGGATCTTTACTAACATTGTTTCGTATTCTTTTAATTATCTTTTATTCAAAACTAGTTATGATTCATACCATCATTTATCCCATATTTAGGGCTATGTAAGTGTCTAAGATCTTTTATAAAATATTGTGTATATTAAGTTACGTTTTATTTTTGTTATATAACTTTTATTTTTTAAAAAGACTACTCCTGCATTAGGAATATACATTCCTGTGTCACGGGGATCTTTACGAACATATATGAAACGGACACAAAGTACACCCAGAATTAGTACAACAATTTATGGGTTACACAAAGTATTGCCCCATGTAGGATTTGAACCCACAACACTTGGCGCAGTAGGAAGCGGTGTGGCGACCACTGAAACCACTTGGCCAACCATGTAGTCAAACTTCAACTTTAAAGTTATTTTACAATGAACCAATGTTCTTAAGAGGTATAATTATACAACCAATTACATATGTAGATGAAACGTGAATTAAGGCTGTACGAACATAAAGTTTAGACAGACTTCAAAAAGGATGAGGTTTTTAATACTACAATAGAAACATTAATATAGAAATCTATCAATAGATAAAATATACTCAGATACAAAAAGATCAAACTCAGTTAGTCATAATAGTTGATAAATGATAATGAAAAACAATATTTATTTTTGTAGGTAAATTTACAAAATCTAAAGATTTTTATTAGATTCACTTTCCAGCAAGACCGCGGGAATTCCCTTTTTGTGTGGAAATCCCCTTATATACCAACGATTGATGATTATGTCGGACTCGATCCGACTAAAAGCCTCACACCGCTCGGGTACTAGAAGCCGAGGAACCAGGTGTACCCTCAAAAGGGTGAACCCCGACGTGTGACGGGTATTCCTAAGACTCACTTTGGGCAGAAATGCTGAAATAAACCACATATCACAAGTCTGTGAACATATAAATAAAAATACTGGCCAAATACAAATTCCTACCTCAACGAAGATTTATAACATGAAACGAATCATTAAAAGAAACCCCCACTGCGTCAATATTTGCCATCTTTATAAAATTCATTGAAGAACTGAAAAGTACAAAGAACTGTTTTTTTTCAATTATATTTTATTTTGCTTTTTTATTTTGATGTACCCAGTGTCACTCTCACGACTGAGACGACTCTATTGACACCGCTCACATAAAAATACGATAGGCTGTTTAGGCTCTAGGGCGCGCCAAAAAAATGTACATACATACACTCGAAAAACATAACCCTTCTTCTTTCGCAGTCGGGCAAAAATAACATCATGTTTGAGCTTTTATAAATTTGTATTGCGGGATACACAAGTCACGTCACAGCCTTTCAGTACAGCCACATGTGTACGTTTATATTGAAATTAATGACGTCACTGTGGTCTGAGGAAAACGGTACCCAACCCTTTTCGTTTTTACGACTTAAGTAAGGGAACTGACACGTACTTTTTTGTATACTTCTGTAGAACGTTGACAACTCTAAAACTGTTTTATACACGAATGATTTACGATTTGGAAAAAAGATGACAAGGATTGTTAATATGCTTCAATGCTTTTTTGTTTACTGCATGGTAGGCTTAGTGATTCGAGCGGTCGCCCTATCGGTTTCTATTGCGCCAAGTTTGTGTGTTCAAATCCCACACGGGACAACAATTTATGTGATCCACAAATTGTTGTTCTGAGTGTAAATGTTCTTTGTGTCCATTTCATGTATGTATGCAAAGTCCCCCGCGACATAGGATATTACATACTTCTAATGGAGGCGTTTTCTTACTAAAAAAAATGTTTTTAAAATTAGCGAAGTACAGATATCATAATCAAAATAATCTACAATAGCATATGTATATAAATATAATTCCTATTGTAATCATCGGTGTCGTACAGTAATGTTAATTAAATTTATTTGATCGACAGGTAACATAATGGATCTATTCGATCCAATTCAAATCAAATTTCTTTATTTTTTTATCTAAATAATTCTCGAATCCTCTAGAATAGACACACAACTTTTCATTAAAATCGGTTCGGCCATTTAGGAGGAGTTTGGTCACATACACACGCACGATTTATATATGATGACAAGCTAAGGCCCGCGATATTACTTGTTTTTGTTGTAACTACGGGCAACCTCGCAGGGCAAAGCTAGTCAAAGTTACTCCTTAAATGATCAACTATCTGCTAGTGAAGGTTCGACGGGTCGAAATCGGTCCAGCCGTTCCAGAGATAGCCCGGAACAAACAGACAGGCAGACCGACAAAAATTGTAAAAAAATATATTTTGGCATTTGTACCCTGTGTAAATACATATTGATTTAGTAAAAAGCGGATATGTGGCGACTTCCACCAGACAGCGCCATCTACAGAAGAAACATCGAACTACGGAGCAACGAAGAAAACTAAGAAATTGCCAATCCTAAAATCGCGCAATAGAAGTTCTCGCTCCGATTAACATATATAAAACTTCCCTACATCAACCGTTGGGCAGTGGCCCGCCAGGCATGATCACCTCGCCTGGTCGGAGGATCCTCCCTTTGTGTTGGAGGGACATGTGGCCCGTTCCTCCACAGATATTTTAATATTAAAACAGACACTCCAATTTCATTTATTTGTATAGAAGATAGAATTATAAATTTGTGAAAGAGTTTTGATATTCATTCGACAAAACATGCTAGCAGCACACATTATATTTTCACCTTATGTGCTTTTAATGAGCTTCATCGTTTATTCACCCAACAATAACAACTCAACTTTGGATTACTTCATCAATCATTTCAACTAATTTACAATGTATATCTGTTAACAATCATCTTAACCCTTTAAGCTTTAACCCCTAACTTTGCTAGTTTGCCTTGCCTTCGTCACTAATTTCTACTCGAAGACTATCCTCTTTCTCGTTTAAATTAGAAATTCAAAACGTCTCCATTAATGATTAAAGTCGTTAAGGACTAAAAATATATTTATTACTGTTTACCTCCAACGCAAAAAGAGGTGCGTTCTAAATTTGACGTCGATGTCTCTCTCTCTCTCTCATTCTCTCGCTGTGTGTGTCTGTCTGTGGAATCGTAGCTCTCAAATGGAGGGACCAATTTCGATGCGGTTATTTTTATTTGAAAGCCAGTTTTCTTGCGGTGGTTTTTAAAAGTGGTCCAACAGTGTAGGAGTATCAGCTTTTTTTTTAAATGATGTAAGGCATTTTTGGCGTATGATTATATGATTAAGAACTTGTACAGGGAGTTTTTTTTCAATAGCTTGTCATTGTATTCTATTATTTAATGATTAATACTTTCCTTTTAATTCTATCTTTTGTTATTTGAAAGCTGTCGCAAGATTTATATGCTCATAAGAAAATAATACAAAAATGGTTTTAAAAAAATACGCTTTCTTCGCGTTTAGACACAACCAGTTTTAGGAAATCGAAAGATTGCCACCCCGATAATCCTAGTAAGGATGACGGATCAAACTGTTTAAAATATTGAATTGTCCTTGGTAAGTTTGCCAAATTTCAAGTTAATCCGACGTTTTGAAGGGGTTCAAATTCATATGCAATGTTTCCGTTTCATAATTACGAGTAAACCTAGTAAAAGCGTGTTAAAAAAGAAACTACATTAGTCTAGTCTTTTTAAGCTTCTTGTTTTATATTTGGATAAAGAAATAAATATTATCGAATAAATATTATCGGACATTTTAACACACAACGCCAACTAGTCTCAAACTAAGCAGAGCCTGTACTATAGGTACCAGACGACTGATATTAATACATATACACTTTTTTTTTGTAAATACATACATATTATACATAGAAAACACCCAAACTCCGAAACAAATATTTGCAGATCATACAAACATTTGGTCCGACTCAGGAATCAAACCCGGGACATCTAGCACAGCATAATAAATAAACGAGGCAGGTATAATAAATGTACTCTTGAAGAGAGACCAGATAGAGTAAAACTGACCGAACCGAACATTTTTTACTCTATGTACTGCAAATATTTATCGACTTAACAGGTATACACGTAGCTCGATATCAAAGTGAACCACTGGTATACAGTGAGTAGTGTGAATAGAAGGTAAACGTAGATAATGATTTAGTTAGAGCTAGATATCAAAACACCATTCCACACTTATGCTTAGCTTTAGTGCTCACGATTTTAAACTATAAATATTAGAAATTAGCTTTGTACACTATGTATTTCTATAACATTTTCCTTTATATCTTGTTTGATAATTAGAAGAAACATAATATTCAAGATTGATTTGTTTCTTCTTGAAAGCTGATCGGATGTTTAGTAACTATGAAGTAAGAACCATTAAATATATTGATAAAATAATAAGAATATTCATAACTGAAGACCATCTATGTTATATCCTTCCATACTTTAAGCATCACTGTGTTTTCACCATCTGTTTCTCAAATTTCCACTGTTTCTTTATTTAAAACAGTTCAAGTTTGTAACTTAGGTAAATTGTAAGACACTTAATTACGTAACAAATAAAGGTGTAACTAGTAGAGGTGTACTTTTTGTTTGTTTAACTAGAGCGTTCGGATTCGGTATAAAGTTTCGTTTCTTAAACGATTTTGCACTAAGTACTGAGTTAATGGAATTTCATGTTAATTTGTTCTTGCTAATGACTGCTACGTCGGAATAACAATAAGATACTTTAAATTAGGCTTTTTGCCGCCCAAGAAAATTTCCAACAATAATAATTTTGTGTGTGAGAGTTGTTTAAAATAGGTACTTTGTGTTTTTGATTTGCTTATATTATACGTCTGTGCCTGTTGTTGTATTTCCATAAAGGAATCGTAAAAATAACAGAAGTTACAAGTGTTACTCTTTACGTCTTTAAGTATTTTTTTAAAATTACGAATTGCGTATAAAGTTTCTATATTTATGCGATACCATAGACAAAAACAAAAGAATTACCAAATTAAAACAACAAATCAAATAAACTACACAAAACAAATCGAGAAACATAGTTCGTAATTTAAGTATTCTATTTTTAAAAATGTTGTCGCTAATTAAATATGTTTTAAATATAAAGAATCTATAGAACAATATTCTTCATTGTTTTATTGAACATAGTTAATATTCAGTGATTTGTATGCGTGATATTTTGTAGAAAATAATACGTTTTTATCTGTTAATGTAACTGCATTTCAACTTTATTGATACAATCTACTGTTGCTGTATGAACCGCAATAATATCGGTACTTGGTAAATGAAAATTATGTTAATTGAGCGGCACAATAATTTGCGTAAACGATTAGTGTGGTGTGTGTTCAAAGTAAACAATAACACTAACATGATTCCGTTTAAAATATACTTACATTTTGCTTAAAATATATCTCTGGGCTCCTTCTCTTCTGTATTGTCAGCATCTGTAACAATAAAAAGAAGTATGTGTACGATAGAATTGCAAAGATCAGTGTCTATTACGATAGATTATTATCTATTTATTATTATCAACAACTATTAGCAGTTAAATCATGGAAACAGGATTCCTCTTAGAAAAAAAGATTTTGGCCAATCACACTTCGCTGACAAGACGGGTAAGCGTAAATTTTTGTTTCAACTGGGAGACCCAAATGACTTAATAACATCAGTTTCTGAATTCCTCCTATTTCAGAATGGTGCACCGTGTGGTTTTAGTATGTCCGAATCCGACACACCACACCGCTGCAAGCCCCGGTGGGGTGACGGCTTGTGGGAATCCCCATCCATACGTAAAAAAGGGGTTTTTAAGTTTTAATTCCCTTGCAGTGTTGGCTCCTTGCATGCTCCGTTAGTCGGCTCTTTCTACATCCATAGGTGTTCCTATAAGGGTGGGTGACACTCTGTATTTTATTTATTAAAGTAAAAAATTATCAGGTAAATAATATTGAAGAGTATTTATAACTTGTAATGGGGTTTCATGACTGTTATTCTATCTATATTATTTTTGTGAGCACCGTTCGTTAATTAACTAAAGGTTGTAAATCACGGTATACAACCACTTTCGTTCAATGTCCAAAACATAATATAAAGGGGCTAAAAGGCTTGAAGGGCTTTCTATCTTTTGTTGTTTATATTATTTATTGTTTCATTAATGAAGTATGTGATGTAATGGAGAATGCCTACCATTTACAAAATGCTACGATGTATATGACAAAAAGGCAGAAATTCTGAATAGAAAATAACCTCTCACTTTCAAACTATAAGTGTTCTTATATTTCTTCTGTAAGAGAACTATGCTTTGACCTATTCGACTAGAGGGTTAAATTTAAATTTTATGATTTCCCTATATTTTCAATTCACAAATGTTAATCTCTCTTCTTGGAAAAAATTGCCAGATAGTATAATGCACTGTAATAAACATATTATAAACTAAAAAAAAATAAGATAAAAAAAATCCAACTTTAGAAACTGGACCAAATTAGAATGGGACCACACGGGAAGCACCAACTTCAAATAAAAGGATCATCTAAATCGGTTCACCCATTAGAAAGTTCGGAGGCAAGAAACATATAAAAATAAAGTCGGATTGAGAGTCTCTTTTTTGAAATCGGTTAAAAAAGGGCATTACGCTTAAGTAAGACTTTTTTAGAAACGTCGTTGAAAAATAGCAATCTGAGACCCAAATACTCGAATCCCATAATTAACTTGTGAACGGAAAAGTATATAAGGTTACTTTGTAAACTGATTTCGAGTTTGGCAGTCGGAACAAGTCGAGGGGTGTGGCAGTAAGGATCTGTAGGTTGCTATTCAAAGTGAGTGTTGACTAACAAAGTAGATCGGACTTCGCTAATTGTAGTACCGCCTCAGGCATGATTAGAAGTTTTTAAGGAAACGTCATCGCATTTTCGGCTTTTTCCCCGATATTTCCGACAAAAAGAAATTATATGCAATATTTTTCTCGCTTAATTGGTTTGTTAGAAGTTATTACCGAGTTTCTGAATGAAGTCCCGTCTCGTGTAAACTTTTTTCTTCATTTTACTGTCGGTGATAAATTATAATTACGATTTCAAGTTTGAAATGAATTGGGATACTGTATAAAACTTATAGTAAATTCGAGAAAGTAGAATTTATAGAAATGTTAATAAAAATGAGAAAATGTTAAAGTATCATTGTTTTTAGTGAATAAAGTCGATTAAAACAATGTCTGTCTTGAGATTTAACATGTATACATATACATATACATTCGTGCAAATAACGATATCTTTCAATTATAATATTGGACATCTAGAACCAGAGGTTTTTATTCATATCATGTTTATTTCATTTTTTTGATGGGGGGAGAACAGAGTTTTATGTCCCTCCAACACAAAAGGAGGATCCTCCGAACAAACAAGGCTGGAGCGGTCGCTTCTCGCGTGTGGTGTATCCCTGTTGAGGCCGAGGTTGCTGGCTGGCTGAGACTTGCAGTGCGAGTGAACATGATGGTGGCGTGCTGCCTGTTGCTATGGATCTGCTCCTTCGAAGGCTGCTTCCAATAACGTCGGGGTCACCACTGAACGGGTAATGTTCCCCCAACACAAAGGGAGGATACTCCGAACAGGCAAGGTGATCATGCCTGGCAGGCCACTGCCCAACGGTTGATGTTGGGAAGTAGTATATATATTAAGCGGCACGAGAACTTCTATTGCGTGATTTAGGATTGGTAGTTTCTTAGTTACCTTCGTTACTTAGTAGTTCGATGTTTCTTCGGTAGATGGCACTGTCACAAACTTATGTTGTTGCGCTGTATGTGGAAGTCACCACAAGCCTACCAAAGTACTTTTACTCTGCCTGATGAAAACCATGAGCAGAAGCAAAAAGTTGTGGTCACGATACTCATGGTAAATGCAACAATGCAGCACGGTAACCAACACTGTGGCAAAATACAGGGATGCTTCTGCATCATCAAGCCTCCCGTCTTTCACTCACCAATGGAACACGATAGCATGCATGCTATCAGTTTTGGTTGGTCTTAGTGAGATGGTAGTAGCGCCCCGGTCGAACCGACCCGTTCGTGTTGAAGGTAGATTGTAGACCTTGAAAATATGTGTGCAAATACCACTAGTAGAAGAAAGTAGACATTTAAAGAGAACCGAAACTCACAACATCCTCTTGTTATTACGGTTCACTTGCCCCAGGTAATGATGTTTGACAAATTACTACAGACACACATACCTTTTGCAAGTTTCAGCAATTCATCTGAAGTGTAAATTACGGGTTAGAGGCTTTAGATAATTGATGATAGTTGTAACTATAGCCATTTGTGTCAGTTTTCGGATCAAAAGATAGTTCAATATTGACGCACGGATAGCGTAGTAGTTAAGCGGCGTTTACATATGACAACACTCAGGCAGTTTCACTGGTTATATCTAAAACCTTTAAACGAGTATCTGATATATAAAGTTCTCGTGTGGTTCTCGGTGTTTGTTACCAAACTCCTTCGAAAGGGCTGGGCCGATTTTTTTGTAATTCTGTGTGCATTTTGTGTAGGCTTGAGAATCGGCCAACATTTATTTTTCTGACCCACCCCTAAATATTTACTTACATTTTTAGACATTTTTTTTATTTATGGCAGGACAACGTTTGCCGAGCCAGCTAGTCTATGTCTTTAAATCATTTATATAAGTTAAAATGAATAACTGAAATTCACGCACGCGCATAAATTTCGGTCGACTGCACCAAACTGGGTAATTCTTTTTTTATGTGTTTGCTATTGTTACGACAAGATTTGTATTAAAGAAAATCATGAGAAAATCGTAAGTGTAATTTGTTTAGTCCTCGACTGTACTATTTGTAGGAAGCGGTAGCGGACATAAATGATAAAAACAAGATTTTCGGAAATTTAAAAAAATAGAAAATGGGGGTACGAAGTTCTTGGGTCAGCTAGTAACAAATTAACAATGAATGTATGTACGCGCATAACATGATTGACTGCACAAAATTGGACATTTGTGTTTCTTATTGTCAGGATAAGGTTTGTATAGAAAAAAGTATAAGGAAACCGGAAAGATTATATAGGCCGCAACTGTACGCTGCGTACATAAAGACTACAACAAATTTTCCGGAAATTAAGGCACAGTAGGTTTCGAGGGTGATAAATGGAATCAGTTAGGATTTATTTAAAAAATACCAAAAAGGCTGACGAATACCGAACACCGATCAAAGCTCTGCCATCCAGGTATTTACCTATAACCGGTCAAAGAAGTTTTGGATGACTTGGGAACTTTCAGAGTGTTGCTATTCATTTTGTCTGTTTTGATGAAGTTCTTCTAGCTGATTTCGGCCACGGCGGCCAGTCTCAACGGAGACCAGCCAATTACGCAGGAGATGTTATAGTGCAAGAGTGTGTGCACAAACACAGGTGCGGTCTCTGTTCCTCTGTCTCTCTCATAATCCCGTGGGACAATTAACCTACACGACCGGGGAGAGACCAGGCGCGGGACCGACAGCTTTACGTGCTCTCCGAGGCACGGGGGTTTAGAACCCAACTTCCAAACTCCGAGCTGTTATTAAGTATTTCTATAATCAGAAAAATACAATAACACTTTTGGCCCGACCCGGGATTCGAACCCGAGACCTCTTGATTAGCAGTCGCATACATCAACCGCAAGGCCAATGAGGCGGTGTCTGCTTTATTTATGTTTGTAAAGCCTTCCTTGACTCAGGATATATTATTAATACGGGAGATGTTTGAAAAGAAAAATATTAATAAAGAATAACATATTTTAAGAACACAAATGATTAATGTAAATGTAATACAAACAAAACGATAACGAATATCGGTATCTTAAAGTTTTTTGTCAATTGGTTTTCGATTATTCGAATTCACTAATCATATTTTTTTATTCTTCATTCTTCATTTATTCAGTTCACCCTCAGGGTTGCGGAATATTTGGGTTAAAGATTATTTGGGGTTGATTACCTCAAATAATCTTGGAAAAAATAAAGGCTAGGAAGATGAAGATGAATTGTAAATAAATATATAAAGACTACTACTATTTTAGATGTTATGTAAAATATTTCGCACATTTGCCACATAACGCCATACTGTTCCAAATTTTTTCATGGCATAGTGGGCAGACGTATCTCCATCGAATTCAGCATAGCTTGTGTCATGGTTGTGAGACAACTGATGAAAATACATAAATTTTTTGTAAATACATTCATATTATACATAGAAAACGCTCAAACGCTGAAACAAATATTTGGTCCGACCCGGGAATCGAACCCGAGATCTCAAGCACTGCAGTCTCATACGATACCATTGCTCCTCAGACGCAAAAAAATCTCAGTAAAACTCTGACGGATCTACTTAATAACTAAACGAAATAAAATAGTATCGGTATTATTTTTCGCAATGAGTTAACCTCTATACCTTCTTAGTTTATATCGTGGGAGAGCCACGCTTCGGTATGAATGGGCCGGCTCGACCGGAGTGATACCACGGCCTCACAGAAAACCGATGTAAGCTTGCGCTGTGTTTCATCGAGTGAGTCCTCACTTACTCGATGAAACACAGCGCAAGCTCTCGTGGATTGGTTTGGGCCACCAAACCAATCCCTCCCCCTATCCCCTTCCTCATCCCCCAAAGGCCGGCAACGCACTTGTGACACCTCTGGTGTTACGGGTGTCCATGGGCGGCGGTAATCGTTTACCATCAGGCGATACGTCTGTCTGAGGCGCTCATAGCCCAGTTGCACTCGGTGATTAGAAACAATCAGCGAGGGCAAGCAACGACGGCGCGGTCAGTACCTGGATGGGTGACCGCTGGTGGCATGTTACCATGAGCGTCTCCGTGATTCGGAGGTCACGTTAAGCAGTCGGTCCCGGTTGTTATCATAGGATAACAGTCGTGAAGCTTAGTTGGAGGCCTTCGGGCGGCTTAAAAACGTCCAACGGTAAGATTACGTAGCCACAACGTTGTCTTGCCAGTCCCCAATCCGCACTTGGCCAGCGTGGGGACGTATGGCCTTAACCCTCTCTTGAGAGGAGACCCGAGCCCAGCAGTGGGACATTATGGGTTGTTGATTTGATTTGATTTGATTTGATACGTCTGTTCGTTTACCCCTTATACCATAAAAAAGGCAGTAGATTTTATAGATATTTTGAAAAAAGCAGTAATATATATAGCAAATATATTTACAGTGATAAAAGAATATGAACAATTTTTTTTTTATTTTATTTCACTTGGGAAGACAACCTTTAACGTCACTTAAAGTAAGAAGAATCACTGACATAGAAATATCTATAATGTGACTCACTTCTCTCTTGAAGTTCGTATTATTTTTGACATCTTATGTTATTTCTTGAGATAAAACAAAAAAATAAAAAAAATTGTATTAATTTACATATACCCAAAGGGTAAAAAGGGTAAAACTTATTACTAAGACTTCATTGTCCGTCTGTCTGACCGTCAGTTGGTCACCATGATCTAACTCATGAACCGCGATAGTAAGACGGTTGAAATTTTCAGGGATGTTGTATTTCTGTTGCTGTTATAGCAACAAATACAAAAATATAATAAAATAAATTTTAAGGGGGCTCCCACAATATTGCAACCATGGATAATGCTGCGGGGTGAAGCTAATCTAAAAAGCAGCCTATGTTACTCCTTTTAACATCAGTTATTTGGTAGTGAAAGTTCCGTCAAAATCTATCAAGCCGTTTCGGCTATTAGCCAGAACTAACAGGCAAACGAAAATGAAATAAAAAGGCGGGTTGCAGGTCCGGAAGTGCCGGCAGAAGTGAAAACTTGAATATTAATTTGAATGGTTAGGGAATAATTTTGCACGAACTGCTTTAATTATTAGTATAAAAGTACTATCATTTATGTGGTAAAATACAATATTCATTTATTGCGCTATCGTACACGAACATGACCATTTATGGTCTGCTTTCCCTCCGTCTTACGAATTTTCGATTAGGTCACGTGTCCTGATGCGAGTTTTTATGCATTTTTACACATCATACAAAAATGCTTTTTTCATGTAAGTCCCGTATGTAATTACATATTCATTTTGAAAAAAGCCATTTATTTCAAATTACAAACAGAGATAAATAATTGCCATATCTGTTACATTCTACATCCGTGTTGGGTATTTTATGGCATCGTTTCATTTTGCCTTACCGACCTATCTTGAAAAACCGTAAACACTTGATCTCCGACCGGACGAACGATTTAATAGCTTAACGGATAGCTCCTTTAATCATTTATAGCGGCAATATAAACATCAGTATCACTTACGACAATAGGTACAATGTATTTATGTTTTTGTACTTCAGAGTTTAGTTCTTCTCGATAAAGCATAATATACTACATGAATAGGGTAGTTGACTGTTTCGTAAATAAATACCTACGCCTCCTTTCTCAAAACGAATATTACTCAACATCTCGGCAAATATATTTATAATAACTTTTCATTTCTAATACAAATTTTAATCAAATAAACATTGAAATATACTGCTCAATTGAGTATTCGAAAACAGTGACGTCACAAGTTTGTATTTAGTACATTTTTCATAAAAGTTATCGTTTTGACAGATGATAAAAAGTAACTAATTTGACTAAGGTATCTTACCTTATTGCGATTGCCAGGCCTGTACTTGAACCTTATTGAGAGAACTGACATCATTGATTTTTACTTCAAGTAAAATAAGAATCATAATTATAGTAATGGAACCGTGTACTTTAAATATTCAGTTCACCATGTCAGGTGAAAATGGCATTGCTGCAGCCATTGGTTTTGTATTTAGAGTTCATTTACCTTGAAATGTCTATTGTAGGTACTGCACAAAAGCAGCTCTATTATTGAACATCATTAAATTAGTTCGTCAGTCTGCAGTCTGTCAGTTGCCGGGACTTATGACGTTACTACACCGCCGGAACGATTGAAATAGGCTTTTCAATTTCCAGCAAACGCTGTATGCGGAAATAGAACCTTTTTAGATGTTATTTATAGCTATATGAGCGGTTACATCTGAATTATTGATATTTGTTCTCCCGAGTTGAGGAAATAAATCTTAGAAAATGAAATTTACGAAGCAATCATGGCGGGGTAGGCATGTCATTTGTATCGGACGAAAAATATAACAAAAACTTTTACTAATTAATTTAGGTGTATCTATTTTATGGAAATAAAAAAAACAGTTACATGTTAGGTTATAACTTGGCACTATTTACACACGTTTATAAACATGTAACCCACAACATTATTCACAGATTGACTTTATTTTACGTAAGCTTTAAGAGAAAACTATTGATTAACCTTTTTTTTAAGAGATATCTCCAACAGTAGGAATTAAGGTCCTGTGTCACGGAGACTTTACAAACATACATGAAACGAACACAAAGAACACCCAGACTCAGAAAAACTATTTGTAGACTATTTGTAGATCACACAAAGCGTTGTCTCATGTGGGATTTGAACCCAAAACACCTTCGCATGGTGGAAAACAGCCCGGTGACCGTTTTAACTACTTTTTTTAACGTGTGGAAACCCCCACGGGTCCTTACCCCATCGGGGCTTGCGGTGGCGCAGTGTATGAGTGACTAATACCACACGGTGTGCCACTCTGCGCCTGACAAAGGAGGGATCCGGGAACGGCTGTTATTAACACATCCGGATCCCTTCCAGCGCCTGCCCGCACTGAAGCAGGCACCGTCTGAAAGCAAATACTCTCAATTTAGGTGACGTACGACGCACGCGTAATGTCACACCCTCGCGGCAGGGCTGTGAAGCGGATGGAGTGGAAAACCCGTCCCACCCATCCGCGGTCACACTTAGGGCAGCATGAGGCGCTGGTAGGCGCTCCTCCGCCACCCGGTTCACCGGCGGCGGATCAGGTCCGAGTGGAGATCGTCCTCCGGAGCCTTCTCCACTGCCTCCTTCTGCGAGATGACTTCCTCGCAGAAGGTCGCGACCGCGGTAAAACTGCTTTCACCACCGGCCATGGAGCGTACGACGGCCGGTAGCGAGAGATCTCCTCCGATGACTATAGNGCCTTCGGGCGGCTTAAAAACGTCCAACGGTAAGATTACGTAGCCACAACGTTGTCTTGCCAGTCCCCAATCCGCACTTGGCCAGCGTGGGGACGTATGGCCTTAACCCTCTCTTGAGAGGAGACCCGAGCCCAGCAGTGGGACATTATGGGTTGTTGATTTGATTTGATTTGATTTGATACGTCTGTTCGTTTGCCCCTTATACCATAAAAAAGGCAGTAGATTTTATAGATATTTTGAAAAAAGCAGTAATATATATAGCAAATATATTTACAGTGATAAAAGAATATGAACAATTTTTTTTTTTATTTTATTTCACTTGGGAAGACAACCTTTAACGTCACTTAAAGTAAGAAGAATCACTGACATAGAAATATCTATAATGTGACTCACTTCTCTCTTGAAGTTCGTATTATTTTTGACATCTTATGTTATTTCTTGAGATAAAACAAAAAAATAAAAAAAATTGTATTAATTTACATATACCCAAAGGGTAAAAAGGGTAAAACTTATTACTAAGACTTCATTGTCCGTCTGTCTGACCGTCAGTTGGTCACCATGATCTAACTCATGAACCGCGATAGTAAGACGGTTGAAATTTTCAGGGATGTTGTATTTCTGTTGCTGTTATAGCAACAAATACAAAAATATAATAAAATAAATTTTAAGGGGGCTCCCACAATATTGCAACCATGGATAATGCTGCGGGGTGAAGCTAATCTAAAAAGCAGCCTATGTTACTCCTTTTAACATCAGTTATTTGGTAGTGAAAGTTCCGTCAAAATCTATCAAGCCGTTTCGGCTATTAGCCAGAACTAACAGGCAAACGAAAATGAAATAAAAAGGCGGGTTGCACTCCGGAAGTGCCGGCAGAAGTGAAAACTTGAATATTAATTTGAATGGTTAGGGAATAATTTTGCACGAACTGCTTTAATTATTAGTATAAAAGTACTATCATTTATGTGGTAAAATACAATATTCATTTATTGCGCTATCGTACACGAACATGACCATTTATGGTCTGCTTTCCCTCCGTCTTACGAATTTTCGATTAGGTCACGTGTCCTGATGCGAGTTTTTATGCATTTTTACACATCATACAAAAATGCTTTTTTCATGTAAGTCCCGTATGTAATTACATATTCATTTTGAAAAAAGCCATTTATTTCAAATTACAAACAGAGATAAATAATTGCCATATCTGTTACATTCTACATCCGTGTTGGGTATTTTATGGCATCGTTTCATTTTGCCTTACCGACCTATCTTGAAAAACCGTAAACACTTGATCTCCGACCGGACGAACGATTTAATAGCTTAACGGATAGCTCCTTTAATCATTTATAGCGGCAATATAAACATCAGTATCACTTACAACAATAGGTACAATGTATTTATGTTTTTGTACTTCAGAGTTTGGTTCTTCTCGATAAAGCATAATATACTACATGAATAGGGTAAATACCTATGCCTCCTTTCTCAAAACGAATATTACTCAACATCTCGGCAAATATATTTATAATAACTTTTCATTTCTAATACAAATTTTAATCAAATAAACATTGAAATATACTGCTCAATTGAGTATTCGAAAACAGTGACGTCACAAGTTTGTATTTAGTACATTTTTCATAAAAGTTATCGTTTTGACAGATGATAAAAAGTAACTAATTTGACTAAGGTATTACTACCCTATTGCGATTGCCAGGCCTGTACTTGAACCTTATTGAGAGAACTGGTATTATTGATTTTTACTTCAAGTAAAATAAGAATCATAATTATAGTAATGCAACCGTGTTCTTTAAATATTCAGTTTACCATGTCAGGTTAAAATGGCATTGCTGCAGCCATTGGTTTTGTATTTAGAGTTCATTTACCTTGAAATGTCTATTGTAGGTACTGCACAAAAGCAGCTCTATTATTGAACATCATTAAATTAGTTCGTCAGTCTACAGTCTGTCAGTTGCCGGGACTTATGACGTTACTACACCGCCGGAACGATTGAAATAGGCTTTTCAATTTCCAGCAAACGCTGTATGCGGAAATAGAACCTTTTTAGATGTTATTTATAGCTATATGAGCGGTTGCATCTGAATTATTGATATTTGTTCTCCCGAGTTGAGGAAATAAATCTTAGAAAATGAAATTTACGAAGCAATCATGGCGGGGTAGGCATGTCATTTGTATCGGACGAAAAATGTAACACAAACTTTTACTATTTAATTTAGGTGTATTTATTTTATGGAAATAAAAAAACAGTTACATGTTAGGTTATAACTTGGTACTATTTACACACGTTTATAAATATGTAACCCACAACATTATTCACAGATTGACTTTATTTTATGTAAGCTTTAAGAGAAAACTATTGATTAACCATTTTTTTTAAGAGATATCTCCAACAGTAGGAATTAACGTCCTGTGTCACGGAGACTTTACAAACATACATGAAACGAACACAAAGAACACTCAGACTCAGAAAAACTATTTGTAGACTATTTGTAGATTACACAAAGCGTTGTCTCATGTGGGATTTGAACCCAAAACACCTTCGCATGGTGGAAAACAGCCCGGTGACCGTTTTAACCACTTTTTTTAACGTGTAGAAACCCCCACGGGCCCTTACCTCATCGGGGATTGCGATGGCGCAGTGTATGAGTGACTAATACCACACGGTGTGCGGTTGGAGTGGAAAACCCGTCCCACCCATCCGCAGTCACACTTAGGGCAGCATGAGGGGCTGGTAGGCGCTCCTCCGCCGCCCGGTTCACCGGCGGCGGATCAGGTCCGAGTGGAGATCGTCCTCTGGAGCCTTCTCCACTGCCTCCTTCTGCGAGATGACTTCCTCGCAGAAGGTCGCGACCGCGGTAAAACTGCTTTCACCACCGGCCATGGAGCGTACGACGGCCGGTAGCGAGAGATCTCCTCCGATGACTGCAGTGAGGGCCCGGCGCTGCGGCGCCCAAGCGAGGCACACCGCCAGCGTGTACTGGGCCGAGTCCTCACTGCAGTCGCAGTNGCTGGTAGGCGCTCCTCCGCCGCCCGGTTCACCGGCGGCGGATCAGGTCCGAGTGGAGATCGTCCTCTGGAGCCTTCTCCACTGCCTCCTTCTGCGAGATGACTTCCTCGCAGAAGGTCGCGACCGCGGTAAAACTGCTTTCACCACCGGCCATGGAGCGTACGACGGCCGGTAGCGAGAGATCTCCTCCGATGACTGCAGTGAGGGCCCGGCGCTGCGGCGCCCAAGCGAGGCACACCGCCAGCGTGTACTGGGCCGAGTCCTCACTGCAGTCGCAGTGGTGGTTGGCGGGATTCCATTCCCTCCGCACGACCAAGTGCAGGTACTTCCCGAAGCAACCGTGTCCGGAGAGTACATGCGCCAGTCGGAAGAAAAGATCCCATGCTACCGCCCTGCCCACTCGAGGATGACCGGCTGGAGAGCCTCCACAGTGGCGAAGCCAGCACGTGGAGTCTCCAGCCGGCGGAGGGCGTCAACCGCACTCCGCCCGGAATTCAGCCACCCATCAATAAACTTCGGCGAGCACTTCCACCTCCAAATCCCACAGGAGTGTTCCGGATAAGGTGCGGCCTACTTTCATTAATATTTTTTTTCAACTACATTGTCTGCCTAAATTGTAATAACCCGAACCCATATCATCTTGAAGATCCCAAATAGTATTTTATTAATGAAACTTCTTTTATATATAACTAGCTGAGCTCCGCATATATATATATATATATGTATATCTAATGCTTATATTGGTGGTACATTCAAGGCGAATCTAAGAAGCAGGGTGAACTCGTTCGTTTCGGGTTTTTAAAATTATTACATAATAATAAAATAATGTCCTATTCTATTAATAAAATGTAGTTATAAGAAAAGAAGGTCCGTAGAAAAGACTGAATTCGCATATAGGCCAACTAAAAGCCTTTATAAATAAAGGACAATAAAAATGTATTAACAATTCTACTTAAAAAAGTGCTGTGTAAATACTATAAATAAATTAAGAAGATGATGATTTCATGATAATCTTTGACTCGATCTAATCCAAAATACTGAAATTCGACTCAATCTAACCAAAGTTGACCCTTAATCATTTTGAACAGTAAGTTACAGAATCCGTGATTGCTCCGCAGTTTGTTGAACAAAAATAATTGCGTTTCAACTTGTCCTTACCACAAGTCCTTGTAAGTTTTTATATTTTCCGGACAATCTGCGAGCTTTGAGGCATGTAACGGAATACGATTGATGACTATCATTTATTTTGTTTATTTGCTAAGTATTGAATTTATTCGTGCACAAAATAAATATATTCAGGTAAAACCGATTGATCTAGTAGCCGACCCCAAATCTTGGGAATAATAAAGTCTAGGAAGATGATACGACATGATTAAATTAATTGACAACTACTTCAAATTATAGTTAAATGAGCTTTTGCCCTCATGTATCTCGGTTATCCCAGTACAAAGTAGCCCAAGGCGTTCCTCAAGAGTCAAAGTATCTCCATACCGAAATTCATCGATATCGGTGTAACGATTTAGGCATGAAAGCGTGACAAATAGACTGATAGATTAACTTTCAGATTTATAATATTAGTACGGATTAGTTTTATCAACCGCAGCGCGTTTTATCCACGTATATGTCAATTATCACGACCAAAAGTAACTTATGTCCGTCTCCAAGGCCCAATCTGTTTTTATACCACTTAATTCATCCAAACTCCTTTAGCAGCTTAGCCAAGAAAACCTTATGCCGTGAATAAATATTGGTAATACAATAAAAAAATGTGATAGGTCAGGGTTTTTTTTCTTTACGTATGGGACTGCTAAAATGATTGTACTCTGCCTGATGGAAAGCAAAAACAGAATCGAAGAGCGGTGGTCACCATACTCATTCATTCATTGCAAACAAAGCAGCATGGTGACATACACCACGGCGGCCTAATGATGTTTCTGCATCATTGGGCTTCCGGTCTCGCACTCAACAACGAAACACGATAGCACAAACGGTATCATTTTACGTTGATCTTCTGTGCGAGGGTAGTACCACCACGGACGAGCCGCACCGTTCGTGTTGAAATCAGCATGACTTCCAATTTAAGAGTAATAGGCTTGTTGTGACTTGGTTTATTTGTCAAACATAAATCCAGGATCTATCTTGATAGTAGATAGTCAACCTAGGCAATGCATACTACTTACTAGTATTTTTAATATATAGTATTAGTAACGTTTTCACATTTCAAAAAGTACATTACATATGAGACAACAGCCATTCTATAATCGACAGAGTTTTTATTCTTTACAAATAATACTTCTTCGCAACAATAATATATTTATTTATTGGTAACTAACATTCTTTATTTAAAGAATTATGTGTTTTTTTATATTTGCAATATGCGCATTATGGAATTATTCGAATGCAAATCGATAATTTCACTGCAGAGCGAGAATATTATACATTAATTAGCTGACCTAGCAAACTTTGTTTTGTCATATACAATATTTCTAGGAAATATTTGTTTGGTGCACGCGAAAAAAGATGTTGGCCGATGCTCAGCCTACCCGATATGCATACAAAATTTTATAAAAATCAGTCCAGCCGTTTCGGTGGAGTTTGGTAACAAACACCGCGACATGAGAATTTCATGTATTAGATAGTATATGAATACAAAAAAAAAAACTATAATTAGTCCTGTGGCAAGGAACCAGGTTTATTGAACACAAGTTACTTTATTTACCCAAAATGAATTTTAGACGGAAACGAGGGTGCAAACTATCTTACCATTAGATAAAAGTTTTCCCTGTTGACATAAGAGGAGATGGGGAAGTTAGGTAGGAAAACGATTATATTGCAATTACTGTAATTAACAGTTAGGGGAAAATCTTGTCTTGTTATTTAGTTGCTTTCTAGCTAATAAACAGGCCGTAAACATTATTGTTTATCTACATGTACCATAAGTTTTTGGAGTTATATAGGTTAATATAACAGGTTAAAATAAACAGAAGTAAGAAGAAACGTTGATAATACGTTTGATAGAGAGATATAGCAAATTTTTCTTTTGAGTCACTATTCTTTTATCTTGCTCTTAAAACATTTCATGTTCTCCTATCAAATCAAAGAGTTAAGCGTGATGGTAAGGAAAAAGAGGTCTTTGTTATTAAAAAAAGAGTATACCTAATAATACATAAAAAATAAAATCCTTTGTCATCGTAATAAAATTAAGCACATTATGGCGTAGTAATCTTAGTATCCAGCCCTCCTAGATAAGTTGACACTCTATAAACGTGAACGTTAATAGAATTCAATCAAATGCTTGCGAATAACGTTTCTTAACGCTGAGTCACGTGGTCAAAACAAAATATAAGCAATAATACAAGAGACAATCGCTGGAGTAAGCGTTTTTTAAAGTGGAGACCTTGTCTTGGCAAACTTAGTGTGGGAC
>PKRV01000251.1:3009191-3128308 GCA_003709505.1 Hyphantria cunea | reverse complement strand
GTCGGGTCTTCTCATCATCGATCCCACAGTGCCTAAAGACGAAAGTCTTCAATGCGTGCGTCCTACCCGTAATGACTTACAGAGCCGAAACGTGGACACTTACGGTTCGACTGGTCCATAAGTTCAAAGTTGCTCAGCGTGCAATGGAGAGGTATATGCTCGGCGTTTCTCTAAGGGATGGCATTAGAAACGAGGTGATCCGACAAAGAACCAGGGTCATCGACGCAGCCCACAGGATTAGCAAGCTGAAGTGGCAGTGGGCTGGCCACATTTGCCGAAGAACCGATAAATTATTTTCAAATATTATCACCTGAATTGGTAGTTCTAAATTACGCTTACGTAAACTTATTATTTAGTGGTTCAAAACTTATTTTTAGTTTTCACAGGTTCTGTAATAATAATGATATTTTTAAAACAATTATTTATTATATATCATATATAATTATATTATCATTGATGACAATGTACAATTTCCGTTGGGTATATTGTGTTAAAAGTATTATTTTCTTTTACAAACTTTACTTTTTTAACTTTAATATAGATTCTATGTATTAGAATTTACATGAGAACCCAGATTGATGATCTCATGAAATTAATTACCCAAAAAGCTCCTTAGCATCATGCTGGCTAGTTGTGATTCAATTAATCACAAAGGTTTAATATTTAAGAATTTCATTGTAAATTACTGTACCTTTCTATCTAAGTAAAGATTATAATTTTAACAATATTATCTGTACAATATTTCAGATCCGTGAAGAAAGGCATAAATTATGATCATTAAATTTTGTTTTATAAGCTTGCCAAAATAATGATATCAAAGTATCTGTTTAAGAAATATTATTACTAATTAATGTACGCGGTCCCATTTCAGAATAACTATTTTTAATGGACCAACGCGATAATACTGTTTTGCACATTTAAAAAGTTGCAATATTAGTTTTTAGTTAAACTTACCGATAGTCTATGGTTAGTGGTAAACAAAAAATTATCTAACCGCTATTTTTAAAACAGATCACAGTCGACTACCGTTTGCATTTCGGTCATCTTTCATATTCAGAAATCTTGATATCACTCTATGCTTTTACCTAAATCATGATGGTTTTATAATGCCTTTACTATTACTTATACTCTGAAATTAACTACAACAGAGAAGAACTGTTGCAAACTCTCGTAACACACGATTGTGTATTGACGATAAAACAAAATGGGTAAGTGATATATTTTTTAAATTAAGCCTTATATTTTATTAATTTGACAGCAAGGAATTATTTATGTTAGAAATTCTACTTTCTGACAATTTTCTCTGAGCTTTGGTTTCTTCGGGGCGAAGTAACTTGAAGATATTTACTATTTCATATGTCCCTGCTCAATGAAGATACCCACTATTCCATACGCCCTTGCTGAAATCTTTGAACCTTTTTTTTTCGAATATCGCCCCTGGTGGCGATAAATGGAATCTACTACTCCATTTATTAGTGTTAAGGGTATTTTGAAAATAATTTTGACGACAAGAATGTTCAAAGTCCCATCCGGTGGAGGTTTAATAGTAAGGAATATATCCTTACAGATATCGAGAATCGTATTTTAAAAACCAACTCATTTTTTTTTATTACAGACGATGTATCAGGCTCAAAACTTAAAATGCGCCATAGTTTCTGCACACCACGAACACCGAAACATTTACCCGCATCTAAAAATTGCTGCAAATCTGACATAAACTTTTTAAAATCTGGACAAATAAAGCGGGAAAACATTGTTAATAATCTTAGGAATTTGGGAGAGATCTACAAAAAATATGATCATGATGAAATCCCTGTCAAGGATTCGAAGTTCTACGATTTTGCTGATGTTGGAGATCGAAGGTCACTGACTAATTCAGAACTAGACAAACTCGAAATGAAAATTTTTAAAAATATGTCTCAGGAACTTCAAACTGACGATAACTCGCTCACTAGTCTGGAGTCTAATATTAAATTCTTTAAAACTACGGTGCAACAGATATTTGATAACTTTTATGCCAGTATGCAGGACTTTGAGCATTATAAAAAAAGATTTTATGAAATTCTTGCCAAAAACGATACGGAAGCAGTTGCCGATATGGAAGACTTCATTAAAGATATGATACAGCACATAATGTCCTCGGACACATCAATATCAAACGAAAGTAAGAGGTCATGCGACAGTCAGAGTTCAGATCGTTCTAAGAACAGTGACGACTCTCTAAAAGACAGAGAGACAGAACCTTCTACAAAAACCTCTATTCACTTGCAGGACACTTTCACGTTGACCAGTCTCAACAAAAAATGTGATATCGAGAGCTTGGCACCTCTAGTGGAGGCTTACAAAAATGAAGAATGTCTCACCGATTCTAATTTAAACGAAAAAAGGTTTGACAAAGCAAAAGGAAATGCGAAAGAAGAAGTTTTCAATATTTACTTGCTTAGCGGCAATCCTTGTGTACAGATCAAAATGAACGATCGCAATCTATTGTCGGAAATAAATATTAAAGAACCCTCGAAATCCCTGGAGCACGGCAAACAAGTAGCATCTGCAGAGAACATGATTAAAGTGGCTGCCAAAAAGATGGAACTTGAGAAATATGTAGAACAGGAACAAGAAGAATGCGATGCCCCGGATAGAGAAATACCTGTCAAAGTTTCTTGTGCCAAGAAGAATATTTACCTCGACGAGGACTTCAGTCATGATCGTGAATCTGAAAAATCTTTTATATCCAAAATATGCAACTTTTTGTGTCGTAAATTTCGTAAATCGTGAGGTCATGTCGTTATGTTTTTAATAAATACAACTTATTACAATTATAACAAATACTTTATTGTGGACTAGATTCAGAATAAAATAAGTCATGATTC
Organism: Hyphantria cunea; assembly: GCA_003709505.1. Lineage (NCBI taxonomy): Eukaryota > Metazoa > Arthropoda > Insecta > Lepidoptera > Erebidae > Hyphantria > Hyphantria cunea. The sequence continues at coordinate 3,125,438 of PKRV01000251.1, read as the reverse complement.
ACTATTCTCCTCAAAATTGATTAAATACCAGCGAACCATAGCTATATGTTTACTTAAGTGTAAGGCGAATTCTTTCTTCATGTGTAAAAAATCCGTGATATCGGTCAGATCTAACAGTACGAAGGCTTGGCCATCGATCTCCTCTTGTTTAATTTTTTCCGCGATGAGCTTGCAGTCGTCTGTGTTACTCAGGTAAGCGTAAACATCATCGACGGACCAGTCTAGAGGATTCGGAGACAGTTTGACATTTTCTTTCATCCACGGCATGGTCGCTTCTTTCTCGAACATCTTGTTTTCAGATGGCAGAGAATCGTAAGAACCGAACTTGAGCTTTTTTAGTTCGGGTTCCTCGGAGTCCGACACGTCTGAAATATTTTTGGCGTCTCTGGAAATCGTACTGCTTTCATTGGTCTCCGTATCGCTATCGTGTGAGATCTGTTTCTTCGTGCACGTATTGCTGTATATAGTTTGCATATCTTTTTTATTCCAATGAGCTTCTTTCATTTGGATAGCAAAGTTTGGAAGCTTGGCACCACGAGTTTTCATTTCAAGCTTCGGGTAATCATTCTTTGGTTCTCTTTTCCGACGTTGGGCGCGTTTGTACTCGCCGCTGTCGGGCGAGTTGGGGCGCGTGCCTGGCTCCGAGCCTGGCGCGGAGCCGCCGCTGTGCTCGCTCGCTATCGACTCCACGTCTTTGTTGCTCTCCGTCTCCTGCGTCAGTTGCGGCTCTTTTTCTCTCTCTTTTTTCTCTGCGGCAACCTTTTTCCTTTTTTTGCGACCGTTTAGACTGCCCTTTGGACGACCTCGACGTTCTGTGCCGTTATCTAAAATAAAAAATATTGTTTTAAAATTACATTGGTATGGCCTGGTTGCTAAACAATTTATTTAATTTCTAAGTTGGGTAAGCTTTTCATCATATGCAATTTCTAAGTCAAAAATAAATAAAAATAAAAAGTTTGAAAAATCAAACATTGGTAAACATCTGCCGAGTCAAAAAGTCGTTTGTATATTGTATTCAATGCACGCATACAATGGTTACACGCGCCGTTTAATGTAACAACAGGGCGAGTTGAACTTACGGAAAGTGGACTTGTCGACGTTCTGACAGTCGTGCGGGCAAGTTTCTTTGTAGTAATCGGCGGGCCCGAACAGGTTCGGGCAGGCCTGCAGGCTGCGGCAGGCCTGGCTGCAGAAGCTCTCCACCTGCCGCCGCGAGCGCGCTATCGCCACGTACGCATAGTGCGTGCTCGTCTTCAACCTGACGGACACCAAACATCATTTTATACCTCTATAAGCTACCTCCTCTAGGGAGGGGTTCACTTTTTTTTAATTGTTAAAGATGCACCTTTAAGAAATCCACATTTAATTTGTACTTTTAAATAGAAAAATGCAGTAAAAATATTATAATTTCTTAAATTTATCAAAAATAATTATGTATTCGATTTAAATTATAGTTTCAATTAAAGCTTCTGAAAAATTCAATTAATATTACCAGGAAATTGGGTCATGAAAAAGTCTATTTTTAACAAGACAACACCACACATTGTGAATTAATAAGATTTAACAAAAAAATTATATACTTACTTTGCTCTTAACATTTCAAGCCTCATTCCCTCCTCTGGTGGTTCCTCAGCCTCCCAGTCCTTCAACAACTTAGCAGGCTTGTATGACGCCGATATAATTTTATTCAGCACTTCCTTGAGCACTAACGACAGTGGTCCCGGGCCCACATACCTTGGTAACCGTGACAGTTTATTCCTGCTAATCGATGGACCAGAATAGCACTTATAATTAATGAAAATTCGATCACACCATTCATCCGATTTGCTATCAGTACTGGCTGCCTTTTCTTCGACAGGTTTCGGTAGTTCCTTTTGTTTATTCATATTAGGAATGTGTAAAGCATAATCGTTGCTATCGCACCATCCTACTGGGAATAGCAAGTCACTGTCCTGGGCAAACCAATATTTTTCCCCAATCGGTAATAATTCGACACATAACATGTGTTCCACGATGGCAACAACATTTGCCACATGGATCTCTTCATGATTTTGTGGGTTAACAGCTTCTAACTTCATGTTTACTTTAATATCTTTCAGCGGCATTTTGGTCCCGAAGCAATAATCAGGGGCTGGAACTGATGACGTTATTGTAAGATAATCATCCCAATCGAAGTTTTCTTCTTTCCATATCTTCGGTGATTTAAAACTTAGGCCATTTTTCTGGGCCCATCCTATTGGATAAATATATGGGTGCATGGAGTCACACAACCAGGCCATTTTAGTGTCTTCGTAATCTTCGGCGTGGTCGTCGATCACTACGAGGAAGTGGAAATTATTGAACACTTTGGTAACGGTGGCAGGACGAATGTACTTCATGTCTTGTGGATCTAAGGCTTCCAGTTTCATACCGCTCACGAAGTTGTGAGATTCTAAATGTTGGTTCGGCTGTAAAAAGGAAAATATCAAATTAGTTTTGTAGGGCGATAGGGTTACCAGTGCAGAAATAATTAACGTCTTTGGTTCCTTTGATCGTTTATTCTGGTTTCTATGTATTTCATACATATAATGACAAACTTGTGCTTATACATATAACCCTATGTTGGGAGTGATGAGAACTGCGGGACTATCGCTCAACACCACCAACCTACGCTACGTGAGTGTCCTAAGAGGACTGCGGGGCTATCGCTTTAGAAGACCTCAATACTTAGCAGAACCTGGTAACTGCGGGGCTATCAATCAGGTTAGCTATGCCTACTGGACACCAGAGTGGACTGCGGGGCTTTCGCACTTCGTCTAGCTAACCTAGTCGCCTGACTGTACGGAGGCTGCGCGCCTGTTTATATAGGCCTAGTGTGATCACTTCGACGATGTGATGCGCGTCGGATGAGACAGATAGTCGATGTGCGAGGGAGAAAGTATTCGGATTCACGCGTAGTACGTTGTTGTCTGCTACGTTTCCCCCTCTCGTGCTCTTTTAAAGTCCCGTGAGAGCACCAGCCTCTTTACGAGGTCTTCCTCTTCGACGAGACATAGTTTGGCAAAACATCATCTCTTCTCTCGAACGTACGGAATACGGAATTCAAGTACTACGGTACCTACTATTAAGCCATATATTTGTGAAAGAGAATAAAGTTTGTTATTATTTTATTACATCTGGTGGCGTATCTTGATCTCTTTGTGGTGATGGTGCTTCTGCCTTTGGTAAAACCAATGTGAGTTCCCTAGACCATTTCATAAAGTCATTTAGAGGCTCCTCTAGATTGGCTTCAAAGGTTATAGCCCTCGGGGCTTTCAGTTGAATTTTGTCATTGCACAACTGCAATATCCTTCGGAGATCTTTCGCAGGTAACTGTGCCAATAAAGCTCTTTTTTCACAAACAAATTCATTTATTGTTTCACTCGTTTGCTTCTTTGCAAATATTTCTAAATAAATATCGTGAGGGCGTTTTTGAGGTGCGACAGCTGACCGGATCGCCCCTAGTGCTGCATTCCACTTCTTTATAGTTGGTTTTACACCAATCTACCATGTTGCAGCTTTTTCTGTGATAACTAAAGACAGACCTTCCAAGGCGTCTTCATCAGAAATTTTCTCCACCTTCTTAAGCATGGTTATTTTCGTGAGAAATTCCTTCACTTTATTGAAACAACGTTCACCATTGTATTTTGCACGACACTGAGCAAAACACTTGGTAGCCATTGCTTTCAATTGTAGTTTATTTCATATATAGCTGAACTGCTGTATTGCGTCTAATGGCAAATCTTTAGATTCAGACATTATAAAGCTTTTCAATGCGGGTAGTTTTTCACAAATTAGTGGGTAGTTTACAGTTTTTTTCACGTGTGTAACCTCCTCGGCTTTCAACCCACCGGGGTTTGCGGCGGGGCGGTGTGTCGGAATCGAACCGACTAAAACCACACGGTGTGCCACTCTGCGCCTGAGACGGGAGAGATCCGGGAACAGCTTTCTTACGCTTTCCGGACCCCTCCCAGCGCTAGCCCGCACTAAAGCGCCCGTCTCTAGATGTTATATCCTCTAAATTTAGGCGACGTACGGGCTCACGCGTAACTTCGCCCCCTCGCGGCTGTCCTGTGAAGTGGATGGAGGGGAAAACCCGTCCCACCCATCCGCGGCCACACTCAGGGCGGCAAGAGGTGCTGGTAGGCGCGCCTCCGCCGCCCAGTAGGCGCGCCTCGGATCGGGTCCGAGTGGAGATCGTCCTCCAGGGCCTTCTCCGCCGCCTCCTTCTGCGAGCTGCCTTCCTCGCAGAAGGTCGCGACCGCGGTAAAACTGCTCTCGCCGCCGGCCATGGTCGCGTACGACGGCCGGCAGCGAGAGATCTCCTCCGACGACTGCAGTGAGGGTACGACGCTGCGGCGCCTAAGCGGGGCACACCGCCAGCGTGTGCTGGGCCGAGTCCTCACTGCAGTCGCAGTGGTGGTAGGCGGGACGCAATTCCCTCGGCGCGACCGAGTGCAGGTATTTCCCGAAGCAACCGTGCCCGGAAAGCACCTTCGTCTGTCGGAAGGAAAGGGTCCTGTGCTGCCGCCCTGCCCACTCGAGGATGACCGGCAGGAGGGCGTCCACGGTGGCGAAGGCAGCACGTGAAGTCTCCAGCCGCGAAGACCAACGATCCGTCGTGGCTCGACGGGCGGCTTCACGCCACTCGCGTACCTCTTCGGGCGGAGGACGCATGCCACTCTCCGCCCGGAGGTTGAAACAGCCCCTATACTAACCTATCTGGTATACAGTGGTATAGCAGGTGGAATTGTTGCTAAGGAGAGGGCTCTGTCAAGCAGTGGACTGTTGAAGGCTGTGATAGATCACATGGCAGCACAAAGCTCATCAACCTACCTGGAACAGGTCTGCGGGTGTAGGTTCTTGAATGGACTCCTCGGCGCTTTGTCGCAGCTGTGTGCTCAGTTTATTCTTGCATGAAAACTTATTCACCTTGCCAGGATACTTGAATTGCCACGGCGAACCCTGTAATACATATTGTAATGTTTTAACCACGGTTCTAAAGTTCACATTTTAAGCGTTTTCGGACCAAATGATACTAGTCAATAATGATGGTTTTTTATGGTATAGGGACAAATGAGCCTGTTATGGAAACTTCAACTCAAAGAATCAGTGCTCAGAATCAAGAAGAGTGGAGATGACTCCGGTAACTTTGCTCTTTCGATGAAAAGCGTCGAAATGTGATGTTGATCGTATTTCGATGTCACAAACTCTCTTCTAAGTCTCCATCAAATATTCACTTAATATTAGATGGGCATAAAACTTTCAAGAGCGCTATTTATAAGTATGTATATGTCTAAAGGCTAACAATTTTACTCCTGTCCACATTTTAACGACCCAACTTTGTTTATTCATTTCATTATGGTAGTGGCAAGCGGCCTTACGAAACGGTACAGTTCTTTATCATTTCTCATCAACGCTGTAGGTCGCTTCATCCTTTGATACAAGTCCCCGGTTAGATACAAAACTAGTTGTGGATCCTCTAAATACAAACATTATTAAAACTTTTTATGTATAGAAAAATAATAATAAGTTTCAAGGGGTGGCGTAACCTTATTTTGTCAGTTAGCGATTCTTAGAAGCTTTCGAACCATCAGTGACGCCACCGTTCTGTTTTCTTTCTTTAAACTCTTATATTCAGCAGTGGTCTTTACCACTTAATCTCTTCCACACTAATAAATGAACAAACTAGTCTACTTATTAAAAAAAAATTAACTTTAAGCTAATGTTCTGTGTTAATATTAAGGCCCCGTTTCACCTATTACACATAATTACGGGATAGTTTTCCTGACACATCTATCACAATCCAAATGGAAGAATACGTCAAATTATCGATAAGTTATACGAAACTTACCTGTAACAAGTGAGAAAGGGCCTACAGCTAAATAACGTTTATTAAAAAAGAAGTTATTAATTGAAATAGAAAGTAAGTTGCACTTAGATATTCAATGCATACTATTTAATAAACGTGCAAGAAACGAGCTATCAATAAGTTTCAATTAGTATTCTCGGGATTGAGGTCAATACTGGTACGTTATCACAGTAAATACATTAAAGTATGTTATATTCATACAATATCAATCGTAGTTTGCGCCAACTATTTGAGTTAACAGATTTGAAAAACTCAAACATCGCAAATCAGCATCCGATCCGAGTCGATAATGGTGTTATGCGCTTAACTTTTAGCACCAGTTTAAATTTAAGTTCTGGTACCAGATCGCAGTAACTTCTTACAGGTCCAATTTAAAAAACTGTTAGATAGTCTACAAATGAATGAGGATACATACAGACTATGACTAATCAGGCCACGGCCAAAACGAGTATTATTAAAAAGTGGGCAAAACCGATGGGAATTATTTATATAAGAGCTTCTATTGTAATGCGCGGCTAAAGTTAAAAGCTTGTGACAGAAACGTTACATTTAAGAGAGGTGCATAAAAATAGGACAGCTAGTTTATAATATAATAATTATTTTTAGACGACTTAGAGATCTGGCATCGGCATAATATATATCTAATACTTTTGAACGAATAATTTTTGTATAAATATCAGAAACAGCGCCAACGATTTTCATAAAATTTAGGGGGTTTCGGGGGCGGTAAATCGATCTAGCTAGAATTCATTTTTATATAATTCACAAAGAAAATACCGAACAAAACTCGGTCACCCCTGGTACATCTAACTTAAATGAATTATATCCTGCTTTAACAAGCGTAAATACCAGTTTAACGACATTGACTAGTTTTTATCGTTATCTTTAGGTCCCGAGTGTCTGGGCGAACATTTAAATGGCTGAAACATACAGTGTACGGAGCGTAAAGGGTTGATTGGTTTTGTATCGTATAACAGTTAATTGGCAACAACTATAACAAGTAAATAACAACCTTAATCTTCTTATTATTAATCATCTACGATAAATCACAATTGACTGTGATTTTCTTTCGTATCTTCAGGAGTTTGCTCCGCTCTAATGCAGTTCGACGCATATACGGCACACGCTCCCCACCCGCTGACTGCCCCTTCCGTTAACCGTCTCATCAGTAACACGCAACACCATTACAGAAATATTGGTGCACAATATGAGAAAAAAACAAACAACTTGACAATGAATTTTTTGGCACGCTACCAGTGGTTACCGATATTTAAGAAACTATATTTTCATATGTAAATATGTTCATAGCCCAACCATAGAGGCGCTCATAGCCCAGTTGCACTCGGCGATTAGAAAAAATCACCGTGGGTAAGCAATGACGGCGCGGTCAGTACCTGGATGGGTGACCGCTGGTGACATGTTACCATGAATGAGCATCTCCGTGATTAACGTTGAGGTCACGTTAAGCAGTCGGTCCCGGTTGTTGTCATACGATAGCAGTCGTGAAGCTAAATTAGAGGCTTAAAAACATCCAAAGGCAAGTTATGTAGCCACAACGTATTCTTGCAAGTCCCAATCCGCACTTGGCTAGCGTGGGGACGTACGGCCTCAACCCTCTCCTGAGAGGAGACCCGAGCCCAGCAGTGGGACATTATGGGTTGTTGATGATGTAAATATGTTATTATAAAAATTAAATTAATGTTAAGATGATATGTTATACATATTATATGTAATTTTATATTCACTCACCCCTCAAATAATGCCCTTATGGTACTTTACTAACAAATCCAGATTGCTGGTAAATACGCTTACACACTCCAGATACATTTAACTCAGACAGAAGAAATAATAGTAGTCATCGCATATTTGTTTGTTTTGTGGGAGGAGACCCTCGACGTTGGTCTAACAGCCGATTACTAACTCATGGATGTCCTCCGCTCTGGAGAGAGGGCGAAGGGATCTGTCAGACTTTTACTGACTAAAACCCCCGGACGGACTGAGAGAGAGGTCAGGATCTCCCTCTCCCTTTCCGCAGCCTCGCTTCAGGTTTCGCAGAAGGACACCACCGCGTCCCAGGACTCCTCGCCCTCGACCATAGAACGAACTACGGCCGGTAGCGAGAGGTCACTGCCTACTACAGAGATGAGGGCACGGCCCCTCCCAAGCGGTACATTCTGCCAGCGTATGCTACTCCGTATCCTCCCGACAGTCGACGCAGTGGTGACACCGAGCGTCCGGCTCCCTGCCTATGCGACACAGGAACCGCCCGAAGCTGCCATGCTCCGAGAGGACCTGCGTCACACGGAACGAGAGGGAGCCGTGCCTTCTCCCGAGCACGAACACTGGCCGGATGGCCTCGATGGTGACGAGGCCAGCAGAACCTGTGAGACCGCTGCCGTCGCGTACCATTACATCAACAACCAGAGGGGACATCAAGGGGCATAGTTGGTCTCAAATATAAGTAGCATAAATTTACTTTTATCAACAGTTATCTGCTAGCGAAAGTCCCGTCAAAATCAGTGACACCATTTCAGAGAGTCGGGACAAGCAGACACACAAAAATTTTGAAAATTGTTTTTTTAAATGTAACTTCTGTATTTACTATACATTTGGTGAACGATTTGTGATTACACATAGATATTTCAGTTTATTTCTATAGATTAAAAATTTATAATTTAGGCATATTAACACACTATTTCATTTCACTTTCACTTTAAAACTACATAAAGTTACGTTGAAATATTAAAACATTTTGATACACAAAACAATGACGCCTTATCAAGGCAAGTCAACGAGTCGAAAAGAAAGGAATGCATCTAGAGATATACCAGAGCAATGACCAAAGTAATTAGTTGAGAAATATATACTGAACCCGATGTCAGGGCAGAGTTGTATTATAGGAAAGGGACAATATCTTAATTTAACTTCCATTACTAGTCGCTATCCGAGATGACAAATCTTAGCAAGTATACTGACTACACGGTTGGCCTAGTGGTTTCAGTGGTCGCCACACCACTTCCTACTGCGCCAAGTGTTGTGGGTTCAAATCCTACATGGGACAACACTTTGTGTGATCCATAAGTTGTTGTTCTAAGTCTGGGTGTACTTTGTTCCGTTTCCTGTATGTTTGTAAAGATCCCCGCGACACAGGAATGTATATTCCTAATGCGGGAGTTGTCTTTTATTAAAAAGAAAAAAGAAAAGAATGAATAAACTATAGAACCAAGGGAGATTTGGCAAGGGTGCGGGAACTTGCGAACGTATCAGGCTTAAAATGGAATTAAGGCTTAATGTCACCTCAGTCTTAGCTTTCTAATATCTATATGATCTGAGGAATAGACAATCTGTAGAAACATTGAAATTCAACCTTTGAATGAACACAGCTATATGTAATCTTTTATTTATGTAAAACTTTCTTTAGGCGCGTTTACCACTTTTTGAGTGAACAAAAATCATTGGACTCCCGTCATCGTCACCGAACGCTTTTTTAATGGAATAGGTCACAAAAAGCAGACATATTGCCACGATTACCACCACCCATGGACACCCGCAACACCAGAGGCATCACAAGTGCGATGCCGGTCTTTGGGGTATGGGAAGGGGGATTATTACATAAAAAAATTGAAAAACCCCTACGTAAGCACTTAATCGAGTAATCATACGCCAAAAATGCCTTACATCATTTTGGTAAAGAGATGATACTTTTATATTGATAGACCCATATTAACAAAACAGCTAAGAACCACCGCAAGGAAACTAGCTTTCAAATGAAAAAAAGAATTTTCAATGAAATCGGTCCGTCCGTTTTTTGCGTCAGGGGTTAAAAATAAATTATGTATTTTTCGTAATGGGTATTTTTCTATCCGATTATTTCAAGTCTTATGTCTTTTGTGGCAGCTTATGAATACTTCAATCGCTGAATAACCAATGTAAACAACCAACTTAAATATAATAAGTCTGGGGCCTTCCAAACCCGTCTCAAAGGACATTTCACGAACTTAATTTAACTTCATGTTAGTACCACAACATTGTATACATACAATATGTTTCAGACATGTGTTTCAGGGCTAGAAAGCTACAATTTTCAGTTTACAGCCAATTTAGCATTACTAACTTTACTCCACATAACTTGTTCCTGTGGCGAACGGGTTTGGTGTTCCGATTGATGAAGATTCCTGTGTGAATCGCACCGCTGAACGCAGTCACATGACGATCCCACTGCTCACGTTGCAGCTTTTTTTTATGGAATAGGGGCAAACGAGCAGTCGTATCGGGTAATGGTCAGCGATTACCGCCGCCCAGAGGCGCACCAGAGGCGTCATAAGTGTGTTGCCGGCTTTTGAAGGATGGGGAGGGAGATGGGATGTGGGCCTCTGGTATCCTCACTCATTCACTCCACACAGCGTAAGCGTTGTTTCACACATTTTTTCGTGAGGCCCTGGTATCACTCCGGTCGAGCCGTCGTTATCAGTTTCAGTGTACACGTAAAATTCCATTCCAAGCATTGGTCTCCTATTGTCTACATTTATAAATATATATACCGTGATTCGGAGGTCACATTAAGCAGTGGGTCCCGGTTATTATAATAGGATAACAATCGTGAAGCTTAGCTGGAGGCCTTTATGCAGCTTAAAACATCCACCGGCAAGATTAACTAGCCACAACATAGTCTTGCCAATTCCCAACTGCACTCGGCCAGCGTGGAGACGTATGGCTTTAACCTTCTACTGAGAGGAGACCCGAGCCCATCAGCGGGCCGTCATGGGTTGGTGATGATGATGATGTCTACATTTTCGTTACACAAAATTTTCTCAACTAATTTTTTAGTCCTATGCCTTGTCCAAGGCAATAGGCTTTTTTTTTTATAAAAAGTGGATGTTTAATGCGTCTAAACCTGCTTTTCTGTATTCATTTACGTAATTGTTTGGAGGACTATGTAAGTAGTCGCTAGTTGAATTAGAAGTTTATGAAAACCTGTGAAAAAGGAAGTTTTGAATCCGATTTAATAATTTCCTAAATCCTACGAACGGCTCAAACCACTGAGCCTAGAATCCCGAAATGTTGCATGTAGGTTCTTTACATAACTTTTATATCTACATATATAAATAATGAGCTGATTTGGAAAATTCTTTTATTGTTAAACAGCTCGCTATCGAGGTGGGCTATAGGTTATTTGCTATCCCGATATGACCAATATTAGCCGAGTATCAATTAAAATGTTGCACAACCAGGAGAAAATTATTCCTTTAGTGAGCTTTGATTGCGTGCGCTGAGTAAACGGTTAAAGTTCTGCAAAAAGAAAGTATGGAAGAATTGTTTCCCTTTAAAGTTTTAACTTTTAGCTTTGACTGGCTCTGTGGCGCAGTGGTAGCCTACGATACTGCTGTTCGAATCCTGGCTCGGACCAAATGTTTGTATGATCTGCAAATATTTGTTTCGGAGTTTGGGTCTTTTCTATGTATAATATGTATGTATTTACAAAAAAAATGTATTTATGTTTTCTGCTGCTTAGTTTGGGACTAGATGGCGGTGTGTGTTAGATGTCCGAAATATTAATTCATTTATTTATTTTAAAAAAAACTCAGCAAAAGCATGACTATCTTTTAAGCTCAATATAACCTTCATTAGTAAAAATTCGTTGATGCTGTTATAACATAACGTTACGGGTAGGAAGGGTCAGCTAGTTTACGGAGTAGCATAAGCACGTGTAGTTCCTTTTTCGAATGTTCGCCCTCCGCAAACGTCAAATTTATAAATCTTGCTAAAATGGTCAAAAGAAACTTTTGGGACTCTTATAAGTTTCAACATGTATCCAATAGCCTGTGGTACTAGCGCGGATACCCGATGTAGATTATTATATTTCTTGGAAAAAAAAGAAGATTTTCTTAATTCATTCGTTTATATTTCAATGCCAACAATATTTTGCTTTGTTTTTTCTCATATTTCCTTAAAGTATCAAACTATCTTGACCTTTTAATTAGCACATTCAGTTCTGAGTTGCCGCTGTTAAAATTCCCTGTCCCCGTCTGATTTTAAGGGAAGCAAAAGAGACTCAAACAAAAAAGTGAATAATTTAAAAAGTTTTATTTCAATACGAGCTTTTATTACTTGTTAATAAAAACAATAACTTTAAGCCCTTTAATTTGATACCCGTATTGGGTGTTAGCCGCCATTTTGTTACGGCGGCCATTTTGGATTAAAAATAGTACCGATTGAAAATAATTGCATTGTCATCATAACTAAAGTTATATTTGAAATTTCAGCTCGAATAGAAATCGGGGAGTGGATCAAATTAGAATTGGAAGATTTCATACCAGACAAACATCGGGACAGGTGAAATAAATAAGTAAAAGCTTGTAAAAATAAATCACAATTGTGTGAATCTTATTTCCGTCTACTAATCTAAATGTCTAACTAGTAAGAAGATATTTTTATACAAGAAAACCTCTAAATTGGTGAAAATGTTTGATGTAGATCAACTAGGTCAAGGCATTAGTTCAAATGTAGCGTAAAAATACAATTTTCTCAATTGATTGGAGTTAAAATTTTACTCTGGCGTAGATTTCGGAAATTTGAAAAAGAGCCTTCGTTGGTTTTCAAACTAGTTAGGTATCCTATTTTTTATTATTATTTATACGTTAAAATAAAGAGATCAAACAAAAATTGAATTATTAAAAAAATAAAACCTGACTGCGTCAATATCATATATAAAACATAAAAGTTATATATACTTGTATTCGTAATAACCTTTAAAATAATCTTTATATTGATACTACATACCTGATGTACTTAGAAAATATTTTTCTTGAGATTAATTTTTGGCTTTAGAATCCTTAATTTAGTTTTTTTTTAAATTTTGATTTACTCAGTGTTGCTCTCACGACTAAGACGAATCTATTGATACCACTGATACAAAAATACGACAAGCTGTTTAAGTTCTAGGGTGAGCTAAAGAATTTTTTTGGCCCATGGATACCCGCAACACCAGAGCGCTCTTATACATACATTCATACACTCGAAAATAAAACTCGCAGGCGGGTAAAGGCAAACTTGGGTTTATGTGGTAAACCTAATACCTAAACTTCGCTACCACAATATAATATTACTAGCTGACCCGACGAACGTCATTAACCCATAACAATAAAAAAAATTAGGGGTGGGGTCACCCTTGTCATTTAGGGCTGTGAAGAATAGATGATGGTAGATTCTCAAACCTACCCAATATGCAGAAAAAGTTTCGGAGGAGTTTGGTCACAAACACCGCGACACGAGAACTTTATAAATTAAATTAAAACCTATAGATTTCAATACACGTATGTGCATTTCTTTCAAAGTATAAATGCCACAAATATTGTTATTCTAATATACTGTCAACTAGTTCAACCTTTGAATGAAGTTCACCCTCAGGTTTGTGACATCTGAAGCCAGTCGTTCTGTCGAAAAACCGCTATTTATATTAAACCTTTTGTACTAGTAGTTGTTGAACCCCAAAATAATTTTGTGAACTTTACAGTTCAGGCTAGAAAAATGATGAAATTTTAGAACTTAGCCATAGAATTAATTTACAAGAATATAATGATTTGCACGAATGGGCCGGCTCGACCGGAGTGATCACTCACTTGACCGGACCACGGCCAAGTCAGTGAGGATACCGGAGGCCCATTCCCCAAAGGCCGGCAAAGCACCTGTGACGCCACTTTTATTGCGGGTGTCGTGTGTCGGATAATCGCTTACCATCAGGTGATACGTCTAATCGTTTGCCCCCTATTTATTTCGACGAATATTCCATGCACATATATTATATACATTAAAAATGTAACTTACCTTATTGGTCACAAAGCCGAAGCTATTCAGTCGAGGGTTGCAGAAGAATATCCAGAATTGCGACAAATCGTCGTCAGCGCCATCATAGCGAAGCAGGAGACGGCCGCCAACATTCTCACACACCTAAAAACAGAATTGGAGTTTTACTTGTCTTTGTAGGTATACCTAAGTGGCGGTTGATTTAATACCTCTTGAGCTGGTATGTCTCTGTATGAAAATCATAACTTCATTATGTCACACCCGGCCATGTCATTCTGAAGCAGTCAGAACCTCTTCTATAGTAAACAATTTATTTTTAAACATCAAATCTTCAACCGCATTTAACAGTTTATTGCTAGACATAGGTCTCTTCTTCGGAATATATACATATTACAACAAGATATATTCAGATACCCAAATACACTGGAAGTTGAAACCACAACCTCTAGCTAAGCAGTCAGCTAGCAGTTGCTATATACATAAATACCAATTTTATAAATTCGGAAGTGACTGTCTGTCTGTTACATTTTTACGGCTAAACCAAAGCATTGATTTCAATGAAATGTGGCATCGAAATACTTTGATTCTTGAGGAACGACATAGGATATTATTTACTGCGATAACCCAGACACACACAGGGGGAGCCGCGAGCAAAATCTCGTTTAGAATATTACTAGTTTTTGACCACGTGAAATTCCGTGAAATTTAAATATGACCTGATTTATTTCAATATAATCAAAACATATCGCGTAAAGTGTTACATAAAGTCTAATTAAGAAAGAACCTCCTATTTTTTTGAAGATGCTAATAGGTACGTCCCGTCCTTTGAAAGTCTGCCACATTTAGTTAAGAAATACCAAACTTGCCTAATTCATATTATCATCGGTATTAGTGCTCATAACCATATTATGTTTGAATTTTATCTTAATATATTATATAACAGTTATGTTGCGTTTATGTAACAGTGTTTGTTATTAAAAAGAAATCACGTGCGACGAACAATCTGTCGTTATCTTAGCATGGGTTCACAACCAATCTAATGGTGTATTAATTTACGTATCGCTGCATTCTACCGCACCAGTTATTTTCATGAAATTTGCCATGGGCCTACTCTGATTTCTGAGGAAGGACTTAAGCTACTCAATACTGCGATAGCCGACAGACACCAGTTCCGCAGGTAAATGTTATGAGTTTAATGAACATAGTGGGCTTCCCGTTTTTTACACTTATTCTTTTTTATGGAATAGAAGGCAAACGAGCAGACGTATCGTTTGATGGTAAGCGATTATACGGCCTTTGGGGGATGGTGAGGGGAATGGGTGAGGAGTTTTCGGTTTTCTGCGACTCTGCTCTCTGGTGACGTGGTACCTCCCACGGTGAAACGGTTTTTTCGTTATTAAGCTCTCATTACCTAATTTTAACTGAAAGCTGCACGATTCAGATGACATTAAAATCTCAAAACCTTTGTGTATATTTTACATAATCTGCTGTAAACACAAGTCACTTGGTCCACTTAGCACAACTGTAATACATACTAGTCGAAACAAAAGGGCCACCACGTTTTTACAGTATTCTCATGAATTCATGAGGTTCCAGGGTTGATTAATGATTAGATTGGATGATTTAATTAATTTTCATTGTAACCAGCATAAAAAAAATGAAGGAAGCAAAATAAAATAATAAATGGACCACTTTATAAAAAAAATATTTTTTTTAAAAATTAACGGCGAGTTAAATTTTAAGTAAAAAAAAGTAAGTAGTGATTTCCTCAATATCTGGTTTGCCCTCCTCGTTTTTTTAGGCACTCTTGAAGCCTGGAAGGTAAACTCTCCACCGGGTGTGCTACTGTTTCTTGAGGAATTTGTTCCCAGCTTGTTTTTAGAACGTTTATTAGCTGTCTTTTATTGTGCACGGGTTGGTTTGTGCTTCGAACACTGCGTTTCAGTAAATCCCACATGTGTTCAATGGGATTGAGATCTGGACTGTTTGCAAGCTACGGCAGTACCTGTATACCAGCCTCCTCTAGGGCTTCTTGGTAGCCCTAGCTGTATGAGCACCACCATTATCGTGCATCAGATGGAATCTTGCTCCAATTCTCTGTGCATATAAGACCATAGGGGGTCTGATGACCTCCTCGATATAACGTTGAGTTGTAATTGTGCGTTCGTTGAGAATTGCCAACTCGGTTCTACCTGATATAGAGATTCCTCCCTACACCATAACATTGAGGCCCCCAAAACTGTCACTTTCATGGATACAAGCATCCTAAAATTGCTCACCTTTACGCCTCCAAGCCCTAATGCGACGATCATCACTAAAATTTTAACTTTGCACTCATCCGTAAACAATACTGTGCTGCAATCACTCATATCCCATGCCAGATACCGGCTTGCGAACGATAATCGGTTTGCACGATGAAAACTTGTAAATGGTATCCGTACTACGCGTCTCCCAGAGAACTACTGGTCCTCGCGTAACCGGTTTCTGATGGTTCGATCACTAAAACGTGTACGTCGTACGTCGCCTGCTGCAAAAGGTTTTGTAAGGAACGGACGGTTATTTAGCGTTCTCTGCGCGCAGTCAAGCGCACGTAGCGGTACTCCTGTGCGGTAGTTGCTCGAACTCTGCCAGATCCTCGTCTCCTGCTTAGGCTTCCAGTCCCTTGAAATCGATTCCAAGCATTCTGGATCGCTCGCCGGGAAAAACTCAGCTGCAACGCCACAACGCTGCGAATAAACTTCATGAAGCAATGTTATGGTCCTAGTTACAGTTGGTAAGTCCACATGCCGTCGAATTATCGGCATAACTTTTTCAAAATGTTAATTCAGCCACTTATTAAAAAAAACTTAAACCGTTCTTGACAGAAGCGTCACTTTGACTGAGTTAAAATCCGTCTTAAATATCGGGTAGAATCAAGTGTTTACAATTAATTATCAAAAACTATCCACTTGAAACAATTATGCAGCTGGAATACTCAAAAAATGTTTGTAAACAAATAAGGTAACACCACAATAAACAATCAGCTACTTGGAAACGCATAAAATATGTTATCGCTACCGACGTAAAAATAACAAATGGCCCTTATTTTGTTTCGATTGGTGTATATATAAAACTAACAACGCCACTAGATACATAACACGATAACAGACGTAGATATTTCTTTACTGAACTAAACTATTAAACGTTATAAACATTTTTTCTACTACAATTATGGAGTTAACGAGTGCTGGTAACCATGAGCTAAACTTGGTCGTTTTACTGCGCTGTTAATACGTATGTAATTCACCAAACTCTCGTAGATCATTCCCTAGTGCAGCACGGTACGCTGGGCTATGTCTAACAGACAGACATTTTAATATGACAATTCGCTAATACTGTTCATGAAAATCGTCGGATCCGTTTCGCGGATTCAAAGGTTTTTGGTAGTTTTATGGTAACATAAAAAAATATACAAACGAAAGTACATTAAAACTTATATTAAAATTGTGAAAACAAACAAAATAAGTATTTAAATTAAAAGCATTAGATAAAAAGTCTGAGTGACATGGAATTTGTTGGATTTTTTTATTTTAAATAATTTTAGCAATATTATTATTTTTTATTTGTGAGCAAAGGCTTGTATGATATATATTTTATCTTAGATAACCGGCAGTACAGTTCAGTAACACTATAAACTAATTTCATGAGCTACCATTCTCAACAGTACAGAACGAGATTGCATTTCAAAGCTTAAAATACCGAACTTCGTATTCATTTTGGTGAAAATCAGAATTACCGAAAAACTTAAAATATTTTAGTAAACTCGTGTTAACTTCCCGCAAGGCCGCAGTGTATACTATATAGGTGGAGTATGAAAATATAACACCTCCAATTTTCTTTTTTTTTCTATACAAACTTTGTCTTTACAATAACAAACATATAAAAAAGAATTATCCAATTTGGTGCAGTTGATCGAAAGATATGCGCGTACATACATTTTTGTAATTCATTTTTTTTTTATAGATATATAGACAGATTTACATCTTATAGCTCTGTTAAATCGATTCTAAATCGTATTTTACCTACTATCGCATATATTTAATTAAAGGCGTTTTTAAAAAGCGGTAATTGTATTTATAAGTATTTGAACAGAATAAACAATACATCAATTGGTTTAGAGTGTAACCATCTTACGGTGTCTAGTAATTTGTAAAACACTATTTGAAGTACTATTTGCATTTTGCAAAGAAATCCACGATAATTTCGGCATCATCCATGATTTACATACATAAAGATGCTTATTCCATGACTTATTTCATGCAAAAGAAATTATTACTACAAAAAACTTATTCAAAGGGCGGAGTGTTCCCTAGAAAAAAGCTATGATTAAACTGGTACTTACGGTAGCTATCCAGTATCTGTACGGATCGATAACGTTCTGGACTTCAACTTTCATATCAACCTTTATTCTATCTATAGGCGAAAGCCCTTTATTGTTCAAAGCCTCTATCGTCACCGACTGGCCATCCACGAGAGCTTTCTTCATCATGTCAATTATCGTATCTCCATACTTCTCGTTGATTTCATCCGGTGGTTCTATGAGTTCGTCATATTTGCCACACCAGCCCAAAGGGTGCACTTTAGTGTTCGATATATCGCACCAGAAATCGGTTGCCGCTCCTATGTACTTGAATCTGAGGAGGGGGCCACACACCATTGTGATCTCAGCTATCCAGTAGACATCTGGATTTTTCTTATGGCACACTTCGAGTAACATTCCCTGCTTGATGCCATTGAAAAGACTCGTTTCCACCTGTGAACAAAAATTTTTTTGTATGAGTTTCATAGGCGATATTTGGGTAAATGGGGGATAATCGACAACTCAAAATAACCTATTATTAAATACTATAGATAGGTATAATAAATGTTTAATGCAACTTAGGCTCTAGTGCGTGCTAAAAAAATATACATACGTACATCATACACTCAAAAAATATAACACTCCCTAATTCACAGTCGAGTAAAAATTAAAGCGCTACCGCTCTCTGATCGCTTAGATTTTTTAAACTACAAAACGGATTTTAATGCAGTTTTCAACAATAGATATATTCAAGAGGGAGGTATGTCAGTAAATGCAATAACTTATAGTAGAAGAATCTCAAATAAGGGGCGAAGCCAGGCTGGGTCGCTGGTTAATTATAAAACAAGTAAATAAAATCATAAGCTTTCGCTTTTCACCTAAATTTAGTACACGTATCGAGACGCTTTGTGGCTAACGAACTATGGTACAGTGTATTTTTTTTTATTTATTTGACTTTAATTTACATTTGGAACATCATACATTTAGTTTTAAAAAATCGGATATATTGAGCAAATGTTCTGACAACAATCAGTTATGATTACAAGTATATGCAACCTTGACCTATTCAAGCAAATATACTTTCCACTGTTATCATCTCTTTTTCTTCCATATTGAATTCAAAATTCCATCCTAACGCTTTCATCCTACCTTACAAACTTTACTTTCATATTAATTCTCCTAATTTTCCCATCAAATTCAGCCCGTGCCATCTGACAGCAATAAGCTGACTGCCTTTCACATATGTCTCACTTAGATTAAAATTACATTTGACAAAATAGTATGTGAATTTCATATCTTTATGAGGGTGGAATATATATAAGTTGATTAAACTTAAGCATTGACAGCCACATTAAAAAGTAAAAACTGTTGACTTAAACATTGTTATGGACTCATAGACTAAATGGACGCTTGATAAGGACTTGACAGAAGAACAGGATAAGTTGCTGTTTAACAGATTAATTCTTTCATCTTAATTTGTTTATTGACACAATTTTTTGGGTAAATATAACTAGACTATTAGTGTGTTAAAATGAATGTCAATAGGAATATAGAGGGAACATCGTACAAATATTACCAAATAACATTAGACCGCTGCTCTGCCTGCAAGTATTTCAGCTATCGCGACAAAAGGTAGCCTTTGTTCTTCTCAAAGGTCCTATATGTTTCTGTAGCGATGTTTATCCCGATTGGCACAGTGGATTAGCCGTGATAGCGTAACAGACAGACAGAGTTACTTACAAATTTATAATATTAAATATGAATATCACTCCAACAACACCATTTTAGTCATGGGTGTGTCTTGTGATGATTTCAAATTCTTTTCATGGCAGCCAATTAAACCTAATGAAGTATACCTAAAACTCTTTGTGCAAAATAATTTAGGCAGACAGAGTAAAAGGATTCTTCCTCAAAAAGGTTTGCAGTTTATATGGATTTAATTCACAAAATGTTGTAGATATATATTTATGAATTGTGCATACCTGGATGCTAAAATAATTATAATTAATTTGGGTTAACAAATATATATATATACTGTTATATTAAAACGTCAGCCCTATGTGCCAGAGTGTTGTCTAAATGTTGTTAAAAATTTAATACTATAGCTGACAGATTAATAAGTGATCAAATAAAATTAAATTGCATAGTTATTTCTCAACACAAAAACAATTGAGACATGTTAAGATACTTGAGAGTAAATAGAACATAGTAGTATCTATGTTTATATGATTATTAGTTTTCAATTTTTTTTTAAAAGACAAATGTAACTGTGTTATGATAGTGTTCAAAAGGGGTTAAATAGCTTTAGAATTTATGTTTTTTTATAAAAAAATCAATGAAATAATTTATAAAAACTTGAAAACTATTCAGATACCTGTCTACTATCTATAAAAAATCCAGATGAAATAGTCTAGCAATCTACAAGACAAATTGAAGGGATGAGCAGAATAAAAAAAAACCAAAATGGTGAATTACACAACATAAATACATTAGGTAACAATTTATGTATCCATGTAAAATATATTGTGTAAGGTAGACATAACATGAAACAATTTCAAACTGTTTCTCTTATTGAGAAACAAAATTAATTCAAAACTATCATTAACATGCACCACACTATTGTTTCCTGCTGCTGAGAACACAATATTATATTAAACATGTTTCCTCTACAATGCCATTTAGATCTATATTTAGCACACATTCCTTCAAAATTAAGCTACAATAAAAACAATAAATATAGCTTTCCAGAAGACCCATTTGTTTTTATGAACTCAGTTAAGAATTATTCTTGGTCTAATGTCCTCATGGCCATATGGTTCCAGGTTTTTTTAAATAATTTATTAACAAGATAAAGCTAATATTTAAATACTACACGAAACTATTTTTATATATATATATAATGCAAAAGTAACTAATTATACGTATTATATTAATATTCCTATAACAATAGAAATAAATACCACGATGAACATTTTTATTTTTGCGACAACTTCGTTACTTATTTCAACGTTTATTTTGAAGAATAAAGAGCTTTTACTTTTCATAATTTAAATACCACGTCAATAAACAGCTACATTATATATGCAAAACTTAAATAATGGGTCTTAATGGTAAAACACAAAGCTAAAAAATAACTTAAAAATAATTGAAACTTACGTGAGAAAACAATTCTTCAGGAATGCCAATTGTATTATTCGCTTGCAAATAATTATTCCAATCGAAATCTGCCATAATTGTTTTCTAGAAACTAATTTAAAATTATCAAATTAAAATAATTATCACTGAACAACTTCATCGAACGGTCGAACTTGTTACGAATTTCAGAAATTCATTACACACACACACTAAAGTTAGAGACAAAATCTATCTCTCATTTTCCAAAGGATGTGTATAGTGCCGTCTCTTTCTGAAAAATCTTGTCGATGGTCTTAAAAATTACTTTGTTCTATTTGACACAAAAACTCAGCTTCAATACGGTCAATCAGGATAACTTTGTCCCGCCTTGCGAACAATTTTGTACTTATTGTCTCCGTTTTACTGGATATTAATAAAAAATATGGATTTTCCATGGGTTATAAACGTTTACAATTACAATTTAAATGATTTTGCTTAGGCATAGAGTGCAAATCTCACAAAATCGACCAAAAATTTGTGGGCCAATATTATATTAAGAGCCTCTTTATATAATTCTTACGGTTTTGAGAGTTTTAAGAATATTTTCATAAGTAAGTTTATTTTCTTATATAATAGAAATAAAATATCAAAAACATTGGTTTTTTTAAACAATAGTCATTCTGCTATTTATTAGATTCGCGGAGATGCACACAGTAATTTTTTAAATCTACTTGTACTTCTTTCTAGTGTAAGTTATATAAGTTCATTAAATAACTAACAGATGCCGCTATAGTATAATTCTGACAGCTGTGTAAACATAAATGTGCTCATTCTCATTATAATCTGTGATGTGACTCAACAAAGACTCAACAACCGTGTTGCAAAAGAAACGTCACAGTCAGTGTCGTTTAATTGTTATCTTTTGCTTCCATTTAACTGACAACAATAGAATTTCCAGATGATATCCAGTTTGCTATACACGAATCTACTATTAAGTTTATAGTGAAATTTTAGTGAAGTTTCGTGACTTTGTAGAATCTTCATTATGTGCATACTTTCTCTTTTATCGCCTGAGTGATTATATTTCAACATTGAAAATGAGTCCCTCGAACAATACGGACGATGAGGGATGTATGCTGGTGAACACTACACAAAATGTGATCATTACTGGTGCGTACAATGGTATACCGCAAACACTTATATTGAACTTGATATCCTGGTTATGCCTTATTGTGTTGTTTACGGTGTTGCGGCGCACTGCATGGAATTATGGCCGAATGGCGCTCGTGCAGCGTACTAAAAGTCGCTGGACGAACCTGTTCTACCGTGACGTGGATGGAGACGCGCTGGTGAATAGAAGACGGAGCTCAGACGAGACTGTCAGCATAGATGAAGGATTTTTTACTTGGTTGCCTGCCGTGTTCCGCTTGACTCGCGAACAGGTGTTAGCAAAGTGCGGCCCTGATGCTGTGCACTATCTCTCTTTCCAAAGACATGCAATAACTCTAATGTTTATTGTCACATTGATATCCATTGGTGTGATACTACCTATCAACTTTCAAGGAACTGATTTGAACGTGGATTCCAGTACTTTCAGTAGAACTACCTTGTCAAACATTAATGGAAAATCAAGTTGGCTATGGGTCCATACCCTGATCAGCATATCATTCCTACCAGTATCTGTCCTGATAATGAGAAGGTGCACTGGACGTAAACCAGCCCCAACATCAATGACAGGAACAATTATGATCACAAACATATCAAAAGCAGATAGAAGTGAGTCAACTATTAGGGCTTATTTCAGCCATAACTTTCCTAACATCCAAATTATGGATCTTCGTTTGGCTTACAACATCAACCAACTAAACAATGTTTTAGAAAAAAGAGAAATGGTATCTGAAGCATTGCTATACAGTGAAACTTACTACAAGAAAACTGGAAAACGCATTACTGTCAAGCCGAAATGGTGTGGAGAGGTGGTTGATGCTTTAGAATACTACAGTGGTGAAGAAAAGAGGCTGAAGGATGAAGCTAAGAGATGCCGAGCGATGGTGTTGAATGATCCACTCGGTATTGCATTCCTGACATTGCCGTCATACCAGCTGGCTGAACATGTAATAAACCATTTTAATTTACACCGTGGCTGGGTCTTAAGTCATGCTACAAATCCATCAGACATTATTTGGGAAAACTTAAGTGTACAACCAGGCGTCTGGTATGTAAAGGCTATTATTGTTAATTTCTTTCTGTTCATTGTTCTATTTTTCCTGACCACCCCAGCAATTGTTGTAAATCTTTTCAATACAATGGTAGCTAAACCTGAGACTTCGGGCAGAATAAGCAATATAATTTTTGAATTTCTCCCTACCCTACTTCTCTGGACCATGGCTGCAGTTATGCCTGCAATTGTTTCTTTCTCTGATAAATTTCTTTCTTATTGGACCAAGTCTCAGCAAAATTATTCTATCATGACCAAAACTGTATCTTTTTTGCTATTGATGACTCTTATTTTACCTTCTTTGGGTCTGGCTAGTGCTGAAGCCTTTGTAACATGGACTTTCAATCATGAAAATGAGACAATGAGATGGGATTGTGTTTTTCTGCCTGACAAGGGAGCATTCTTTGTTAATTACGTAATAACTTCAGGCTTTATTGGTACGGCCTTGGAATTAATTCGTTTTCCAGAATTATTTCTTTACGTATGGTACTTGTTGCAGTCTAAATCTAAAGCTGAAAAGAGTTACGTCAAGAAGGCCATTCTATACGAGTTTCCATTTGGCGTTCATTACGCGTGGAGTCTTGCAATTTTTTCGATTACAATGGTGTACAGTCTCGCTTGTCCGCTGATTGCGCCGTTTGGGTTGATCTACTTGATCTTTAAACACGTGGGCGATAAACACAATCTGTATTTCGCTTACGGTCCATGCGATATGAGCGGTGTAGGTGGGGGTAGGATTCACTCCACGGCTGTAAGGCTTGTACGGATATCGGTACTCCTGCTACTCGTTAGTATGGCTGCGTGGGCGGGCTTAAGAGCAGGGTTTGAATCTAGAACTATAGTTTTAATCATGGCTTCGATTGTTGCTTTCGGTACTTTCTTGTTACTCAGCCCATTCCCCAGCTGCACCCCTCCGGCACCTCTGCAGGAGGAGTCTAGTGTCCGGTTTCCTGAGTACGTGGCGCCTGCGCTGACGAAGCCCATGGATTCCCCTCCTAGCAGCACACCTACGACCCCGGATTATGGGGCTTCGTCACCCGTGACTACTCACTCGTACAGTCCTGAGCCGATAAACATATAAATTTATAAAGTGACTTAGTAAATTTCCCCAATCTTATTCAATAATTGTCCAAAATCGTTTCCCCCTCATATCGCGCGACGTGCAATAAACTGATGCATATTATATGGATGCGGTGTTGTCATTTGAGATTACGGTCGACAGATAATGTTTCTATTATTGTAAATAAATCGACACAATATTTTTATAAACGTATAAAAGTAGATTTAACAGCAACCTACGGAATCTTATGTTCGGATATGTGAGTGTCCGCGAGACACAGTTAGTCATTCATTTACCTTGAACTACTGCGTTATTTCTTCATCGCTTTTATTAAACTAGTGTTCACGAGTCTTAGCAATATATTTGTTATACTAGGCGCACCGAATATAACTTATGTGTTTTGAGAAATCGATTAATATTATATCACGTTATTTTATTATGTAAAGTTAGACCTATGAAGTTAATATATACCCGCAAGAAGGTTGTTATTGACCTTTTATAATAAAACAAGCATGTAGCTTTCTGCGATCCATGAAAGCGGTTCATGATATAAAATATTAGCACTCTATTATTTTTGTGATTGTTCGATGGCTGTCATTTTTGTTTTTAATTTAATTATTTGTAACTTTTAAAATGAATTATGCTTTATATTTGTATATACTTTATGTCATTATTTTGTGTTTTACTATACATTATATAGATTAGTAACAGCATAATATAACAAATAAACTCTGTTTATATATTTTACGTTTTTTATTCACTAATCAAATAACTATAGATGTCCAATTTAATGAGGTAAAACAATTTAACGAGACTAAGAATCGATCAGATTGTGTGTTGGAGCATCCCTCGAGAAATACCCTTTTTGTTTGTTTTTTTTTACACTATTTTTTATTATTTGTGTTTTTATTATTGTGTCGTAATATTGATAGTAGTCGCGCATTGACAATTCAATTGGTAGCATGATTGAAATGAGATATAGTTGAAGAGTAAGCGCGAGATGAGGATGCTATCACAGCAACAGTTTTAAGAGTTGAACTTATTAATTTCATTTTCAAGACACTTATGACTAGACTGAATATATGTCTCTTAGACCAGTTGGATGCGAGAAGCCATAGATCGAACTAAGTGGCGTGAAATTGGAGAGGTCTATGTCCGGCAGTGGACTGCGATAGGCTGATGATTTTTTTTGAGACCAGCATGATTGCACCATCTATGTATTTTTCGCCATTTTTACTAGGCGCTTTAGGAGGCAAAAACCTTTAATAGCTGGATCTATTTTGTTTTTTTTATACGTCCTTAATAGGAAAATATAAACTGAAATTTATAAACAGTCCGTTTCAAAGAATCCCAAAACATTTAATTTTCAATAATATCTCAATATTAAAATAAAAGAACATACGTTTATTTTCCTAATGCGGTATCATCAATCAATCAATACACATATTATTCAACAATTGGCAACCATTATGGTCTGCTTGCAATCGTATAAACAGCCTTAGTAGTTATTGTGTAACTGCTTTAACTGTCAGCAATAAAAACTATTGCTTTACGCCGTAATGACCATTGGGCAAAGATATATTTCATTCTGTTTTTGTATTCTTTTACGGGGCTCGGACTTTCATGTAAAGGATAATTTCCACCGAATGGTTCGCATTGCAACGAATCTTACAACTTTTAAATGATATTAAATCGTGTAAAGTGTTTAAAGTCCATATTACCAAATAGCGTGACTACTTCGCGAGACATGATCGTAGACAAAACGGTAATATAGACTTTGAATATTATATCCAGGAGTTAATATTTTTTTAAAGTGATGGCGGTGGATTTCTCCCTGAACAAACCGACCATGATCTGGACTTGCATGCATTCCAGAAATATGCTTTTCCTCTAGTATTATATTCGCATTTTATTTCTAAAATGCACAGTGACTGTAACAGGCTTGCGGCCTATTATGTAATTGGAATTTAAATAATATGCTGTAAAATATAAATTCCTTTTGTGAATAAACGTATTTATGAGTAAATATTTCATATTTCAAAGGCAAAAAATATTTTAAAATTATAAAACCAAAGTAAATTTTAAAGATTTTATTCCAACAAAATTTTAAGACTTCTTAAAAAAGTTATTTCTTCAACAACTCTGATATCTGTAAAGACTAGTTTACAAAGAAGCTAAATACAGTTACTGATCACTGCTGTAAAGCATGTACAAGATCAATTACGTCAACAATACATTTGTTAACCGCACTGCTATTTACACAATCAAACAAGAAGTGTGAATTACATAGTTGGTGAAATACTAAGAAGTTCCTACAATCGTCATTAAAAAGAAATAATAACATATCTTTATTTATTTGCATGCAATGCAAATGCAAATGCAAAAAATGCAAAAAAAATATGTCAGTCGTAAGAACTGCCGATAGAAGTGAAAAGTTATTTGTAACGTAGAATATTATTTGTAAAATTAATGTGTAAAATTAGACATTTCATAATCTTGAATTAAAATTATCAACATCAAACATTAATATGTCGGTGAAGCGAACTCATAAGATTTTCCCCTACAAAAAAGTGTCCAACGCAGCTAAAAAGCTTTCACTTAAAAAAATTAGGACAGTAGGCAAAGGCGATATTATAAAATCTTTAATAAACATTGACTGTAAGTATATCCCGTTGGTCATCGTAGTCGTTTGTTTCAGTAAATCTATATGGTTTGAAAGGCGTCGCTTGTGCCAAAGATAACGAGTCAAAACTGAAATTATATTAGTTAATAGCGGAATCAATAAAAAAAATCCTGTCTGAACGCGGGATTTGCATTGTTCATTAAATGAATTTGCCAATTATAATAGAAAAGTGTATATCGATATCCTATATAGTGTATACTAGTAAGTGACTAAATATTGTAATGAATATGAAAATATCAATCGAATTAATTAAACATTACGTTTTATTTTACTGCAAACATCAAATTTAATATTCTTTAGGAATTGCGTAGCATAAAACAAGAAGCTACTACAATCATCATCATCAGCCTATCGCAGCTCACTGTTTTTTAGTTTTAGTTTAGTTTCAGTAAGAATATAAACTGTCATGAGGGAGGATTATCATCAGCCTATTGGAGTCCACTGCTGGACATAGACCTCTCCAATTGCACGCCAATTACTTCGGTCCTCGGTTTCTCGCATCCAGCTCCTGCCAGCCGTCTTGGGCAAATCATCACCCCACCTGGCCTGTGGACGTCCTACACTACGTTTGCCGAGACGGTCTACACTCAAGAACCCGTTAGCCCCAACGGTTATCGGTTCTACGGCAAATATGGCAGGACACTGCCACTTCGGCTTGCTAATCCTGTGGGCTGGTTCTTTGCTGGATCACCTCGTTTCTAATGCGATACGATCCCTTAGATAAACTCCGAGCGTAACCTTCTCCATAGCACGCTGAGCTATTTTAAACTTGTGGACCAGCCGTACCGTTAGCGTTCACGTTTCGGCTCCGTATGTTATTACGGGTATTGAACACTTTCGTCTCTAGGCACTGTGGGATCAACGATGAGAAGATCCAACGAAGCTTCTCAAACGCCACCCATCCCAGCTGGATTCTTCTGTTCACCTCGTTCTCAAAGTTGTTTCTACCTAACTGCAAAGTCTGACTGAGGTACACATATTTTTGAACAACCACGAGAACGGCGCCGTAATCCGCATCCGGATCCGGTAGTACATGTTCATTGAACATGACCTTGGGCTTTTCCAAGTTCATCCGTAGGTTGATGCCTACAGAAGAGTCAGCCAGGTCGTTCAGCATCTGTGTGGTCGTTTAGCATCTGTTGTTATGTTTGTTTTTATTGACTATGTAACCTTCGTGCACCACCTGCCTTACTACATTTCTACACACCCTAAGGTTGACTGGAACAGAATGCCATAGGTATTAAATCCGCCAATGTACAAATGTGCATAAAGTTTTAATAAATAAATAAAAAAGAAAAGTTGGCATGTAAAATAAGTGTAGCATTTAAAGTTGTAATATTCCACAACAAAATCTATGAACTAACAACTACAGTAGTATAAACATTAATGCCTCCATTAATTCAAAATAGGTTAGTCGTACTAGCACGTGTAGTCAGCTATCCATTACGTATTCACGCATACTCATTATCCCGAAGCATTGCCACTAGTTTTAGCGATTCATTCATTAATAATGTACCCATCGCTTGAGTTAGATGCTTGAGAACGACCATGGACCAGATATACTGCGTCTGAGAGGTTTTCTTTGCGTAATTAATAAGAATTATACACGGCCGCCTGATTCCAAGCCTGGAATACCACCGCCCATGGAAATCCGTTTCACCACAGGTGTCACTTTGGGAGATGGGGTTGGGTATTGGCCTCCGGTACCCTCACTCACTCGGTGAAACACAGCGCAAGCGCTGTTTCACACCGGTTTTAAGTGAGGCCGTGGAGAGTACTTCCTACAACTACACCAACTTTACCTCTTCTAGACACAACAAAGTGATTGTGCTCACCGTACAATTATTTGTTATATGATTTGGTGAAATCAAACCCGTAACCACTGGCTTGGCAGTCAGAGTAACTGACTACTAGACCTATAGGCTAATTCGAAAGTATCTAGAAAGTGATCAACAGTTAAATCATTCCAAAGTAATGACTGTGAGGGCCCTTTGAGATAGGTATTTAATCTCTATGTAACTCAGTAGCAGGGTCATTAATTATCTTTGTTATCATGATACACTAAGGGCACTGCAAGAGTTAACTGTTACAGAAAACGACCGCAGTTATTTGATTATTTTGCAGGAATTAACGAGGTCACAAAAGGTATTATGTACATATTTTAGAATTGGTCAATATTTTCGCCAGAAAGCCAATTCTCGCCATAAAGGTTCGATCTCAAATTCAGTAATTAAATATCCAACTTCTACTGTATTGTGATAATACCTATGTGGATGAAAACCACATAGGTATTGGCGCAAAACGTAACTCAACTAAGTTATAACTTGCTACAAGTTTTTCCACTGCATGCACGTAATACCATTGAAAACATGTTTTCCTACACTGCTGGTCAATATTACCTTCTGCTAAGAATTATTGAAAAATTTAAATATGCGCACATTGAGTTGTACTCGGCGCTCATAGCCCAGTTGTACTCGGTGATTAGAAACAATCATCGAGGGTAAGCAACGATGGCGCGGTCAGTACCTGGATGGGTGACCGCTGGTGGCATGTTACCATGAGCGTCTCCGTGATTCGGAGGTCACGTTAAGCAGTCGGTCCCGGTTGTTATCATACGATAACAGTCGTGAAGCTTAGTTGGAGGCCTTCGGGCGGCTTAAAAACATCCAACGGCAAGATTTACGTAGCCACAACGTATTCTTGCCAGTCCCCAACCCGCACTTAGCCAGCGTAGGGACGTATGGCCTTAACCCTCTTCTGAAAGGAGACCCGAGCCCAGCAGTGGGACATTATGGGTTGTTGTTTGTTTGTTTTGTTTGAGTTGTACTCAAGTAAATACACCGCGTCGGTTTTCAAGAAATATGAGAAACTTTGCCGTAAAGTGCTTACAATACGATCAAATACCATTAGCAAACTTCTTTGTCGTCCATATAACGAACCATAGGTACACTAGGGCAACTACAACACTTCATTAAAACTGTTGACAACAACAAAGTAGTCATTAAGTTTATGTCAATAATTTGCTTGATCCGCTTTTGTTTTGAATTTATAAACTGTTTACTCATTTTTCGTTACATTTCCTGCCTTACTGATAAGGAAAGCAAAACCCTGTAAGGTTATCGATACGAATTATGCTTGACACGATATACATTTAATAATTATAAATGAAAACGAATCACGTGGCGTGCGATATCGTATCGATCTTTGCAAAATGTGGGCGTTTTATTCACCTCTGCTTATCACCCAGCTCCAAAGGGTTTGAAAAATAATTTACGTATATGTAGTTCTATGAAGGGAATAGTAAGGTTAATTTATGAAGCATCCGTTTATAGAGACTTAATAAAGCAACAAAAAATTTTTAAACACTTACTGTCTAGGCAGACTTTGTTTTGACTGAATTTAAATGCTTGTCGCAGTCCAATAGAATAAATAATATATATAATAAGTGTTATTTTTAGTATTTGCCTCGCAATAGTTACGTTATTTTTCTCCTTATTTATCTTCCTTACGCCTTAACGAAAATTAAAAAAAAATGAAATGGCCGAGCGGTTTCCACGTTTTTAGTTTAGCAACACATTCGGCGATTCATTTTTATTTAAATGATAGATTTGGCTTTAAAGAAAAAAAGCGACACTATTTCTCACCTTCCCTGCCAAGTAGGGTTTTCAGTTGAGCCCTTCAAATACTTTTTTCTGAGGCTTTTGCCTAGATGGGTAAAATTCTGAAAGAGTTAATATTACAGGTATTGCACCCCATTCTTCTCACTCTTGATATGTGATCTGTTGGTTTATTAGCCCTGGAGATTTAAATAAAAAATCTATTTGTATTTATAAAACAAGTCCAAAATGACATGTGAATAGTATAGTTTATTCATAAAATACCAGTTTCGATTTAAATTATTTTAAATATAGCATTTGAAGTGATAAATTCTTAAACCGTGTGATACTTTTAGGTTATGTAATCTACACAAGATTACATAACCTAAAAAGTATCACATGGTTTGGAAATTGTTACAAATCCGGAAGTTGCTCCGTCTTGGAAAAATTGTATTAGTATAATTTATAGTGACGAATTAAGAAGAGGGACTGTATATATTCCGTGAGTCGTGAGAGCTGACAAAGGCAGCAAACTAAGCAGAATAAGAGCACTGCAAGGAGAAAGAAAACTTGACACTAAGTCTATGCCAACCTGTCTGGTCAGCTTGGTGTTGTAGGTCAAAACCTCTTTTCTAAGGAGAGGCCTACGTACTGTAGTAGCAGACTATTAAAATCTGTTGAAGATAAAGATATTCTATAAAAGTATCAAAAATTCATCTAGGTACCTTATTTTTAGTGGTATTCAGTATGAACAAATACTATGGTCGCCGTATAGTATGCAATCTATAAATACCTAATATAAACTGACGTCATCTGTTATTGGCACGTGTTCGACCATTTTAATTTAATGGATGTATGTTTAGTTGCAATTGGCCGGAAATACTATAGTTATTAAGCCTTTATTTTCATTTCAGCTTATTTACAACTTTTAGTTGTGTTAATGCCTTTAGTGCTTAATATAATATTAGCATGACTAGTGGATTCTATTAGGATGAAAGCCTCCTCTTTATCTTTCCAGAATTGTCTATCTTTGAATAGAGTCACCTTCGCCACCTTTTGGTTGGCCTGCTAACATTTCTATTTCCTATAGGCCCTTTTGAACATGGAGTTCTTATGGTTTGTCTTTACACGCATTTCTATCTCTCTCTCTCTCTCTCTCCAACCTAGTACGCTAAGTAGGAGATAGTGGTTTTTTATTATACATATATTAGTGTATTTATTTTCGGCGAATACAATAACAATCCAAAAGCGATCCCAGTTCCTACCAGCAGCATTTTGCTACTGGTAGGAAATCTTCATTCTGGGTCATGTCTACGTATGTGAAGTTTAATGAACTTGTTTTAGACGAACTTTTATAAATTGAAGAAGTTAAAACTTTGATAAAATCCTCTGACAAAATTTAAAATACTTAATCCTTCTTATTTGGTCTAATATATATTTTTTCCGTGTCTTGGAGAGCACGTTAAGCCGCCGGTCCTGGTTGTCATTAACTTCTATGGCAATCATTATTGGGCAGTCAGTGCCCTCAAATATACTGACAACTACTTCAATCTTCGAATTCTGTTCGCCCCCTTAGCCGACGCAAGACCCTCCGTGGAAAAACAGGAAAAACTTATGTTCAAGGAAAGCCCGTTGGACTAGAAGTCGACCCTAAATAATTTTAGGAATAATGAAGGCTAGAAAGAACATACGATAATGTCGAAAGAAGAAATGTTCACATTTCGCATAATGGTTTTGTTTTTTTTTTATTCCTAATGAAATGAAACGGTATTATTGACTCAGGTTGCGTGCTGTAGTGCCTAGACCGTCACGCAGGTACTGTTGCTGCGCTGTAAATATATCATAACCAAATACGTTTAGAATTTCATTTGCCCCTTCTATTTAACTTTCTTTTCAATTATCGAACGATACCAGATCTAAAGGCTATTTGGCTGTTTCCTAAGCCCGATGTTTTTTAATGTTTGAAGTAGGCTTAGGTTTTATTCTTAATTTTTATACAGAATAGAGATGAGAATTAATTAAACTCTTTAAATATTCGATAATTTCTACGGTACAGTACGGTACGGTAGGGTAACAACGAAAATTTATTTTACTGTGTCAAATAATTAGGTAGGCGCTACCGAAAATCTTAATCTGACCATTGTCTCAGTATTGTTGTTTTGTTGACCTTATTTTATGCAACTCGCTGTAATGATAATTGTGTCGGTAGTTACTTCATGGCCAAGCTAAACAAAAATGGTTGCAGTGATAAAAATTTATAGTAACAAATTAATACAGCCAATGTCGCCTGTTTGACCCGTTCCACTTATACCAATCTATCAACGCATTATTAAATAAATCGGTTCAGTAGTTTAGGCGCTACGCAACGGTGGAACATACACAATACAAACACTGCCAAATAGGAAGAATACAGCCCTTCCTTCTAGCTTTGCCGTAGTCGGGTACAAATGTTCAGTAAATACAAGTCTAGTCTGTAAGTAATGAGAAATGTTTTTAAACGAGATTATAACATAATTTGCTTTAAGCAAATTGGAGTAACTAGCATTCACAGACAATACAGCGTGGGCTTTTTGGCCTTGAGAAGCGTTACCATATCGGATTTTAAAACCTTAAAAGTAAAGCAATATGAATTTAGAGAAGAGATACGATTTCTGTCTATCGAATAGTAAAAATATTATACATATACTAGCCGATCGAACAGGTAGGGAAAAATACTTTTAACGATTATCTGTTAATTTTCTGTTTTTGTATAAGAGACCTTGTCCTAACAATAACGAACACGTGGAAAAAGAATTATACGTTTTGGTGATAATTTATTTTAATGTAGATAGAAAAGTTTGTAATCTTAGATTAATCGCTAGGAATTTATATGTTATTCTATGATTTAGAATGCAACGTGTGTTTTATGTAGGTACCTCATCATAATCATCAACAACCCATAATGTCCCACTGCTGGGCTCGGTTCTCCTCTTAAGAGAGGGTTAAGGCCATACGTCCCCACGCTGGCCAAGTGCGGGTTGTGGACTAGTTAGAAGTAGACTTAGATACCTACTTGTATTAAATACAGTACCTAAATGGCTAACCAACCGCTCTATTGAGTGTTTTTTTTTAATGTATCCTAGCTCGATCGATTTATAGCCCCAAATCCCCTGTATACTAAAGTTCATGATATATAGGTACTTGCCGCCACTTCATTAGGCATTAATCATCCGCTTTTCTTCGACTTGATTTACCAATATTATTATTTTTAACATATTTTTTGTTCAATAGTAATAAAATATAGCCAATTCTGAATAGTGTCACTTTCTATTAGTGAAAAAATTTTCGGGATCGGATCAACACTTCTGAAGATTACGCCCTACGCCCATACTAGCAGAGTTAGAAACTTTACCACTTTATAATATGAGTAGTAATAGTTATTATAGATAATACAAAAATTGCTGGTTTAAAATTATTAAATAGATATATGTACGTTCGTCTTCAACAACCTATAATAGAATACTGGAATAAACTGCATTTTAGGCAAAGCACCAAGGATCGTAAGTTTTCAATTCTTTGTATGCATAAATAACGGATTACAAGTGGATACCATTAAAAGCACTTCCTATTTAAATTAGAAAATTATTATTTGCCAAAACCGAGCAGATTTTATTGGAACTGTATTTGGCGTTTTTCCATTTACTGTCGGTTTAACCATAGATTATAAAAGAATAAATATTCTATTAATAGATATAGTTTCATGACCTTCAACTTTTATATACTACAACGTGTTTAGATTATTACATTCAGAATGTTGAAATTCAATCTTACTTGATATAATGTGTTGCAACTTTATTAATAAATTTCTTCAACACCCACGCTGCTGGTCGTAAATTATTTGACAAGTTAGTAACACACGAGGTATGCAGCACTTACTTACCTAGTCTATTCTATGTGGCTTATGTGTTGAACCTTCACCTTGTACTTATTAGTACGTTTCTTTTGAAGAATACTTACTGTACTCAGTTATTTGAGTTTACCATTTCATATAAGACATTTCAGTGTTTTTTCATGGACATTACATCCGCCGGCACTGTTGTAAAATATTCCCTAAGAATGTGAAAGACCTCAGGCCACACAATTGAAGCAGTAACTAAGATTATAATATAGAAACTGGGGAGACAGTGGAAAGAAATGGGTAAGGATCGGGAAATTAATGAGACTAACTGACTTGCAGCAGTTGCAGCTCGAAGAACTCGCGAATGCCTACGCGAATCATGTCTATTCTCATCTTTTGTTGTTGTTTATTTTGTCTATTGTCGGCCATTAGCACACTGACATTACCAGACCAATGACTTTGTATAATAGAGAATATACTCCCTATTTTACACATTCATGTAAAACACAAAGTAAAACTATACAACGATAAACAGTTTTTATCTGAATTTCATTTGATTGATGAGTTTATTGTAATAATGAATAGATAAATATCTAAACTCTCAAAATTCATTTTTATTTCATTGTTAATAATTCAATAGTTAGATTCACGCGATAATGCCATAAAATTTTCAAATTTTATTTTAGGCGCAACAAACAGACAGACAGACAAAAATTGAAAAAATATTATTTTGGTTTAGGTACCGTGTATACCTACATACATATGTATTTAGTAAAAAACGGTTATTTTAATATTACAAACAGGCTCTTCAATTTTATTTCTTTGTATTAATTCAAATCAAAGTGAGAATACTTTAATTGTTGTTTTTTATGTATAATAACGTGCAAACGAGCAGACGTTTCGCTTGATGGTAAGCGATTACCGCCGCCCATGGAAATGGCAACACCAGAATCATCACAAGTACGTTGCGGGCCTTTGGGGGATGGGGGCAGGGTTTGGGTTATGGGTCTTCGGTATCCTCACTCACTCGGTGTAACACAGCGCAAGCACTGTTTCACACGGGTTTTCAGTGAGGCCGTTGTATCCTTCCGGTCGAGTCGACCCATTCGTGCCGAAGCGGGGCGTGTTTTTGTGTAAATAGTGTTCGTTTCTTATGTTGACAGCATTAAAGATTTATAAAAAGAAACAAAAATTGTTTATAAAAGCATATAATAAAACCATAGGTAGAATTAAAACAAGTAATGAATTATTTAAAAAAAACCCAACTGCGTATAATTTTTTTGTTTTGATGTACCCAGTGTCACTCTCACTGCTAAGACGAATCTATTGACAACAATCACATATAATTACGACAAGCCGTTTAGGCTCTAGGGTGTGCCAAAATAATAAAATATACATAAATACACTGCAAAGATATAACCCCCCTTCTTTTGCAGTCGGGTAGCAAAAATAATATCAGTACAATAATTTTTCTAAAGCTTTTGTAGATATAAATAATTTGATTCTAATAATCCTCAATGGTGGTACGCATTTTCGCAGATTCGATAAATGAAAGAAACTAGATAAGTCGATTATCTTTTAATGACGTCATTTATCAAAATTGTAATGACGAGGAGATTAATTTATTATTACATATTATTATTACCTATATAGTAATGTGTACACATGCTTTTAAAACATTAATCAACTGATTATACGATTAATAAAATTATGCTCTGCCACGTGAGCTGTTGACTCGACCTTAACGATACAATCGCCTTTCGAACTTCAAATCACTATCGTTTATAAAGGCACTAACCTTTAGGCCTTTTGTATGAGTCATCTAAATACACGACATCCTGCCATTTTAGTGTGAGTGGTCCATAAATATTACACGTATTTTATGGGTTTTTTTCCCTTAATCGGGTTAAGATATGAAGGTAAAAAAACTTATGACATTTGTGTAATGTCACAGGTCTGCCACCACAGTGGTGTGTGAACTCAAAACATTTAATTTAGATTTAGATAGTTTCGTTACTCCCGCACGCAAGTTTGGTTATTGTTGTAAAATACGAATATATACTTAATTACGAATTTTATTTTGATTCATCTCATTTTATCTAAATTTAACTTGATTCTTTTAGTTCATTTGGTTGTTGATTTGATTTACAAAATTGTTAATTTAATTGATTGATTGTTAATTTGTTTTTATTTTATTTGATTTCATGTAGCTGATTTGATTGATCCATTTGATTTTTTTGATTTAATTTAATTTATATTTTTTCGGTTCATTATTTTTAATGTGCCTTCTGTGGGATAAAAGAGATATGGTTTGTAGTTTATTGTGATATGATTGAATATCAATTTTGTGTTGTAATTTAATGATTTATATATGGCTCTTTTAATTATTTTTTTATCAATTGATGGATAATCCTCTCCGCTTTGAATCGCACCAAATAGTATGCTGTATTCACCTGTAACTAGTCAGACAATTGAAAAGAAATCTCACTACAATTATAAAATTGTAATCATATTTGGGTGTTTTCAATGTACGATAGATGTATTTACAAAATAAAGTGTATAAATGTTTATATAAGTTGTCTTGTACCCATACCACAAGCTCTGCTTGGCTTGAGACTAGATGGCGTTGTATGTTAGATGTCTGAAATATTCATTTCTCTACAAAATAAATATATTAATTCATACACAATAACGGCGTAAAATGAAAAATCGTACTTACTTGCGGGTGTACGCCGAAAGTGGCACCTTTGTATTCGAGGCGGCTTCGCTTTGACAAGTGGTGGCGCGATTAAATCGACCGTATCTAAGCGAATAAACTATACAAGAAAGCACCGCGGCTTCGTAG
Source organism: Hyphantria cunea (assembly GCA_003709505.1). Taxonomy (NCBI): domain Eukaryota; kingdom Metazoa; phylum Arthropoda; class Insecta; order Lepidoptera; family Erebidae; genus Hyphantria; species Hyphantria cunea. Next base: position 3,088,013 of record PKRV01000251.1, on the reverse strand, counting down.
CAAAAGAACAAGCTTTTTTACGGATTGTAATTTCATAATTAAATATTGATTATGTAGATCCGTCGAAATCGGTCCAGCCGTTCCAGAGGTTACTCGGAACAAACAGAAAGAAAGAAATTGAAAAAATGATATTTTGGCATATTAGTTTATACTATGTATACATTCATATAAAAAAAAGTAAAAAGCGGTTATTTTAATATTACAAGCAGACAATCCAATTTTATTTATTTGCACAGATAATAATATATACACTTATATACATACATTTACATTTAGTAAAATAATGTTATTACCCGACTGCGAAAGAAGGAGATTTTTTTCGAGTGTACATATGTATATTTTTTTGGCACGCCCTAGAGCCTAAACCGCTTGTCGTATCTATGTGAGTGGTGTCGAAATATTCATTTCAGTCGTGAGAGTGACATGGAAACATGAAAATTAAAGAAAACAAGATATAAAAAAATATTTAAAAAATACCTGAATTTAAAAAAGATGACAGATATTGACGCGCATTTTATTTATTTCTGTATGATGATGTTCTCCTAGCCGATTTCGGCTACGGTCTTAACGGAGACCAGCCAACTACGCAGGAGATACTATAGTGCACTAGTGTGTACGCAAAAACAGATTATATTCTCTCTCTCTCATAATCCAATGGGACGGTTAACCGACACAACCGGGGAGAGATCAGGCGCACGACCGACCCCGCTTTGTGTGCTCTCCGAGGCACGGGGGTACCCCAACTTCCAAACTCCGAGTTGCTATTAACTGTTTCTATAATAAGAAAAACACAATAATAATATTGGCCCGACCCGGGATTTGAACCCGAGGCCTCTGGATTGGCAGTCGCATACCTCAACTGTTAAACCAATGAGCACTCGAGTACCTACTCTTTATTTTATCAGTAGCGGCACTCTGTCACCTAAACTATTTCGGGTAAGGAAACTGCTATACTAGTTCATTGGTTAATGAACTAAAGCATTGTAATAATAACTGGACTAAATTCGTTGTAGAGTATTGACCGTCGACCCTCTAATCGGTAGGCGAACTAAGATACAAACAAGATTGCGTCACAGAACAATGTGTCAGAAAGGAAAATTGATAAGCTTTGTTTATTCTCCAGGCGACTAGAGACTCGTAAATAGGAATTCAAATAAGTCATTCTGTATGCGTCTTGTTTTCTACTTTCAAGTTCTTTTTTTAATAAAACATTTTGATGTACAATATCCTTCTTTTCATGTCATAAAAAGATAATATGACAATGTAGAGTGGAGTAATAACGTAACGTAAGGAATAAACGAACGAAAATATTATGTGAAAGTAAAATAAGTCGGCAACCGAAAAAGCGCGCGTTGTTTAAAAATTAGGCGCGCGCAGTTCTATCCGCTGCCGCGATAAGATGGAAGGCAATATGTCAATTGACAAGCATCTTAGACGAGTTACGACTATATAAGTTGCAACTAGTAACACGGAATGCTGAATACTGAAATGAAATCAACAAATTAGTTTGTCTGTACCAAGTTGGTACTTGGTTTTAAGACATTCAAAGCTTATCGATATATTAACATACAAACAATATCACAGGCAAGATACAAAATTTTCGAAACATCTGTCCATATTGTTTTTGTTCACTGGATGATAGTAAACAATAATATTGGTAATGTTTTGATTGTTTGAAGATTTGGACAACTTTACGCGGGTTTTCAAAATTGTTTAGTAACCATGTTTCGTTTAGTGTGGATATGTGTATTTAAGATATATAAGATGTTTTTTTGTATTTCTACAATCTTTACCTAGGAGACCGTGGGGAGATTCTACGTGCATTTCATATTGAAGGCAATGTTATAGAAATAAAAATCTTAAAAAAAAAGACATCTACAAACTTGCAGTTTTTACAATGAGTTATATACGTAGCTTATATATTACCAGATCAGAAACAGGATAAAAGAGAACAATGTGTATTGAAATTAGTCAAACTAATTTTCAAAGTGAAATTTAAAACACTGACTGAATTTTGAGTTATTCAAACGCCACCATTTTGCGCGTGCTTTTGACATTTTGTGTTTGTTTACTATTCAGTGTACATTTACAATCTTTACTAACACAATTTGAATTTCGACTCCGATAATTTCAATGAAGTGACCATCAACGTCACATTTCGTTTCGACCAATAGTAAGCGTTTTGTATATTTGAATTGGCTGGGCTTTATAGTAGATATGTTGGTACACAATATTTTTTAAGGTTTGTAATCAGTTCGGCAATACTGCAGACTACAATGTCTAAAAGTGAGTTTTCAACGAATAGATACGGCAAAATAAAATGATAAAAACAACAAATAATACAGTATAGCAAAGAGATAAGATTGCCTAACTTTAAGGGGTGATAGCATGTAAGAGTGTGTTTGTTTATTTTTACTTTCATGCTCAAGCTGACACCCGAGGTCAACAAATAGGATCATTTTATCCCCAAAACATTTAGTGGTGTTCCCTCCGATCAAGTTCATAAGATTAATGATTGGAATTGTTTAATCGACACAGAGGTCCTATGGATCTTTTACTGAATTGTTGATACACATAAATATCATAGCTAACTTACTCCCAGCTACTAAACCGAATCTATCCTAGATAGAAATCCAATTTATGAATAACTTGTTTTCCCACATAAAGTGGTTTTATCTTATTTGTTTATATATATATATGTATAAAAGCTTCATATTTAGATCAGTTACTTTGTTATCGACTAGATATTTATAAAAATACATAGTTATGTCATCGCAATGGTGATGTATATCAAACAAAAGTTCTCTACCTCGTTGTTCAAGCTCAAGTTCGATCCCCCTGATAGTGACAAAAAGTGTTTTCGAGATTCAAAATTTAATATAAACAATAAAATAAAGGTTCCAAGCCACTCGTAAAACCAATTGAACTACTTAGTAACCGACCCCAAATAATTTTATGATACTTCTACGTCTGCGTTAGCGTTAAAGTAAATGGCAATAAAGGACTTCACGTTTATTAACGCGTTAAAAATGCGCATTGGCTACATTTAGTCTACAATGCCGTTAGGTTAGGTTAGGCTAATTCCTCATCGCTGGGAGGGGTCCGGATGGCGTAAGAAAGCGGTTCCTGGATCCCTCCCTTCTCAGGCGCAGAGTGGCACACCGTGGTGGTTTAGTGGGTAGTCTGGCTGTTGTCAGCCAGGAGTCCCATACGAAGCGAACCCCCTGTACCCGCAGGCGGGGAGCGAAGTGCGTAAATAGATTCCACCACGTCAAAAAAAAAAAAAAAAAGGCTAATTCCTCATGAATTCAAGCTTATACACACAATGGACCTTGCAGCAGCTACACTAGTTGCGACATTGAGCGTCAATAATTATTTTATGCATTTATGAAATAGGGCCTACGCATAAAATTTTATTTTCACTCATTTAATTTTCTATTTTAGATTCTTTATTGTCTTTACAATATACTTGAAAGGTATTTTTTTATTTAATGATTATTTAAACCTAGAAAATATTGAACAAAAAGTAAAAATTAAGAGAAAGAAATTGAATCTGACAATACGTGTGGTCGAAACGAAATGTGACGTCGATGGTTACTCCATCAAAATTATCGGCGTTTAAATTCATACTGTGTTATAAGTTGTTGGGTTTGTGAGAAAAATTATGGCCGACTAAGGACGGTAACAGAAACTAGTTTTGATAAAGCACAATCGTATAATCTACTGCAAATAGATGCATTTATGATGTCAGCATATCTTGAATAAATCTCGATTTTATGACCGCAGAGATCGAAATTATGAAACCTGCAAGTAATTTTATGATTGATTCGTAAGCGATTACAGCTTTGGATTCCATTGTAATTGTGATAGTTCAAAAACTCTAAAGCTTCTCATTCGACCACTCCATTGTTGTTCTCGTAAATGCAGTTCCCGCCTAAAACAAAGTACACTCGTTCTTGCGGTGCGCGCTCGCCCTATAGAATGAGACCGCGATAATGTAGCCAACATCAATTAGCGCTCTAAACAACACGCTAAGCCCTTTGATATGTCCAAAAAAGACACTCGAGCTATCGCTTAACGTTTAACGCCATTATCAATGCTATTTGAATTTACCGCATTAAAACGTTGCCCACATCTACTTAAGCCTAAATTAAGGCGCTAATTGGCGCGTTAAGACGCAGGTAGAGCAGTAGCATTACGAATAATAAGAAAGAAAGAGGCTCGAATAAACGTAACGAATTGTCTCCAATTGTGCATAGGCATGTAATCATAGTTATTTATAAAACATATTTCTTTCCAAATTCAACGCTACACATCATCTAAATTTGTATTCACAAAACAATAAAACTATAAGATCGAATGTAACATTATATTTCTTATCATCAAAGCGTGATTAAAACATCCATATGGAGACAGAAGTTTGTAATATGAAGTACACTATGAAATTATTCCATTAGTGATAGTTGATTTTTGGTGAGTGGTAAGTAGTGATAACGGATTATGCAAATTGAGTGTCACTGTGTATCTGGAGGTGTTGTTAGAATCGAGTAAATGTACAAACTACACAAGACAACCAGAACTGCAAGGAGAAGGTAAACTTATACAAACCCTATGACATTCCAATCTAACTGGTCAGCGTGGTGTATGTCTATATTTATGTCCAGCCCCTTAATGGCAATTGTTTGGCAAACAATATAGGGAATAAGACATTTAATTAACTTAGTTGTATTATTAATCAAAGCACCACCGTTCTAATAATACATTAAAATATAGGTATATACATAAATTTGAGTAGCACATCGCAAAACAAAATTAATAAATACAAAAAATCCATTTTTTTACCTGGTTACATTACATTACATGAGTCGCTAAAATAAAACTGGGTCAAACCAATGCCACCTTGTGACCTTGCGACTAAACTTTATACAGTTGTAATTCGTTTCGCGGCCCCATCTAGCGAAGATCTGTCGAACTACTTAGTCCACAAACTCCCACTCTGAACGTAAAGGATAGTCCCTTCTGCAATCTGTTTTGACTTTTTGATCGGCTGCGACCCTTGCAACAACCCAGAATGTCCCACTGCTGGGGTCGGGTCTCCTCTCAGGAGAGGGTTAAGGCCATACTTTCCCAGGCTGGCCGAGTGCGGGTTGGGGACTCCTTTACTTGCTGTAAATAGTGCCTCCCTAGTCTTCTCTTGACTTCTGGTATTTTTTGAACATATTGTCGTAGCTTATCAAGTGGCCTGCCATTTTGTCTCTTCTGTTAAAAATAGTTTCCAACAATTACCACACAAACACAACACAAAGCACACAAATTTTACTTTATTATGATTTGTTAAAGATTTAAAATTAATTATGATATAAATCACGAGGACCAGAAACTGGCTAAATGTAGTGTACCTATTTTGATGTCAACCACCTACTCTAAACGTCGCGCTGCAGGTCTTCGCAGCAGTTAATGATTTGAACCGCATTTTTTTAATAATTATTATTATTATTTGAACAATTATAGGTTTTGGCGGCTGGCAAGAGCTGGATTCGGCAAGCCGAAAATCGAACCAAGTGGCGTGGAATTGGAGAGGCCAGCAGTGGATTGCGATAGGCTGATGATGATGAGGTTTTGGATGCTTTGACATCTTTTGAATCGTTTTTATCAGACAGAGAAAATAGTAGGGTAGTGTTTTCTAGTCTACATAATTTTTGACTATTTGTTTGGCCCGCTTGTTGGATTTTGGCTTGGGAAGAGTAGTTGGGTTGTTCTGTATTTGATGAGTGACGTTGAGTATGTGAATAATACTAAAATGCAAATTGAATATTATTTTTAACAAAGTTTTAAATTTATAGTAAATATTTAGTTTTTTTGTGATAACTCAGTCATGATAAGTTACGAAATTCACATTGTTTTTGGCACATATCTATTTTCATTGGAAATCGAAAAAAGTCAAGTTCTCTTTGATCCTTATATTTTAACATATTCAGATCCATCATTCTGGAAGTCTATTTTACCCCCTTTTCCTTAACAGATTTTGTACCGTATTTTTATTAAGTGAAAAAATGCTCCAAGATTCTTATAAGTAGTAGCTTCATTAGAAATATGACTGCAAACTGTTAAATATACCTCTCAATCAAAATGCATGTTATAAACACATTTTAGGGGACACTATCCTACAACTTGTGACCACGACCACTCTGCCAAGAGTGAAGCAAGAAAAAAAAATCCTACAACTTATTGTCAGTATTTTCACACAAAAAAGTTCTTAATAACAGTACTAAAACTTCCACATTTTAGCCAGTATACAAATAGAATACAGTATTAAAACACTATAACAATAGAAATCTTTTTTATTGTTCATATAAATTAGTATTAACAAAGGTGTTGATTTATAACTAATGAGGATAAATCACTGTTAATACAATATGCTGGTATTCAAACTTAAGAATTGTTTTTTTAATGATTTAATTTGAGTATGGTAACACATACCTATCACAATGCACAAGCACTCTATACTGTTTACATTGGAATACAAAGATTATATATATAATGTATATGTAATCTATTGTGAATAGACATTTCAAGCATACATTATTAACAATGACTTAATTAGCTAACAGCTACTTATAACTAATGTGATTTTTTAGGCTTCGATAGTTTTTCATATTTGCTTTTGGAGGAGTACCAGAGGCCGAAGGGGATGGCCAGAGATGGGAGGGTCATCACAGCAAAAGCAGCCCAGTCCAAGATATGTGAGGAGAACTTGCGGTCGTAATCCTTGAATGCGACAATAGCACCTTCTCCGGGAGAGCTGCTGATTGCATGTTGGACCTGAAACATAGAGAAGGCAAGTGGTTTTTTATTTAGTTGTGTTAATGTTTTGAATTTTAATATTTTTGTATGAAATATAAGTTTGAATAGTAGCAGCTATAAAAAGTATAAGAAAATATTCAAAAAAGGGAGAAATTTAGAAAACCTATTAGGGTTTACATTATGAGTAGAATTATTTGAATACCTAAACATTTTCTAATTAGAATTTCACACCCTCATTGCAACAAAGTCAGAAAGTTTGTTTTTATTGTTAAGAAATGTTCTAGAATAAACAGTAATATTTTTAAGATATTCTTGCTCATGTAGATAGCAATCTAGTAAATAGTAACTGCCTCAGCCGTGCAAGTGGTAACATAAGCAACTGCTATGCTTGAGGTCTCGAGTTAATTTCCAGGTCGGACCAAATATTTATATGATTTGCAAATGATTGTTTCAGAGTTTGGGTGTATTCTATATATATTATATAAGTAAAAATAAATATATATGTATTCATATCAGCTGTCTACTACCCATAACAGAAGCTCTGCTTAGCTTGGGACTGAATGGCATCGTGTTAATTGTCCAAAATAAAATAAACTGGTAAATAGGAAGTCATTAAAATAATAGTCAGAGCCTGCAAAATTACAAATTGACCGGTTTTGTGTTTATATCAAAGGTTAAATTTACTTCAGAGATAAGATATTTACACTGGACTGATACAATTACACTAAGATATCTGTTACAAGCATCACTAGTTTAAGAGAAAAATCAAAAGAATGGGAAGTGAAAGTATGTCGAAGACCAGCAAAAGACTCTCACCTCAACAGCATCTTCGCTTGCCTTGTAGGTCACTTCAGCAGATGAGAAGTTGAAGTATCCATATCTGTTAGAACGCACTGTTACCACATGAGATACATTGGTTTGAGGAGGTATCCTGTCAATCTGGGCCGCTAGCTGCCCACCGACAACCGCGAAAACTTCAGGGTGGAATCCGTTATCAACTAGCTTAACATCAACAGCGGGCGCTGTACCAACATTGAACAAAGTGTATTTGACCAAGATGTCCATATTTTCTACTAAGTATTTGTTCAGTACTTGCTTAGACACAAGTAACCTGGCAATCGCCGGTTCATCTTCGGCTGCCACGGCGGTAGCCAGAATAAGAATCAGGGATAACAGCTTGGCAGTCATTGTGTCTGAAAGTTGAGAATTAAGACAATATTTGTGAAAATTAACTAGATGAGATATTGAACAACAATTTCTTCTATTTTTGAATGAAATTATATTTTTTAAATATAAACTTGTTAAGTGAGTAATTCTCTAAGATACATTCTATACATTGTACTAAAAACTGCTTTCACTTACCTTATTTTGCGCTTATTATTAAACAACTAAATGAAAGATTTTTGTAACGCAGCAGCAGACGATCGGTGACAGGCAGTCGTACGTGGCTGACGTTTCACTCCACGCATTCAAAACGATTGCCAGTAAAATAATTACTTAAAATTCTGGTAGCGTTCATCAAAATAAAACTTTAATGTTCCATTTTGATGTGTGCTACCGAAAAACAAAATTCAAAAAGTCAGGTTTTATTGATCTTTTAAATATAAGAATGTTTTTCTAGATTGCGAGGACTAAAAAGTAAGTATGATTAAATGGTCATTTTATAATTTATATTTAAAAGAAATTTGAGCCGTATTTTTATATTGCCAAATAGGAACGCATGAAATGCTTCAACTGTCAAAAGATACGTGTTTGTTTTCTCGTAGGTTGAAAATTTGTTGAAAATGGGTTTCCACGGAAATTCATAACTATTGAATATCTTGTATTTATATGTTAGTGTCGTAGTATTAATATTAACATAGTTCTAGTGAAAACTATGACAGAGAAAGAAGATGTTACCAATAAACCTGAAAAAGAACCTTTAGACGACGAAGCCTTAGAAAAGTAAATTATTGGAATATTTTAAGAGTAAATTAGTTATATTTTGTCAATTTTGAGTCTATAAAAAAATAATCACTTAAACTAGTTATTTTATGAAATATTAAGAATTATTTGTCGTGTTATTACGCATTAATATATAACATGAAATTTACTTGTAAAATATATTTCATAGATTAGCTGTAGAAGAACTACTTCGAGAAGCAGTCCAGGGTGCTGCCAGAGCTGAAATTGTCGGTCCCTCTGGTTGGGTCAGGGCTCCGCAACAAAAAACAAACAAGCGTTTTTTAGTAAACACACTACGCAATGCTGTAAGCTCTAACAAGTATCACTCACGACACCATAGACATTCGCACAAATCGCCGAATCGGGATAGACACCCAGAGCCCTCAATTAAGAAAGATAAATCTAAAAGAAAAAATTAAAATGGACCAAGACAGTGTGAACAAGTTTTTAAATGATATTTTCGGCAACAATGATACAAACTGGAAACCTTCAGACAAAATTCCTCTAATAACTAAAGAAATTGAGCAACTTAAAATTGATTTGAGGACATATTTGAACAACACAGAATTTAATATACCAGAAATATTGGAAGAAAGTGCACAGCTATGTAAGGAAAGTAATATTCTTGTTGAGGAAATGGAAAAATGTAAACAGGAAATTGAGGAACAGACGATGGCTGAAATACTCATGTCTATTGAGAACCGTGACCAATTAACCAAAGAACTGCAACAAATTAATTTTGCTATGAACATAGTCTACGATGTAGTGCAGTGCGGAAAATATGTTAAGGATTTTGAAGATGCAAGAAATGTTCAGAGCTTCTCAAGAGCAGTAGAAGCTGTGTACGATCTCCTACAATATCTGGAACTACCTGCTGAAGGTTTCAGAGAGTTAGAAATATATTCAAATACTAAAACTAATGCACAATTAATATGGGAAAACTTAATTCATGATTTATATACAGAATGGAACCACATGATATCTTGGAATGTACAAGCAAAGCAACGTAAAACTGTAGTTACTATAACCTTAAATATAGAGGATTCTGTTTTAGCAGTAGATGTTTTAAACTCACTTGAAAAGAGTAAGAAGTTGCCTGAAAAGGTGCAGGAGTTTTCTCAGTTTTTATTGAATGATGTTCTAGTACCCATTATACACCATGAATGTAGTCTGTATGATCAAACACCAGAGCTCTTGACCATTACAATAACACCGAAGCCAAATTATAAGCCACCGTATCAAACCGTTATAAGTAACTTAAAATTATTATTTCATTTTCTTATGGTTAAGATGCATGTTGAGTTTAAGCATGATACAAATATTTTGCGGATGGTTGGACAAAATATAAGCTCTGAGTTCAGTGCTATCTTGGAAAGAGATTGTTTAGTTGATACAATACCAAACAATATTAACGAACTCCAGACATACGGAAAAATTACTACTGAAATAGAAGAGTTCCAGAGATTTCTAGTCACACTCAAGTTCTTCACAGAAGATTATTCTATTTTGAAATATATAAAAAATATTGATGTTTTATTTGCCAATAAGTCTAGCCAGCACTTCTTAGAGACTGCAAGGAGTATAATGCTAAAGGATTTGAGCCTCACAATGTCGATTGGTGTAGAAAGTATTCCTGACAAAAAAGGCTCTTCAAAAGAGCCTGAACATGATTCTGAAGCTTTGAATATTCTTAATGAAACAATTCCAAAGAGTTTGTTTTACTTTCCGAGGTGTATGATTTCAAAGACTGCACAAGAGCTATTGGATTTAGTGTATGTGATAATGGAACAGGCAGTGCAATGCTCAGATGTGGTGTGCAAGAAATTGTACAATACTAGCAGACTCGTGTTTGAGTTGTATGATGCAGTAGTTCCATATCATCATGAGAACTATTTGCAAACCATTCCCCAATATGTGGGTGAGTTGCTTTGTTTCTAATATTACTTAGATTGTAATGTCAATTATTTCCTAAAAAAAATTAACTGTATGTTGAATAATCTACATCACATAATACTGGTCATCATTCACTATCTTACCAGCAAATTATGGCATCAATTATGCTCTGCAGTATTTCAGGACCAATTAAGACTCCAGACTAAAAGAAAAACCTTAAAAAACTGTAAGCCTATGTCACCCGGGCTAGTATTACGAATCTATTCACACCCCATTGACTAAAATCGGTTCAGTAGTTTAGGCGCTACAATGGAACATTCAAACGTTTACTATTAAAACTATTTATAGAGTTCAAGCATTACGTAACGCAAGTTTTGGAGATTTTTGACCGGCGGCGCCCCACTATATAAGGCGACGTAATGTTTTCTGTACCTCCCCTTACCCCCCTTAGTACAAGACCCCTCCCCCTCCTCCCGCTAAATTCGTTACGTAGTACTTGAACGCTCCCTAATCCGCCACTTCGTCTGTCGGCGTAGACCTCTATAATTGAAGAAATTGGCCCATACTGTGTCAATTTATTGTATGTTTTATTGTCTTATCCTTATCTTTATCACATTTGCCACCATACATAGCCAATAGCTAGCATAGTCTGTATAAAGTGGCAAAATGGATTAAATAGTTACATTTAAGACTCTTTATGTACATTTCGTTCAGATCAATTCAACCCTTCTACTATGATTGACAAACATCCATCATTTAATTTAATCATGGCTCAGGCGCACAAGTGTCGGCGCCGACGGACGGCGTGTCGGCGAAGAAACTTATTTAGTAGGCGCCACCGGCGTGACCCAAAATGCTTGCGGGTTCGACCTTATGCGGTACAGTAATATAACTATTTGGTTTCCTGAAAGGGTTAACAGAATACTGGTACTCTGGTACTACAATGTGTGATATATGTTGCTGAGGTTCTTTTCTCAAAAAAATTCGTAAACAGTCAAGTTGTTTGTCTAATCGATAATGATCTCCACTGTTATGTCAGGTCGTGGTGTGTTTAGAAATATGTGTATAAATATGTTTATGAGCAATCTGGTTACATAGCATAGTACAGTATCTACATAGTTCGATATTCTACAACCCGGGAGAGCCACGCTTCCAGCATGAACGTACTGTACATGGCCTCACAGAAAATCGGTGTGAAACAGCTCTTGCGCTGTGTTTCATATAGTGAATGAGAATACCGGAGGCCCATACCCTAACATCTGCCCCCATCCCCCTCCTCATTAGGACGGCAAACGCACTTGTGACACCACCACCTAATTGCTTATCGCGATAAGTCGCTTGTTCTTCTACTTCTCAGCCTCTTAATTAGGCCATTGTACGTGGATTTTGTCATCTTCTTATTCCAACCATCCTATATCATCCCAGATGCTTAGCAGCCTTTTCAGGTCGCTTCATGTTTCCGGAAGTGATGTTGATTGGATGATGTCTGCTCGTTGATCTGCCACGCATTCTACATTCTGTGAGAACGTATAAATGCAGCAGTGCAAAAGAGACTTATCTCCTTCTTCGTAAAATCAAATTATCGAAGAATACCAGTTCTATATTATGTATTTTTTTTTCAAAACAAAGATATGTATTTATATCAGTTGTCTAGTACTCATAACACAAGCTATGCTTCCGAAATATTTATTTATTTACTAGCTGTTACCCGCAGATTTGCTCGCGTGGAAGTTTATTATATGTATTTAATTAAAAACTATGTAACGTTAACTATTTTCAAAGTTCTTATTAATGGGCTATTGATTAAAAATAAATAAATATTGTTTTTACTCTTAGTTAAACCCCTTTAGGAGTACAATTTCCGTAAATGTTAATAAAAATATTCATTTATTTCTAATAAAAAGCCCGAAGACAAAGTTTCAGGCTACTAATTTAAAAAATCACGAATTTCCAGACTCAATGTTTCAACCTCTATTTCATCCCTTAGGGGTAGAATATCCAAAAATGCTTAAACAGATATCTACTCATTTTTAATCAGTAGCCTAAAAATAAAGTTTCATGTTTCTAAAAAAAAAAGTGACGGACTTCCATAGAAACTTGCAACCCCTATTTACCCCTTAGGGGTAGAAATTCCAAAATCCCTCCCTTAGTGGGTTTCTACTTAGTAAACGATCCTACTCACCAAATTTCATAGCCTCAACTTTAATTGTTTACGGTCGGTCAGGACTTCTTATTTTATAAGTATAGATTATCAACCTTAAGCATTACCTAGAGTCACACTAACTATGGACAAAACTTATTCATTTTTATGTCATCGTAAGACTGGTGCACGATATATATAAAAAGTATAAGTTTGAGGTATTCGGATCAAAGCCATCACAGGTGAAAAAAATATACACCCTAGTTTTTTTTGGCACCGATACGGATATGACAAACCAATAGAATAGGTTTATTGGTGTATGTGCCGTAACTTTTTGTTCCTTTCATCCCGTTTACATTTTCTCTTTTACGGATTTTCTTCGTGTTTGAAACCTATTAGCGAATGCCTGTCTATAGCTTCATAGTTATTAATTTTAGGATCTAGAAAGTATATTACATGCTGTTGGTATTTCAAATCAGTAATATAAAATACTTTTATATAAATACGATTATAATTTTACTTTATTCTTCTAGCACTATTCCACAACAACTGTATGTACATCGCACACAATCTCCTGACATTTGGAGACAAATGGGCAACTCTTATGGAAGGACGCGATCCTGACTACCCCATAAGCTTCGTGGACCTGGTGCAGAAGATGCGTGACCTTGGATGCAAGCACCTGACTATCCACATGCAGCAGCAGAGAAAACAGATCCTCGATAATATTAGGTCTTCAGGTAGGGTGCAATGTGAATCCGAAACTATCTGTAGCTCGCAGTTTAATCGATATTCGAGATATTATACTATTATTATATATATGCAGAAAGTTTACACAACTGATAAAAAGTGTTTTTTGAAATGAAATTTAATATGTGTCGAGTCGATTTTTTAATTCATTTACAATTATTTTAATATTTGTTTCGGAGTTTGGGTGTTTTCTATTATATATATAATATGTATGTATTTATAAAAAAAAAGTGTATATGTATTTATATCAGGTGTATTGCACCCATAACACAAGCTCTGCTTAGCTGGTGACTAGATGGCGTTATGTAAAGATGTCCGAAATATTTATAATTATTTATTTATTTAATATATTAACTACCTAAACGACTCTGCCTGATAGAAATCATGAGTAGAATCTAAGATTGGTGTTTACCATGATATTGCGAAGATAATGCAGCATAGTGACGTGAGTAGTAAGGTTCAGGTATTGATTAATTGGCACAAGAAGGAAGAGTCGTACTATTGCTGGCAAAATTAACACCATTTAACTGCAAGATCGCTAAAAAAATTTATGACGATTGATCTTCGAGAAGGTGGTGCAAATTTCCTTTTTGATGTAATTTGTTTCAAGTACATAATAGGCGCTCATAGCCCAGTTGCACTCGGTGATTAGAAACAATCAACGGGAGCAAGCAACGACGGCGCGGTCAGTACCTGGATGGGTGACCGCTGGTGGCATGTTACCATGAGCGTCTCCGTGATTCGGAGGTCACGTTAAGCAGTCGGTCCCGGTTGTTGTCATACGGTAACAGTCGTGAAGCTTAGTTGGAGGCCTTCGGGCGGCTTAAAAACATCCAACGGCAAGATTTACGTAGCCACAACGTATTCTTGCCAGTCCCCAACCCGCACTTGGCCAGCGTGGGGACGTATGGCCTTAACCCTCCCTGAGAGAAGACCCGAGCCCAGCAGTGGGACATTATGGGTTGTTGATTGACATAATGGTCATATTGCACTGTCATTGTCTGTATTTTTACCATTTATGTATTGAGCTAGCTGTTGCACTTGATATTCGCCTTGCCTATACCGAATCGGCTTTCACAATCACACGTCACTTAATACCTTGTTTAAATGTTGCACTGTATAAATATATATTTTTGTTACAGATTTCAATTGCATTGTAGTAAAGGACGTGTTGAGTGATAACGCAGAGGCAGCTGTGCGACAATGCTTGAGGCAACTACATTTATTGAAGAATGTTTGGATTGGTGTGTTCCCGAATAACGTTTTCACAAGGTATCACTTTTATGAAATTGAAAATCTAAGTAGTAAACATGTTTTTTATATTGTTTTCGGCCATGGCTAGCAGCTTTGACTATTGTCGATGGCCGTTTGTCTATAGTTAAAACTGGAGACGGTCTATTTTTTAATATGATTGAGTTCACATTTTCATTGGCATGCAGGATCGATTGAGTGCCTCGGTGGGTGTTTTCTATGTATAATATATACAGATTATACATAAAAACATCCAAACTCAGAAACTACAAAAAAAGTGTATATGAATTTATATCAGTTGTCTAGTACCCATTTTTTTTTACGTTTGGAAACCCCCTCGGGCCTTCACCCTACCGGGGTTTGCGGCGGGGCGGTGTGTCGGAATCGAACCGACTAAAACCACACGGTGTGCCACTCTGCGCCTGACACGGGAGAGATCCGGGAACCGCTTTCTTACGCCACCGGACCAGTTGTCTAGAACCCATAACCCAACTTCTGCTTAGCTTGGAGCTAGATGGCGTTGTGTGTTAGATGTTCGAAATATTTATTTATTTTTCTTTCTTCACATATAATTTTTTTTAAAGTAAATTCGAAACCGTTTTCGTTACCTCTTTATATGTAGAGAGAAATAGGTTACAGAGAACGGCTGTAAGTTAAGTTGTTTCGGGTGTTGGGTTCGATTTCCAGCCAGGGAAAATATACATGTGGTGAAGAAAAATGTTTTTTCTGTCAGGGTTTATTTATATGTATGTTTAACAAGACGACTGGTTACGGTAATACAGGCTCTGCCTGTTTTCTATGGTTTTTTTTGTCAGCGAAAAATCCAACGTAATGTGCAAACAATTTATTTACAGATTGATGGCAACTCTGGTAGACATGTTTTTAGAGGAGTTAATACACCGCGTGTGTACGGTGGAGGATATATCCATGGACATGGCAACCCAGCTCACTGAAATATACACTATTGTTGTACAGAAAGCACCGCAGTTATTCCAAGTAACCATCCCTATTTAAATATTAGTATATAAATAAGTGACGTCGATAGTAAAACACGACACTTAAATAAAAAAGATATTCTATTATGATAAATTGAAAAAAAAAAGACAAATGTATGCTTATATCCTGAACAGTTTAAGGCTTAAGATGATGTAGATAAATTCTAGAATCTGGTTACAGCATTATCTGTTGGGTCAAGTCGTGCAATATCCAATCACAAAACCCACAGAATTTCATAATAAATGGTCCTACCTTCTAATACGATTTCAGTTACATACACCCATACAAATACATTTTAGGTATATTCATATAAAGATTTAGGTACAGTTTTGTTGTAACACATTTCGGTTTACCATTCAAGAGTTTTAAATTATTTCACCTCTATAATGTTTTTCTACCTTTAGAAATGTTGATAGGTACTACACACGGATAAAGTCTTTCTAATTAAAGCTTCTGTTCTGAATTTCTAATTATATTTTTTTTGTTTCAGACTCCAAAAGACATAGAACAGCACGTAAAATCCTGGTTTAAGCTTCAAGAGTTGATCTTCGTGCTCGAGGGATCTTTGAAGGATATAGAAAACCATTGGAAGGACGGCACCGGCCCTCTAGCGATCCATTTCCGGATCGAAGAAATACGCAGTCTTATCAAGGCTCTGTTTGAAAACACGCAGATGCGCGCCAATTTGCTCTCAAAAATTAAATAATATAAAATGTTATTATATGTTTGATGTCAGTGTCTCTCATATTCATATATTAAATGGTATTAATGGCGTTTGTGTATAATTTTTATTTCATCAATTAATAATCCAGAAACATGTTGTTTTTTTTTTCTATTTACTTCCATCTTTGTTTTAAATTGTTTTAATATTGCTGTTGTTGTTAATTACAATACAGCAATAAAAAGTACAAGTGATCGTTCGAATTTGGTCATTTAGAACGTAATTAAGAATGAGTAGTTAGTGGATAGGTGCTTAAATGATTTTATTATGTGTAGTTAAGGTGTCCTTAGTCATAAACCGGATTTCCACCGCCAGCTAAAATAAGTGAAATTAGTTTAACCGGCGGTAGAGGATCGACGACGAATTAGAGATTTGAAATACAAGTAATGTGTTCATTCCCGGTCATGTGCGATTCCTAGATCTTCCTAATCAAATAAACAAATATTTTATGTAATTGCATCGGGTGATATTTAGATTCTGATAAATAGTACTCATTTGTCAAGTGCGTTTTAGTTTTTCTTCACAAAAGGTATAAAATGAAATAGAAAAAGAAAAAAAATGCTGCGTGCACGGGAGCGTACTATGAACTGTCAATTGTCAAATGTCGGACTTAACCTCAAAACTAAGGGAAAACATTCAAAATTAAAGTATTATTACTATAAGGAAATGTGTTGAAGTTTAATTAATATGAATGCTGTAAAAGTCCTTTTAAGAAATAGAACTGCATGTGCTGTTGGAAACCGTTTTTATGCTACCGCTAAGAAGAAAATACCAGATCCAGATGAAGAAGAATCGCTTCCAAGTAAATATTATTATAATTTACAAAGAAAAATGAGACACGTATAACCCTGACTCAACTGGCTCGCAGGCATTATCCAGTCGGTTTATGTAGAGTCCCCCCCGCTAGGCACTGATGCAGTTTTTCGACTTTTTCTCGATAATTTATATAACACCTTCAAAGAAACACCTACTAAAATATTTCTTTTTAATTCGCCGTAAAATTTCCTACCGATTAGTATAAAGAATTCAAAATATACTCTTAAGAATATAAACACAGATTAAAAAAAATACTAATAAATAAAAAATAATAAAATGCTTACTAAATTCTCATTTAACACAATATTTGAATGTATGTGTTTCATTATTGATATATATGTAAATAGGAAATTTTAAGAGTGGGCTTTTTTGTATGTTTCAGTTTTCCAATATCCAGTAAGCAAGAGCTCAGACCGCCGCATGTATGTCTGGGGATTGGCGGAGACAGGTGCACTGGGGCTTCATATGCCTCGAGGTAAAAAAAGCAGAAAGCAATACAGAAACAATTTCTCTTTGTGTTGGTACCCAATGAGATCAAGTTTTGCAGAAAGATTTGACGTGAGCACAGATTTTATTTATTCTATTTTATTGATAAAAATTGTATATTAATTTTATTAAATGTTGCATCAAGCCTTATCAATTAAAAGGTTTATAACATAAATTTTTCTTTAACGTTACTGGTCTTAACATTTGTGTAATTTCTTCCTTTTATTCTCAGAATAAGTAGGTTCTTAAAATGAAAATATAAATAACATGATTTTACTGGATTGTGTATTTTATGAAAACCTCTTTTAGTACCTAATAATAGACATTTGTGAAAGGAGTATTAAGTTTTGTAAGACTCTTTGTTTTTTCCATCGAATTGGGGCACACGGGCAGACGTATCGCCTGATGGTAAGGTTTACCTTACCCTTGCTGTAATTTATTACAGCAGTTCGTAGACATATGCAATACCAGAGGTATCACAAGGGCGTTGCTAGCCCTTGAGAAACCTCTGTTGGGGATTTAGGCCTCTGGTATCCTCACTCTCTCGGTGAGACACAGCGCAAGTGCTGTTTCACACTGGTTTTCTGTAAGGCCATGATATCACTCCGGTCAAGCCGGCCCAGTCATGCCCAATCGTGGCTCTCCTACACTTCTATAGAAATATTCCTATTTTTCTATGACGTATTACATTGCCAAAAAATATCGCTAAATCAAGCAAAATTAGTCAAATTGTTACTAGTATTAAAGTTTACTATTCCAGGTAACGCAAGTGGCAGCAGGCTATGGCTTTACAGTAACATCTATAAAGACAAATGAACAACACAAGGTATTTGGCACTGGTATCAACACTGACTCACAGATTGGGTACCACGCACCAAGGATTGGACATCCACTTGAGCTTCTGTTGAGTCCTGCACCAATATTTCTGCCATATAAAAGTTTGGAAACACAGGTAAGACAGGCTCTCAGGATATTGTGAACTAGGTATTTCATATTTCTGTCTTTAAGTATGATGAATTTCCATACAACATTGGATCCCTTAATTTATCAACTTTAGGTTGAAATTTTACAATAATCTTTGTTTGATGGCTAACTATGTATGCATAACACAAAAGGCAGCAGCAATCAAGTTTGTAGCAGAAGTGTTTTTGGTTTTGTGTTGATGAAGTAGTCAGCCAGATAATTAACAGATATTTTATAGGTCTATTATAATCTGAATTGGAATTTTCCACCAACACTCAAATAACACTGAAGTGAAAAATATCTCTGTGGTCTCTTATAAAACTGATTATTGCTAACTTATCAGTGACTACACAAGTTTTTCAAAATTGTTTAATGAAGCCATGACACTCATTAACATATCACGGTCCAAAGCCGAATGAAAGCCTGCCCCCGAGGCCAACTAACCATTCAAGCCACTTATAATTTACCTATTTCTTCGAATTAGATTATCGGTCTATCAGCTGGTCGAGCTCACACAGCAATACTCACGGATAATGAAGGTGTGTTCACACTGGGCAACAACGCCTACGGTCAGTGTGGACGAAAGATTAACGACAACGAAGAATTCAGAGGCAGTATGGTAACACATAACATTAAGAAGTTGGGCAGGGAGAGGATTGTAAATGTTTGCTGTGGACAGGATCATACGTGAGTACTTCCTCACTTATCTATTGAGAAACGTCATCGGAGCTTTTATTTGTTAACGCAATTAATGTTCTACAGCTTTAGATATATGCTTTATTTTCTGTTGAATATAATTCTTTCTTTTAAAAACTTTTCAGTTTGTTCGTAACAGAGGGAGGCAAGGTTTACGCTTGCGGTTGGGGAGCAGATGGTCAGACTGGGTTGGGCACGTATGAGAACCAGGCTATACCTACCTCGGTAAAAGGTGATATCTCCTCAGAGAAGATTGTGAAGGTAGCTTCTACGGGAGACTGTGTACTTGCTTTAAATGGTTAGTTTAAGTTTTTCATACCTATCAAATATTTTAAATATATGTTAGTTGGTGTACTGACTTCTATAGTAAGCTAAGCATTGTAACATAATTTACGGACTCTGACGGATTAAAACTAGTGGGATATTTATTTTTTAGCCTCATCAAAAAGGCAAACACCATTACTTATAATAAAAGTATTCCTCCACAGAAAATGGCGAATTATTTGGCTGGGGCAATTCCGAATATGGTCAAGTGCCTATGGCTACCACACAGCAACAAGTCAATATGTCTTATGCTCTCGTTAGCTTTACGAAAGGTTTGGGCAAAATAATTGATATAGCTGCCGGCGGATCCTTCTGTGTGATTGTAAATGGTAAGTAAAAATGATTATTTTGGCTCTTTAATTCTGAGACTGATAGGATAATGCAATACTGACCTCTGCGGTTCAAATACGTAGAAGATAATAATTATAGTGTGTGGGCAAACACAGGTGCACTCTCCATCCTTTCCGTCTCTCCTAATCCGATGGGTGATCTACACACGATCAGAGATCGATCCCCGTGCCTTAGACAACACGTAAAGCTGTCGGTCTTGCGCCTAATGTAGCATATAGACTGGTATCAAAGGCCAGCTTGCCTTTCATGGCGGGATTTCGTAATAATTAAAATATTAATGCTTCTTATTTTTTATTTATAG
Source organism: Hyphantria cunea (assembly GCA_003709505.1). Classification (NCBI taxonomy): domain Eukaryota; kingdom Metazoa; phylum Arthropoda; class Insecta; order Lepidoptera; family Erebidae; genus Hyphantria; species Hyphantria cunea. The sequence continues at coordinate 3,067,577 of PKRV01000251.1, read as the reverse complement.
AGGCAGGCGATGTGTTTGTCTGGGGCTACGGCCTGCTCGGCCTCGGTCCCAATGTACAACACTCTTCAACCCCGAAGCATATACCATCACCCTTATTCGGCCGCAACGAATTTAATCCGACTAGTATGGTGCAAAAAGTAGCATGTGGTATTGGACATTTAGCAGCTATTACTAATTCTGGTGATTTGTACATGTGGGGGAAGAATAGGCAAGGCTGCCTCGGCTTAGGACATACGAAAGACCAACATTTTCCATTGAAAGTTTCTATAGGTGCACATGTGTTGGATGTGACTTGCAGTGTTGATCATAGTGTGGCAACCTGTAAGCCGTTTGTATAAATTGTTGTGTATCTATCGCTTTAAGACTGTTATATTATTAATTTAACAATAAATCAACTAGTATTAAAACATGGATTTTATTTGAATGACCATCTTTCTCACGAGAGACTTATGTACATAAGTGAATAATAATGATTCATATGAGCCTGCCAAAGTATCTACTCTGCCTAGTAAAAAACATTAGTAGAATCCAAGAGTGGTAGTCACCATACTCACTGCGAATACAGACAATGCAACAATGCATCATGGTGACTCACACTATGGTGGCCTATTGAAAAACTTTTGCGTCATTGGGTCTCCAATCCCACCCTCAAAAACAAAACACGACAGCAGGAATACTGTCCATTTTTTAGGTGTGTCTTCAGTAAAAGACTTATTGGTAGATAGAATAATACTATTTTAATTAGAAGTTAGCTAGTGCAAAAAAATAAGGAAGGAAAAAAGAAAGTCTTAGTCCGCTGGTACCAGCACTTCTGCAACTCGGTGGGTTGGTGTTCTGACAGCCTTGCCCTGCAAACAAGTCGCTGGCACGCCACCGGCCTAACGATGCCAGCGGCATACCCGCGTGGTCTAACGATACAGGAAGTAGCGCGGCCACCATGCATGAGGTCTTATGCTATGTTTACACGCCTGCGAGGACTTGGCAGTCGCTTACAAACTGCAAACGATCGCGCACGCTCATCTGTGTTCAAAAACCAACACCGACTCTGGTCGGTCGGCAACCAACTTTTTTTTTTAATGTATGGAAACCCCTCGGGCCTTCACCCCACCGGGGTTTGCGGCGGGGCGGTGTATTGGAATTGAACCGGCTAAAACCAAAAGGTGTGCCACTCTGCGCCTGAGACGGGAGGGATCCGGGAACTGCTTTCATACGCCATCCAGACCCCTCCCAGCGTCTGTCCACACTGAAGCGGGCACCGTCTGCTGTTAAATCCTCTCAATTTAGGCGACACACGCGTAACGTCGCCCCCTCGCGGCTGGCCTGTGAAGCGGATGGAGGGGAAAACCCGTCCCGCCCCTCCACGGCCACAATGAGGCGCTGGTAGGCGCGCCTCCGTCGCCCAGTTCAGCGGCGGCGGATCGGGTCCGAGTGGAGATCGTCCTTCGGGATGACTTCCTCGCAGAAGGTCGTGACTGCGATAAAACTGTTCTCGCCGCCGGCCATGGAGAGTACGACGGCCGGCAGCGAGAGATCTCCTCCGATGACTGCAGTGAGGGCCCGACGCTGCGGTGCTCAAGCGGGGCAGGTCGGCAACTATCTCAACCTCACGCAACCCAAGCCAAACAGCCCGTTTAGACGCCTGTGTTTGTGGAGGGCTGCCCTGGCGTGCCACGCGCATAAACGCAACATAACGATGACTAAGAAACAATTAATTGCTGTTAGTAACATGTTACTCAAGTTATAATGAAATTCATAATGTATACTACCAATTACATTTACTCTTAAAATATGAGTACAGCAACGTGTAGTTCTGTTAAGATTGTAGTATATTATGTAGAAGTAATACATAAAGTTTACAGTAACATTACAATTCTTATTAAACTGCCTCGGCGACGCAGCGTATGCGACTGCTGTTCTGGAGGTCTCGGGTTCTATTCCCGGGTCGGATCAAAAGTTTGTATGATCTGCAAATATTTGTTTCGGAGTTTGGGTATTGTTTAAATCAGTTGTCTAGTACCCATAATACAAGCTATGCTTAGTTTGGGACTAGATGTCCGGAATATTTATTTAATTCAGGTTGTATACAAAATTACACATATACTTCTTATATGTTTAAAACTGTTATTAATATCATAGACAATTGGTGTTCTTGGGGAGCCCTTCATTTGACAGTCAATGGTAATTAGTTCATAGTGAATACATTATACACATGATTTCTTTTTGTAAAAACTTTTACAAGTGTTAATAAAACACACAAATTTATTTTATCAAAACTCTGCTGTCACTAATAAAACACTGACATTTCGGATACTAAGCTAAGAACTACTAAGCTGAAATATGGATTAAAAACTGTTTATGAGTTGCAATAGCTATGGGTAAAAAAAATATGTCTGTATGTTTTTGGCTGCAGGAAAGGTGTTAAATTATTATAAAGAATGTAGGATGGATATGATTAGTAGATATATTTAGAGATACTTGTATTTGTGGTGTACAATAAAGTACAATAAAGCTTATTCTATCTATCTATAAAAATAACATGAGTAATTAGTATTTACAAATTTTATTTATAAATTTAATTTTTATCAATACCAATGTAATGAATGTAATGAATTAGATCTTTTTTTTTTTACACTGGTAGTAGTGTAAGAAAGGAAGTGTACCTGGGAAGGTATCAATGACAATATACAGATGAATCTACAGAGAACTGGTGGTTCTATGTAAATCAAGATAATATCAACTGATCATTAATAATTTTATGTACACAATGGGGTAGATAACACCGTAGTCAAATAAGTTACGTTTTATCATTTGTCAAAATGATAACAAACATACTAAACACAAACTTGTGAGGACACTCATAGAGTTTAGACAACTCAACTGAGCAATAGATATTTATGCTTTGTAATATTTGTTTTATTGAAGCAGATCTCTGTATTTATTTACGGTATAGTCGTCTAACCTAGTATTAGGATGACCCAAGTTACATCTAGATTAATACTAAAACAATACTTTTTGTATAATTTAGTATAAAGTTTTTCTATCACTCACTTCAGCTTCAAGAAGTCTTTTGTTTTTACTCATTTTTTTTATTATTGAAGGAAAAGGCACCAAAATAATTCAGTCAGCCTTCTCATTCAATACCACATTAACTATTGTTTGCATTCGTCATGAAAAGGTTCCAAGGTACGGAAGTCACGCCACGCAGGTGGTAGCAGAGATGTGTGGTGAAGGTGGCAGCCACAACGCTTACATTGCTCACTGAATAGATTCACATAACTGTGCAGCCAGGTCATGAATGAACGGACAGCCAGTTCCGGTAGAGTTGGAGAGTAGAAATGCAACATAGCTGCATGAGCATTTTCTGTTACTTTTCTAAATACATGATGCCTTGACTCTGTCCACAGATCAAGTGTTTCACCATAACCTTTAACCATCACCCATTCCATTAAGAGCCCTTTGAATGCCACTACCGCCTTTAAAACGTGGCTTAAGTTAATCTGGACTACTGCATTACTTGCAAATGGGCGCGAAATTGTTATTTTCATATCGCTGTATGATCTATCAATATTATTTATGACGTTATCAACTTGTCCAGGTGCAACGTTATGGTTGCTCTGCATTTTACCACGACGTTTTGTACTTCCAGAGTTTATATATGATCTCTTGAGTGAGTTTTGACTTAGAAGTGTATGTGCAAACGAGCTATATTCATGTATCTTATCAGTCCATTTATAACTGTTCACTAGTTGCGTGTATAGCCCTTGCCGGTCTTGAGTTGTTTCCTGACTGAGATAAGTAGTTGTACCCAAGTTGAACGGTGCCGTAGGTATCGGTAAACTATTGACAGTCTGGTCCAGCTCTCGAAGATTGATATTCACGTTGTTGAGCAGTTCCTGCAGCTCCATTAGGAACTTATCTTTACCATCTTCGCCATGGTCAGCCCGCAGACCATTAGAAAGCGTCTCAAAAACATGACTGACACTCGAACGTAATGTACGGAGAGATGTTAGAGCTGAATTCAGCTGTTCAACGTTTATTGTTTGATTCATTTTGAACTTTTAAACGTGCTATCAATTGGTTTGTTGCATTCAAACTGTGCCGATGTCGACAATTCTGCCAATGTCAATCCGTTTATTTACGATTCAATTAAAAGTCATGCGTTTAAAACACAACCGCGACACGAAACGCGATATGTCAAATTGACATTATTGTCAAATTCAATTTTTTCACTACATTATACGAGTCTGGGTTCCAGCTCTTTTAAGCCAGTCTTTGAAATTCGAGTCTTCAAGTATACGTCGTCAAGAAGTTAATAAAAAAAAAATATAAACATGTGGATGAGATGATTTTTTTATATATTTTATGTATGACGTGCAGAATCTCACCGTACTCATTTCGAATAAAGACAATGCAATAATGCGGTATGTTGACCCACACCATAGCGGGCTATATTTCTGCATCGGTGAGCCTGCGGTCTCGCACTCATCAACGAAACACGACAGCATTATACCATGGGAGAGCTACACTTCGGCATTTGGCATGAATGGGCCGGCACGACCAGAATGATACCACGGCCTCATAGAAAACCGGTGTGAGACAGCGCTTGCGCTGTATTTCACTGAGTGGGTGAGTATACCGGTCACCCAAACTCCAACTCCTCCTCATCCCCGCAAGGCCAGCAATGCACTTGTGAACGGCCGCGCAGCGTAATGAAACAGCGCCTGCACTGTGTTTCAGCGAATGAGTGAGGATTCCGGAGGCCCATAATCCAACCCTTCCCCACATCCCCCTGCCCATCCGCCAAGGCCGGCAACGCACTTGTGACGCCCCTGGTGGTAACACCGGCCGCAGCAGCCTACCGCCGCCCATGGACATCCGTAAGGGTGTCCATGGACGGCGGTAATCGCTTACCATCAGATGATACGTCTGCTCGTTTGCCCCAAATTCCATCACAAAAAAGTTCTCAATAACGGATTTTACTGCCGCAATAACGGCGTGCCCGCTACGGTCATCCCCTACAATAGCCATGATGACTAATTTTGAAAACTGTTTTTTGATGTTCGGAAGTAATTCCTATTGTCCAGTTATATTTCTACGAAAAATAAAGTTTTAGTAGGAAAAAATTGCGATTCAAGTTTTTAGTTTAAAATTCACGAGAAAACACTCGGTCGTGTCATGGCCTCTATCTGTAAAAGATGCAACGTCACCATTTGTCAACCAGCGTCAATTATAGCTCTTATAAACATTACTGTAATATAATTATGAGCTATAGCGATTACTTTACGTAATCGTTGATTATATCCGAACAAAGCGACCTTTATAAATACAATACGTGACACAACTTGCTCCGATTGGTGTTCAATTTAACACGGCGGGTTGCTGTATTTTGTAGTTTTATATTTGTTAATTAACTATGAATCTTGCTCTAAATATGAAAATAAAATCAATTTTTACACTTCAATTATTTAAAAGAAATAACCAAGAACATTATGGGTCAACATTGCGAAAGTCTAAAAACAGTGTTTTCAAAGCAGTTATTGTTTATTAACAGTATTTTTTAAATAGGTTACGACATTCCACTCAATGTAATAATCCTGGACACTGTAAAGGTTTTTTATTAATAATGTGGAACATACCTATCTACCGTGGCAAAACGTTTAAGCTATATTTGAAGCTTCTCCCGCCTATTCCCGCGGTGCGTTCGTGAAACTTAACTGCGAATTTCGTATGCAAATGTGAACATCGCCACCAAAATCACCTTTGAAAATTAACTTTAAGCTTTTTAGGTATTCAAAATGGCTATATTTAATAAAAATATTATACTGTTAAAAGGAAGTGTTTGTTTATTTTTGACTTTTAGATGTATTTTTTTGTTTTTGGTTGACATTACTGGTAACGTTACCTGTGTCCTTTTACACATCGCTTGTAAAAATATTTTCAGTATTTATAAGTATAAAAACAAATACAAAATTCGTACCTAATAAGTTCGCGACATGACCATTCTAATTTTTTACGAAGGTACCTAAAGTGTAGAAACATGTATTAAGGAAACTGCGCCAATTAAACACAAATCAAACCTAAACAATGAATATGCATTACATCACTTTTCCCATCTTTGAATTTTATAAACGTACAATTTCAGATGATTTTTGGCTGGTACGTTGTTAAAATTTCAACTTCCCCTTAGCACAATAACGGCGTACTGTAAAAGTTCGAGGATTGTAAGGCGGTTTTATTATAGCTTTTCGTTCCGCTAAAGTTTAGTTTTCTTTTACAACTTTTTTGATATAATTCTAATTTCATAAAACGTCTTGTAGGTTAGCTTTAGCTTAGAGCTTAGAGTTAAATTTGTCTGTAAAATTATGGTAAGGAATAATTAGAATGTAATCAAAATGTTTATTAATAACACAGCAAAACATTAACCACTGGGTCGAAATTTTTAGTTTACAAATATTTATAGAACCGTAAACTATGCATTTGATCATGTCCTGATCTTCAGCAAAGTTTTGTGCATGAGCCCACAAAAGTTTCTGAGTTGGTACGACCAGCTTTGCCAAACGGTGTTGCCTTCAGTTGTTGTTATACCGCGGGTAACACCGTGGGTCTAAGTCAGTATTAGATAAATAAGAAAATAATTAACGCTTAGAAATATTATTAAACAGAGTCCGATATCTATATCAGTTGGTGTATACCTCATCATACACGTAAGGATATAAGTTATTACTTAATTTACTCTGTTCAAGGTTAAAGTCAAAATATTTTGCCGTATTTTTATACATTATTTTATTTATTTATTTAAAACTTTATGCACTTTTGTACAATGGCGGACTTAATGCCCAAGGCATTCTCTTCCAGTCAACCTTAGGGTGGTGTAGAAATCTTGTACGGTAGGTGGTGCACAGAGGTTTCCGTATGAAACTAACTACAAACAGCACACAAAAGAATGAAAGAAATACTTAAACATATATAAACACATATAGGATACCTATGTCTTGAATAAAAACACAAATATATACATATATAAATATACATACACACTACTATATTAGTACACTATGAAAGCTCGAATATATATCAATTATCAGTTAGTATTTCTGCCATTTCGTTAAGAATGAGCTCATGCACCTTCTTTTTTAATGTGAAACGGTTCGTGGACATTCTGATTTCGAGTGGGAGCGCATTCCAGAGCTGTACCGCTTGGACAAAGAACGAAGAGTTCATGAAGACAGAGTTGTGAGAGAGACATAAAAGAAACAGATTATTTTCTGAACGAAGATTCCTATCGTGATTAGAAGACAGATAACGGAAGTATGGAGCAAGTTAAGAAGGTGAAGATGGTGAGTTGAGAAGTGAAAATAATGTAGTAAGTGCTCGCTGATTACGAAGCAGGCGAATAGGTAACCATTTTAATTGGCAACGTAGGGCAAACACATGGTCGTACTTCCGGAATTTAAAGATGAATCGAATGCAGTTATTAAGAAGGCGGTCTAGTTTATTGAGGAGGTTTGCATTCGAGTCAAAATAACATACAACGCCATAGTCAATAATTGGAATAATTTAAGACTGCACGAGAGTAGATTTGATGTTAGAAGGCGGGAAGTTCTTGAGATGATAAAGTGTTCGCAGCTTTCATATTATACTGTTTCATCATGAAAATCCGTCTATGACCACTAGGTCATAAAATTAAAGCAATTCAAAGGTCTGTTATAAGTATCTACTACGTGATCGCGTTCCGTAATATGTATAATTGACGTATCGTGGACAGTGAAACAAGCAAAATTGTTAAAAAAAAACCGACTGCATCAATATCTGTCATTTTTATTTATTCCTCTTATTCATTTTTTTAAAATAAATTTATTAGTTATAAATGAATTCATAATCACCGTTAAATATTCTTTATTTTGATACTACACTCGATATATTTTTAAAACATTTTTTTGAGATTACTTTTGGGCGCCGAAATTTCTGAATCATATTTTTTTAATTTTGGTGTTCACATTTTGATTGACGCCACTCAGATAAAAACACGATAAGCCGTTTCGACTAGGACGAGCCAGAGAAATATACTTACATTTAAATAATAACCTCCTTCTTGGGCAGTCGAATAATAAATCAAATTAAAGTGTCTGTAATCTTAAATTTACAGCTTTTCACTAAATACATATGAAAGTACCACCTGAATCAAGAAATCAATCTTTGCAATTCTTGTCTGCTTGTAATTTCTGGAACGTCTGGACCGATATTGACGGGGTTTTCACTGGATACAACTACAAGATGCTGGATAAAAGGAATAACTAATGCTACCCTTTTTAGACTAGTTTCACCCCTTGGCGTTGTCCGCCATGTTGTTGTTAGTGTACAACTGTGTGTGTGTGTGTTGTAGTGTATATATATATACACATACATAAAAGACATGACAAGGATCTCTGTCACAAATAACAGAATATAACTGAGAGCAGTAACAGGCAAATTGCGTGTGTCATGGATAGACATTGACACGAGGGTGAAACATAAATATGGGGTATGTTTTACAGTGGACGTCTATTTCCTTGAAAAGGGATATACGGTATAAAGCCCACAGTCTGCAGGCTATTATTTTAATCTAGATAGGTTATATATGTGTATATATATATATATATATATTGGCATATGTTTTAGCTGTTTACAAATTGAAAGAATAAATTGTTACTTGCAACTTTGGTAATTCTTAACATATATGTTTGAAAGACGGACCCATTTCATCTCACCCACATTTTTTACCATTATTTTCATCATGACGAAGAATTGAAGACTCGAAGACTTAAATTTGAAGACTTTAAACACTTGACATTGGCAGAAATAGCTGATAAGCTGGTTGCCATTTCATCAAAAGAAGAACTGGATCTCTGTGACAGCAGTCGTTAGTGTCATTTTCGAAATAACAAGGTATATTGTATGAATTTTTATATTCATAATGTATTTGCACTTCATTTGTGATAGAACTCGTATGTGAAGAATAGAAATATAGGTGATAAAAACAAAATTGTATGATAAAGTTTTGATATTTAAAAAGTTCGATCGATTTAGATATCATTTTAGAGTTGGGTTATTGGTCTGCAGTATCGTCACTCACTCGGTGAAACACAGAGTAGCCTTGGTGTCACTCCGGTCGAGCCGGCCCATGAATGCCGAAGCGTGGTTCTCCCACGGTAAAGGTTAAACAAATTTCTTAAATATTGATTATGTAATGATTAGGCAACATTTCCGTAAAGGAGGATTGTCCTGCACGGAGATATTGGTGTTGATGTTGGAAGGACGATATCTTAACCAATTACACAAAGGCTATTTTTAAAATGAATGCCAAATACCACCCTACCGTCATTGGGATCAATGACGGTCAAGTACAAGAAATATGCGAGAGTTATTCAAGAGGTCACCTCACCCGTAGCTATTTAACAATATTATTATACTTTTTACCTTTTCTAGATTTGGGTACTCTTTAAAGGTATAAAATGATTTTTTCTAATTATGAGAAAGCCACGTTTTAAAGTAATATACGCAGGCTCGAACTAATACGTTTTTGTAATTTAGGATATTATTAGCGCAAATAAACTACCTTCTGAAGCACAGCCTCAACAAATTGAGAAACTTTAAAAATTGCCTAAAATATAGTATGCATAAATATTTTAATTGAGACACTTTAGTTTTAATACACATAAATTAATGTAACATATATTTTATTTTAGGTTATAGTTTTTTCTTTTTAAGATTATTATTATTACTTATGTGAGAACTAACTTCTATATATATATATTATATAAATAGGAGTAATCACATAAATACATTTACAATCCAATGCTAAACAAAAAAAAAAATTAATAACATAGGATAAGTACCATAAAAAAATATAATGTAATGATACCACATCATCTAGCAGAATTTACAGAATGAATGAGATTAGTGAAGGACACTTCACTTATATCTATCTCTTGAGTTGTCCATGTTCATCAGGAAACTCGTGTGCTTGTTTGTCCCCATCACATTTGGATGTTTTGAATATTCTTTTGCATTGCTCGTTTTAGTGTATTTAGAGCAAGAGACAATAATATCAATCTTCGCAGAAGTTTATTAAAGTCGTTGCAGCAGTTTAGCCATGAAGGCGTAACAGACAGAACATTATAAACATTGCATGGACCGTCCCTCTACTCATGTACTCCTCTCTCTTTGTAGGCGCTTCATGGCGAGACATTCCATTTAATCTTATCGTGAAAATCTTTAAAATATCCAGCCAAATTTCTAGGTGTAGAAGAAATAGTTTATCTATATTAACTGCACTCAATGAAGCACTTTGTTATGGAAATACTTTGGAGATCCTTGATAACAATATTTCGATTATTGTCATGTACGCTGTCGGAGCCTTATACTCTGTTACGGAACCCTCGGCTAAAGCTATTAGATCTATACTCTTAAAAGACCACTCTCGTATTAGGAATATATCTGTGCCACTGGGGACTTATATATAATAGATTATATATAGAGAGACTTATATAGACTGCACGGTTGGCCTAGTGGTTTAAGTGGTCGCCACACCGCTTCCTACTGCGCCAAGTGTTGTGGGTTCAAATCCTACATGGGACAATACTTTGTGTGATCCATAAATTGTTGTTCTAAGTCTGGGTGTACTTTGTGTCCATTTCATGTACGTTTGTAAAGTCTCCCGCGACACAGGAATGTATATTCATAAAGCGGGAGTTGTCTTTAAAAAAAAATGCAAAATAAAATAAAAAAATAATGATATAAAACACTTACATGAAAATGACATAAAAAACACCTAGAGCCAGAACAACAGTCGGTGGATGTTTCCCATAATTATGGGGATCGAATCTACAACTCGTTAGTGAATACAAAGCGACGTGGAAATCGCTTATATATAAGTGCAATAATATTATCTAAGTAAATGTGTCTGTAACTGCTCCTAATACTTATTTGTACGAGTATCACCATAGTAATGCATTTCTGAGAATTCGTATTTTTATTCATATAATCCCAATTTCGGAAACGGCTCCAACGATTTTCAAGAACAGTATTTTCTAAACAACAGTTTATTAATTGTAGGAATCAAACTACCACCCATAGACTATGAAGTGAAATAAACTCTCTGGATAGTTTGGGATTAATCCCGCCCACACGCCCACCACTGCAACTCCTGTATACCAGTGTCAACAGCAGTGGCCCACGAACACACCGATTTATGACACTCGGGAAGTCCCAAAAAAATATTAAACTGTCTTGGAACTTAATCAGAAGAAAACTGGAGGAGATGGAAATATAGTAATAGTTTGCATATAGCGTTATCATTGCTCTGTCGCCTGTCTCAGAACGCGGTCTTATCGCCAACGTAACCGTATCAAGAAAATCCATACGGTTGGCTTCCCCATGTCATATCACAAACAAGAGCGACACATTTGTGAATAGATGAATTGTTTTCCATTCGAATGAATGGCTATGCTGTTAAGGGAACGTGTGCGAGACTTTGCACCAAGTCTTTGATGTAGTTGTCTTCTAAATTTTTTATGTAAATGTGCTTGTACGCAAATATACAAAGACATGACATTTTAACATTTTAGCTACAGGTTTAATTAATTTTGTACGTAAGGTCACTTTAGCTCCTAAAAATATTTTTATTTACTTTGTGGTAGTTTTTTTTGTGGTTAGGTCTTATTTTACAAGGGTAGTAGTAAATGTTATTATCATTTTGTACATATTTAGGTATAAAAGGATAATAATAATTACATTCATTCCGTTATTTCTTGTTTAATAAATATCTTTAAAAACATCATGTCGAGTAAGTTGACTGCTTTTTTTAGCGTAGTATGCGACTGCTATGATTGAGGTCTCGGTTTCGATTCCCAGGTCAGATCAAATGTTTTTATGATCTGCAAATATTTCTTTCGGAGTTTGGGGGTTTTCTATGTATAATATGAATGTATTCACAAAAAAAGTGTATGTATGTGTGTTTATATCAGTTGTCTAGTACCATAACACAAGCTCTACTTAGCTTGGGGCTTAATGGCGTTGTGTGTAAGATGTCCGAAATATTTATTTTAGTTTATGTCGTAGTACTTACGTAGCATCGTAGCCATCGTAAATTTCGTAGCACCCAGGGTATTTAAATAATAGCGACTTATTTATCATTTATTTATTACTTGGAAATTGTTTAAGTGCCAATGATGCTAAAATCAAAGTTGTTAAATTGATTTACTATTTATTCATGCAACATAAATGTTATTTTTTTTATTCTCTCTAAGCAGCTATTTACTTAATTAAAAGCAAAGGATTAGAGAAAATTACATTTAGGTATTATTTATAATTAGCGCTCCCTTCCGTAGATAGAAAAAATACGGATTATATACAGTTTACCAAAACAATATTTTTTATCTTAATATACACCATATAACTTTTTTTATTTTTTTCGAGTGTATGTATGTTTATTTCTTTAGCACGCTCTAGAAAATGCCCCTAATGGCTTCTCGTATTTTTATGTGAGTGGGGTCAATGGGTTCGTCTTAGTCGTGACAGTGACGCTGGATACATCAAAATAAAAAAAAACGAAGTATTCTTGGCGCCAAAAAGTAATCTGAAAAAATAATGTTTTCAAAATACATCGAGTGTGATATCAAAACAAAGAATTTTTAACGGTGATTACAAATATATATATTTAACTCGTATGTTTTATATATGATATTGACGCAGTCGGGTTTGATTTTTTTAATCATTCATTACTCGTTTATGTTAAAGTATATTGCAATGTAAATTCACATTTTTAATTTTACCTTCAACGTCCCATAATACAGTAAAGGATGTACCGAAGGACCCTTTCTTGTTTTGAACATCTATTTTTTATCTGTGGTAATTAGGTGTGCTTTGTTTTCATTTCGCGCCTTTTTGCTTTACGGATTAAATTCAATAATTTATTCAATTGGTCAATCGAAGAGGGTATAAGCTTAATGTTTTAGGAACATGAGCGGAAATAATTTTGTTGATAAATAATTTATCATTTCGATTTAATTATGTGATCCTTTTAAATTTTCTTTACAATTTAATCAGCTATTAGTATAGTAGTACATCTATACTCACTTTTTCATTTTTAGTCGGCAGAGACTATAGAATATCGATTTTACCGATTAAACCCGCTAATTTCCACTGGCCTTTTAGGCTTACGTGGGTACGTAACCCTAAAAAAGCCAGTTGAAATTCGTAAAATAATGTACCCTTTGGTCGCGTTCTACCCTTTGGATAAAGGGTAAAACGGGACCCTGTTACTTCGCCTGTTTGCCCGTCTGTCACTAGACTGTATCTAATGAACCGTGTTAGTTAGACAGTTGAAATATTCACAGCTGATGTATTTCTGATGGCGCTATAACAACAAATGTTAAAAATTAAATAAAATGAATAAATAAGGGGTTTCCCATACAACAAACGCGATTTTTTGGCAGTTTTTGTAGATAATGGTACGGAACCCTTATTACGCGAATCCGACTCGCACTTACCTGCGGGCTGGTTATGGATGTTTTTATTAAAGCCCTTCATATGTACTCTGTAGTAGGTACATGTCTTTTGGAGCCCCCCTCCATCAGTTTGTCTACTCATATAAGCCATTCAATTGTCTATACAAATAAATAAAATTGGAGTGTGTTTGTAATATTAAAATATTAACTTTTTACTCAACGTATATGTATTTATACATGTACATATACAGAAAATAATATTTTTTTTAAATATTCATCTGTTTGTCTGTTTGTTTCGGCTAACCTTTGGAACGGTTGGACCGATTTTGACTGGACTTTCACTGGCTGATGGCCGATGATTTATATCATCGGCCATCAGCCAGCCGGAACAACTAAGGCAAATTTTTATAGACTAGCTTTGCCCTACTTTACCAGCAATTGTTATTGTACCGCGGGTAACATTGCGGGGCTTAGAAAATTTATTTATATATTATTATAGAAATAATAAAATAAGATGGTTAGCCATAAAGAAATTTCTCAATGTTTTATCTTCAGTTTTTAATCCGAACACTTTTATTATTATTACTAAAAGAGTGATACAAACTACCTATAGAAGAGCCAAGTTTACGTGAAGCCGATAAAAAAACTAATAAAAACAATGACAAATTGTGATTTGCCGACCATTAATCATTGGGTATCAACACCGGACACATGGATTTATGAAAAAGGACAGTAAACTAAAAATATAAGATTTACAACATCTGCGTTAAATGAAATGGGGATAAGATTAAATAACTTAAGAAAAGACTTAAGATAATTAGGGTGATATACAACACCATGTAGTCTCAAATAAGAATAGCTCATACTTCTTTAATTTTTGTAAATTCGTACATATTGTGCGTAAAAAATAGAAAACTCTCAAACTCCAAAACCAGGCATTCCAATTCGAGACTTCAAGCAAAACAGTGCAGTGCATAGGAGTACAGCGCAACAAAAAGTAAGTTAAGTACATATGTTTCGGAGAATGAAGTATTGGGGATAATACCCATCCCAATTTAGGGGATTAAATTCTTCTATAAGAGATCTGTAACCTAAAAGGATCAAATATCAGAAGCAAAAAAACATTTGGTTGCACAAAACATGCTTCTCTTTAACTTCAACATAGAATAATAGTAATAACTAATTATCCCCAGTCACGTTTTATGTAATATGCATCTAAAGCGTTCAGACCACAAGAAGATCAAAGATTTTTTCTAACAATACATTCAAAGTTTGCGTTCAAAATATTAATCTCACTAAAGGCGAAGGCAAAATGTCGATTTTTATCAATTTTCAACGCTGATCCTAGTCAAATTTATGAGCCCCGAGGCTTGAGAAACGGGGATTCTCTTTCAAGAATATTAAATAGCTTTCGGGTTGAACGTAATGTGCTCTACAAATATATGTTTTGGAAATTGCTTTAATGTATACTTTATTATAATCCCCGGTATTTTACGTTTCACGTTAAAACTGAGGCATCGTTCTATCTTTTATGAAAATTTGAGAATCTTAATAAATCAACGATTTTAAAGGGTACTTATTTGAATTCTGAAGTAGTTACATTTTTGCCACCAACTTAGAATATAATAAAAGTAAACGATGAAATGCTAAGACTCTGCTACTAAAGAGTTTTTGACACCCATCTTAGATGGCGTAAAGTTGTGTCGTTTGAACATAAGCGTGCATGTCATATGGCCTACTAACTTGGTTTACAAACTTTAAAAACTCTCACCCATTACATAAAATAAGGGTATCTTTATCGATATAAATTATATTACGCATTTTAGTCGTGTTTACTAGTTAAGTCACTAAATAATGATGTTCTTTTAGCCGATTACGGTCACGGCGGCCAGTCTCAACGGAGAACCGCCAACTACACAGCAGATATTATACAGTAAAACATAGTGCACAAGTGTGTGCGCAAACATAGGTGCACTCTCTGTTGCCTCTCTCTCATAATGCGATGGGACGGTAAAACCGACATGATCGGGAAGAAATCAGGCGTAGGACCGGCAGCTTTACGTGCTCTCCGACGCAATGGGTCCGGGTCTCAATTTGCAAACTCCGAGCCGTAAGTATTTATATAATTAGAAAAACTCAGTAACACTTTTGGCCCGACCCGATATTTGAACTCGAAGTCTCTTCATCGGCAGTCCCATTATTCAACCGCCAGACTAACGAGGCAATTATTACTATGAGTAACGAGGTACTAAATAAAATAATAACAGTGGTATAGGCAAAGTCGTTTATTTCTGTTTAGACTTTTAATTTGTTTAAACATGTCAATTGTATCCGTTGGTCTACTGAAAATATCTTCTGAACATATCTCCTTATTTATCATTGCTCAATTCATCAGTCCAGAATTTGACCGCTGTAAGAATGCCATCATTAGAATACGTCCTGTGTGGACAAGTACTGGTTAAAAGCAGTAGCCTAATTCTTTATCTTTTTTTAAATCTTTCATTTGTGTATATTATATTATTATACACGGTATTATTTGGTCTGTATCTTTTTCTCTTTGCTTGTTTTATTTCCATTTGTATTTTTTGTTCTCTATCTCCTAATGTAATTTAGCTATGAATCTTGTGTTTGAAATAAAGTATTATTATTATTATTTAAAACCTAATTTTTCTTATACAGAATTCTGTATTTCTTGCTTTAAAAGATTTCTTTTTAGGTCATTAAAAAATTACCATTACGTCATTTTTCTTTATCTTATCACGTCACTATATCTTAGCGGTCCTCTTAATTGATGTTTGTGTTAACTACTCAAGATAATAGGCTACAGTTCACTTCCCGTGGTAAACACCGAGAAGTTCGCGAAACTTAAATAAACCACGAAATACCGCGCATACCTAGACGCATTTTTTCGTTAACTTAATTTATAGGTACCCCGGTAAAAAACAGTCGGCCCATAGTTGAAATATCCGCAACGGTTTAGTCAATTTCGTTCGTTTTGAAAGATTATCGCCCCTCTCTTTACTTGACGTATAAAACAAAATAGAATATTGGCAAATTTGGCCGGTAAGCAATTTAATTTTTTTTAAATTAATTTGTGTTTCTTTTAGCAGTGTTTGTCTTAAAAAATATTTGAAGCGTTCAGTTTCGGTGGTTTTGTGTTATTTTAACACGTCTTTATTTCTTGGTTCATTTTGTGGCATTCGTTTGGTTCTAACATTCATAGCATGAAATAAAATAAACTATACTTTCCTTCAATTTCTTTTAAATGTAATTTTCGCGTGTAGGTTCTTTCACTAATTAAAGTAAAATTTAACAATGCAATAAATTTGCAAATGTATTTAATTAATTACGTCGTTTACATTGTAATGGTTGCAGCACTTTTCTGTTATCTACATTTTATGATCGCAGACATTGTAATTAACGGTGAAATAGTTAAAACTATTTTTTTTTACCAAGTTTTGTCTTTATTACGTTTCAAATTAAGTATTAGGTATGAATAAAAGGATACCTTTACAAGTGAAATGTAAGTTTTGTTTTTAATTTTGCTTTATGTATGGCCCTACCAAAATGGCTCTACTCTGCCTGGTGGGAAGCATAAGCAGAATCCAAGAGTGATAGTCACCATACTCATTGCAAATGCAGACAACAATGCAGCATGGTGACCCACACCATGTCTGCCTACTGAGATGCTTTTGTATCGTTGGACCTCCGGCCTCGCACTCACCAACCAAACACGATAGCACGAATGCTGTCATTTCACGTTGATCTTCTGTGCGAGGTTAGTACCGCCCCGGTCGAGCGGACCCAACCGTACTAAACTCAGCGTGGCTCTACTTGAAAAAACTTTGAAATAAAGTAGTCAAGCACAGCCGGACGGGTTAGTACATACATATATACAAACGTTGTGCGTACTTCGCGTGCGTAATACGTTGTTTATGGTATTTAGATTAAATTAAATTGTTTAGTGAATATGTAATTAGTCTATACTACTATATATAGATGAAGAGTTTGTTTACTTGAACGTAGCGCGTTCTGATCTGAAAAACTATTGGTTAGATTTGAAAAATTATTTCTGTGTTAGATAGCCCATTTATCGAAGAAGGCTATAGCTATATTTCGTCACGCTAAGGCCAATAGGAGCAGGGTACCAATGAAGAATGTAACAAAAACGGGGGAAATTTATCACGTGACTGGCAATAGAAGACGCAAACGAGGTTGTGTAGGTCAGCTAGTGAAATATATAGTGTAAAGAGCGCACCCTACGCACATTTAAAATTTTATCGTCATGATGAGTTTCTACCTAAAGCTTCCAAGGGCGCATAGAGATCGGGCGCGAGGTGGCGAGCGGATAGCATCCCGGCCGGGTTGCAGCGTCCTTGAGCCCATGCCCTACTTAGTGCCCTTCACACATATTTTACGACCTACGCTCGTCACCGCTAGGGCGTGCTATACTACCCTTAAGTACTAGACTTTGCTATTGAGTGATTACTCGAGATGATAAGAGAGCCTTTTTCATGGGAAGGGCTCAGGTCGTCGAGGGGTGCCGCGCGCACCTTGCCTGGCGGCCGCGCAGCGGGACGGGGGCGAGGAGGGCGAGGCGGGCGCGGGGAGAGGGAGGCGCTAGGGGGCGGGCGCGCCCAGTAGTCCCGCGCCGGGCGCCGCTCGGGCCGGCCGCACGATTGTTCAGGCCGCATGAGCGCGCCGGCGTGCTAGCGCAACGTGCGCGGGTGTGGTATGCCCGCGCCTCGCCGCTATGGCCCCTATGTTGGCGGCCTTGGCGCTGCTGGCTTTGCTGCCCGGTGAGTGTTTCGCCTCGTGACACGACGCAACAGGCGTCCGCCGCGCCCCCGCGTTTGTTTACCCTACGGGGATCGATTGGTGATGGTGAGAGCTGAGGTGTTGTGTGTGATACCCGTGAGCTGCCGGGACGACAGCTGACGGAGGTAACCGGGAAGGTTGCCCTTCGGAATTAAGGTTCCGAAGTCAGCGAGGTAAACGGTATCCGCGTGAAAACTTTCGATCCGGAAACTTGGGGATAAATATTTTAGTTTAAAACTTACAGAAACGGTTTTGTCATATCATAAAAATAGGTTTCTGGAAATTTATTTTAGTCCGTGACCGGCTTATATTTTCATATCCCGTGGTGGGTCTGTATGTACGAGGTCATAAAACAAAAAAATCAGCTTTTACGAGTGAATCTGTACGTATTTACTTTGATGGTAATGATTTGGTTACCGCGGCTCGGGAGACGAGTCGCAAACTTTATGATGCCCGTCCGTGAGGTCTTTCATTTTAAGACTTGCTTTTCTTTGAGATTTTATTCGGAAAATGTTTTTACGTCTCTTTTCACCTGTTTTATGTTCTGTTAGCGGTGCTATAAGCAGGGTGAGAATATTTTTTTATAAATTCATGATTAAGAGCGTATCGCAAACATTTAATGTTTAAGTGTACAATTCTTGTATACCTACTTCATTTTTTCATTCAAGTCAAAGGAAAAAAATATTATATATTATAACTTCTCCCGTTACTCTAAAAACCAACGGTTAATACGAAAAATCACATTTTGACACAAAGTTAATTAAGACTTAAAAAGCGATAGGGGCCCCTGGGGCCCGGCCTCCATGAATACATTCATGAGCACTACGGATCGTCTCGCGGGGATTCTTCCCCTTGTTGACTTGCCAACAGGTTACAATCGAAGACGCCCCCACTAACTCAGTTTGCGCCTTACCTTTTCATTCTACACGAATCTCTGTAGTACCGTAACTTGTACGTGAAATCTTGCCGCGGTGTGTCAAGTACCGATAGTGAAAAATAGGATTCTCTTTCATCCTTCCCCGATAATATCTAAACGACTTTTGGGAAATTGAATTATACAGTCTTATAAGCAGTTTTTTGACTTGAGGTAATAGCTTTTTGGAAGAGCGTGTAATCAACAAACCAAAAACGACTAGAATTTAAGTCATGCGGCTAAATAAACTATATACTTGTTCATTCTTAAAAATCCTTTCTAAGTATAACAAGAAAATTTACAGTTTCTTTTAAAAGGTCATTAGACAAAGGTCAATAATTATTTTCTATCAACGAACTAATATGTCATTCAGTTATTATTATATTAATCTACAATGATAAGGATGTGTGTGTGATACACCGAAGAGAATAGTACAGCGAGTGTTCATTTTTCTTCGATAAAATATGCACATGAGTACCCCCGGGCTGATGCTCTGACGGACAGATCCAACGGCTTTATTACGTAGCCCTTCAACCGAAAATAAGTAGATATTGTAGCCACATCTACTCCTTTGTAATACCATCATAAATTTCTTTTGTTTGATTCTATCTCATTACTCTTAGCATACCCGCAATCCTTAAATTCTTCGTTCATGGATTCAATATTTTTTGCATGATCAGATGGAGACAGTGAAAGGATACCAAAAGGGCTTTAGAAACGAAAAAAGGTTGTCCTTTGTCTTATCTTATTAAATTATTTTAGCATTTCTTTAAAAAAATATGGAAAACAGGTTTGCGATATAGATTGTAAATGGGTGAACTAGATAGGAAATAAGATACTTACAGATGAATTCGATAAGGTTTCCTCTTAATTACTTTTGTTCTTTCAAGTTTTTATATATCATGCTAAGTGTTAACTTAAATCTTATTTAAGAGAGTAAGGTTTGTATCCCATTTTTTATGCCAGATATTTTAGCTTTGATATCCACACAGGCTCCCAAAACTTCAACTTCAGATAAGCACATAATGAGATTATGCACAAAAGTACTGGTACTGGCTGACGATGTTGAAAGTTAAGGTAATTTGAATTTTAAAATTGTAAAGTGTTCTCAGTAAACAGTTCAATTCAGTATTATTTCAACCCGTTAAACCATTGTGGTCGATCCTTCAATCGATAGTTAGTACCCTCACCGACGGGCTATTGATCTTGCGTCTTACACTTGGCGAGATTTTGAATAGAGAAACTGACTCTATTGTGTTGCTATAATAGTATAAAATATAACTTTAATTTATCATTATATTATTATAATTCGTATGACTCTGTATGTAAAATATATGGCATGGAAAGCTAGATTAGCCTAGGCTGGTTTCATGAATACTATATACAATATTGTCATTACTTACTAATGAAAATTGATGAGTTTAGTATAGATTAGGGAGTGACTTATGGCTTCTCCTAGGATAGGGGCTAATTAGGGTGGCTACTCATTCGTGGACGACCCTGAAGTCTTTCGTCAAATTCGTCGATGTTGACAAAATTGCAATGGCCCAGAGCCCGTACCTTATTTGTCCATTCATCAAAAGCAATATTAGATAAAAAATACACATATTTAGATAGGAATAGATTTATGTATTTTTAACATCTGTAAAAAACAATGATTGAAGAAACCAAAACTCTATTTTGAGTTCATTAAGGCTACTGAGAGAGACTAAGAAGTAAGAATGTTTACGAACTAATTGCTTATTGTCACCTTTTAAGTAGTCGGGAAAACATTCCTGGATTCCGTATATCTTTTATCGGTGATTCAAACGAAAATTAAGCACTGAAGTTTTAATTTGTTTTGTCTTATCTTCGCATCGACATGACGATTTTCATAACTTATGGGAGGCTATTAGTATTCGTTGTTTTTCTTAAGGCAGAGATTATCTTTGAATAGAATTATCATGCTAACAATTTAGTTAAGATCATTAATGAAAGAATGTAATAATAATTTTCATGGGAACTAACGATCGATCGAACGATTACTTCTTTGAAGGTATAAAATATCTCTGTTTTGCCTTATATTTCGACCAGGTTGCACTGGCCGCAGTTAAGGGCTGACTCAGGCAGAGACTACCCTTAAATAAGTGATCGCTTTAATTCCCGGGAAAATAATTATTATATCATGAAACGCGAAAGTTTAAAAGTTAGTAATGAGAGAATGTATTGTGAGAGAAATCTTAGTCTTATTTGAGTAAAAATATTTTCTAATTGACGCTGTGCTGTGAAGCATATTTAACGTTATTTAGTTTCATTACTGCTTTCTTATTAGATGAAACTGATAACATTGTTATTTTATTCTTACGTAAGTGTGTACCTGTATAATAATATTCAGACAAAAATGCTTATTCAAATCTTATATCGGTATATATTTTTCTTCTGGAGAAGAGTTTTTTACATCTATATTCCTCTAATGCTTTTTTTTGTCATAAGTTCAAAGTGCAAACATTTTTTAAGGTAAGGAGTGCTCTTACAATGTAATACTGTCTGGCAACAATTTTCTCTATGTCTTCTTTGTATGTTTATCCAGTATCCTCGCTTACTCGGTGAAACACACCGCAAGTGCTGTTTTACACCGGTTTTTTGTGAGGCCGTGATATCACCCCGATCGATCCGGCTCATTCGTGCCGAAGTGTAGCTCTCTCACGTGCTAGTTTCAATTTTTTCTGCTTATTGCAGTGATGTTATTCTGCATACTGTATCACACCTTTCTTAACCTTAATTATTCCTCACTAAATATTTATCAGACACTAAACGAAACAAAAATACTGACTGATTCTTTCAGAAATTTACGAAAAATTATCAAAAAGTTCTATATTCGTCATGTTAATGGTGATTAAATGATAAACTATATAAATGAAAATGAATCACTGAAATGTATGTACGCGCATATTTTCCGATCGACTGCACCAAATCGGATAGTATTTTTTTTTATGTACTTGCTGTTGTTAGGACAAGGTTTGTATTAAAGAAAAATATGAGGAAATCAGAAGTGCAAAATATTTCTGGTCCGAGACTATGCTACCTGCAGGAAACTGTAGCGAGCATAAACGATGAAATAGCTTTTGGGAATTTAGATAAAAAATGGCGGTACAAAGTTGTATATATTTGAAGATGTGTCTTTGTTATACAGTTAAAGAATAAAAAACATAATTTTTTGTATAGTATGCCCTTTATATCTCCTACAGCCTGTCTATATGAGTGACTTTGAGTCCTCCGCTGACCTTCAACTAACATAAGAAGCTGAAGTACTCTTTCTTGACGTGTCACACAATACAGTATAAACAATAATTTTCTACCGTAGTATCTCTTTCCATCATCTAGTATATAAAAACAGAATTTTATTATTTGGGCAACCTTCGGCTTAGTTTCGATCCAATTTTTATAAGGTCTATAAATATGTATTACAAGTATATATTTACAAAAAAAAGTATGTAAGTATTCGGTCAGTCTATCTAGCTGCCATGGTTCAAATTCTGCTTAGTTTGAAGCTAGATGGCATTGTGTGTTAGGTGTCCGTAATGTTTAATATTATTCTTTTTATTCAAATGATATTCACATATTATTTACATTTTTAAATGTACATATAAAAATAAATACATTATTATTGTTTGGTGGTAAGCGATTACACCCGCCAACGGACACTCGCATCTCTATAGGCGTCACAAGTACGTTGTCGGACTTTGGGCGATGGGGAGGATGAGGGCGGAAGGGGTTGTATTATGGGCCTCCGGTACCCTCACTCACTCGGTGAAACACAGCGCGAGCGCTTTTTCTCACCGTTTTCTGTACCCAAGGTTTTCTGTAAAGCCATGATATCACTCTGGTCGAGCCGGCCCATTTATGCTGAAGCGTGGCTTTCCCACGGTATAATTCTGTGGATGTTTCTCTGTGACGATGACGTTTTCAGAATATTTGACGGCACGGTTGTGTGTACACTACAAGTTTATCCGATCATCAATCATCAACAAATCAAGTAAAGTCCTATTGTATTACAAAACTCATACAAGTTATATGTCATACATACATTGTCGTAATAATATAAAAACCGATACGTAAAAACATGCAGCTAGGTATATAAGTAAAAGTTAAGATATTTTTATTGCAAATTGACGTTCATGAGTAAAGGGGTAGACAGTTTAAAATTATTAAGAAAATGTTATTAAACAATGCAACTAAAATTTTATGCTTTTTTCTTTATCTGGGCTATAAGACGTTGCTTCGTAGCAAATTTCAAGATTCTGAGTTCACGGGAAGTACCCTGTAGGTTTTGATTCCCTTGAGTGTCGAAAATTTGGAGTATAAACGGCTCTTTCTTTTGATTGCATTGGCATAGAAGTTTAATTTTTTCACAGCTCCAAGGGATTGTAGACCTGAGTATTTGATATGAATTTCAGCAAGATATCCCCACGCGTTCCTGAAATAACGGGTTTTGACATATAGACAGACGAACAGCAAAGTGATCCATAAGAGATCCGGTTTTTCTCTTGAGGTACACAACCTTTAAAACCACCTATAGAATCGTGATTACGAACGTTCATTGTACGAAAACTTTTCTCATTGATCTCACAATACCGCAAAATCATCTGTATTATCAACAAAACAACATTATGTACGTCTGTTGATTTATATCCAGTGTTTTTGTCCGACCGGCCTGTGGGCCACAGTTAATTGGTATTGACACAGATTTATGTTTTTTGTTTTGTTAAGCATTTTCACGGGAATAGCTGTTGTTGAATTTGGATTGAAAAAAAATCGCCGTTGTGTAACAAAACAATTGAGTCGAAGTTTTCAGTTTAAACCTGTTTTTCTATTATCTTTTTTTGGTTTCTCTTCATAAAAAAGGTTTTATATCAATGTTATTGTATTTTTTTACGATTTGAATATTGTTCAACATTTATAGATATATTCTGTGGAAAAAATAAGGAAATTCTCATTATAGATAACAGTTATTGATATGTAATCCTTTTCTTTTTATTTTGATACAATCTATGGGAGTAATTTCATGACTGACATGACCAATGAACGTGCGTTGCTCAAAAAGTGTCTTGATTTACAAGTCATATAATGTGCAACACTGTACTCGTTGTTAATGTTATTTATTTAGAATCGATGACCTTACCCTTACCCAGTCAGTACATGATGTAATGAAGGTGGTGTCAATAGATTTATTATATCTCAGGTGACAAGGGCTATGTTTTTACCAAAACATTTTACGTAGTCTTATACAAACCTGTAACCCAGGCTTAAAAACTTTTTCTTATTTGTACTACTTTTTGTAGTAAAAACGTCACCAATAAATGGCTTTAAACAGACGCATCATGAAGGAAACTAAAAAATATTGCCCAGATACTGAAAAAAACTTAGTATTCCAAATATATAATTTTCACGGCAAATAAATAATTTGGTATGCTAAGATTGTTCTTGATATTATTCAAATAATGGCTTCATTCAAAACCTTTGAAGCTTGACACCTTTAAAAATCCTTTTTATTTCAAACCTCCTTTGATAAAACACAAAAGGAAGGGCTGCTTCATTATCTCAGTAAATAATTAAAGTATTTGTAATTTAAATTTTGGTAGCCTAAGGATTTTCCTGAACTATTTAGCTCAGGATTCACACGAACCTCAGCAAGAGGTATAACACCGCGAATATATTGCTGTGTATACAATTACGACTGTAGTTCCTATTTTTATATATATGAGTGCCAAAGTGATTCAAATCCAAGTATAGTGTTCACCGTACTCATTGCAACTAGAGGTAACCGGAAGCCAATACCCCAGTACGGCCGGGGCTTTACACTAAGGCACGGGGGTTCAGACCTCAACCTCCAAACTCCAACCTGTTATTAAGTATTACTATAATCAAAAAGACAAGCCAGGTGGAGCGATGATTTGCGCAGGACAGCTGGCAGGAGCTGGATGCGAGAAGCCATAGATCGAACTAAGTTGCGTGAAATTGGAGAGGCCTATGTCCAGCAGTGGATTTCGATAGGGTGATGAATTTCCGAGGCGCTCATAGCCCAGTTGCACTCGGTGATTAGAAACAATCAACGAGGGTAAGCAACGATGGCGCGGTCTAGTACCTGGATGGGTGACCGCTGGTGGCATGTTACCATGAGCGTCTCCGTGATTCGGAGGTCACGTTAAGCAGTCGGTCCCGGTTGTTATCATAGGATAACAGTCGTGAAGCTTAGCTGGAGGCCTTCGGGCGGCTTAAAAACATCCAACGGTAAGATTACGTAGCCACAACGTTGTCTTGCCAGTCCCCAACCCGCACTTGGCCAGCGTGGGGACGTATGGCCTTAACCCGCTTCTGAGAGGAGACCCGAGCCCAGCAGTGGGACATTATGGATTGTTGATGATGACTTTATATAATGACAGTTACATTTTTATATATTTATATTCACAGCACTTAAAATTAGACCGCCAGTTCAAGGTGTGGTAATATTTAATTAGCAATATTTGAGAAAGTTATTAAACACATTTACGACAAAACTGCAAACCTCGAATAAAATGAACGGCAAATTCGTTTGTTATGGACAGTATGTAGTGGAGTGCAAACTATTTTATTAAAATTTCGTCAATCAAAGCTTTATCGGCATTTGCTTCAAAATAGGAACAAAAGTCGATATAATTTTTTTCCCAAAAGTTTTGAGTCGGAATGTCTATTACTAGTTTAGAAACATGAGTGACTTACTTTAATAAAGTTAATTACAGGCTAGTGAATCAATTAAAGCGTATTTTTAAACGACTTCAAAAAATGAGGGGGATGTCAATTTGAGTGTCTTTTTATGTTTGTTAGCTCAGAACTTTTAACTGGGTAAATTGATTGTGATGATTCTTCAGTTATTTGAAAGCTTCCCGTGTGGTCCCATTTTAACTTGATCTAGTTGTTGAAATCGATTTTTGTTTGTAAAAATTTTACTTTGTGTAAGTTATTTAGAATCTAACTAAAAATTCTACATTTATACATAGCGGCTGCCTCATTAGCCTAGCAGTTAGTTAGTTCATAGGAAATCAGTCTATACCTCATGTTATGTCTGCAAAAAAACTGAGACATGAAATATCAAGTTATTCTGCAGTAGTGGTTAGAATCCATGTTTTCCGTTATATGCTTTACTTCTTTTTCACATAATCATTCCCACATATACCAGAAAAACGGGAGTAAAGTGTTACATGTAAAAAAACTTTTGCTTGTTATTTCAGCCGTGGTGAGGCTGTCAATTAAAAATTTTCAGAAACCTTAGGTGATGGATAATAATTAATGCTCTTAAATGTGGCCATCATGATTTGACACTCCCTAATGGATGGTGGTCCTAAATATCAGAAATTATAGTTGGCAAACTGCAAAACTTTGGTATAACGATCATTTTAATGAAAGGGTTTCGTAATCTATTAAACATTTATTGAGCAGTGGCTTGGTTTATTGAAAACTACCGAATTACTAACTAGACGGCAACGATCCCTTTGCGGTTCAAATTGTCGGCTTCTTAGGGTTGCCATATAAAATAATTCCAGACGTTTGCGCGGGCAACTTTGAATTATGTCCGCAATGTTTTATGTTTTGTGGCCGTGGCTTTTGTCTCAGTTTGACTAATTCGGATTCAATCACAAGAAACAATTATTTGGAATTATTACACGTTGATTTTATTAGGTTTGAATTTTGTTGTAAATTTAAGAGTCATAAATTTAATAGTTGTGCGTGATGAGGTATGAAAATTATTTGACATTATGTATGAAAAGTAATATTAGTTATATTTCAGGGCAGTATAAGTGTTAATTTTATTTATCCCAATTTTCTTCATTCAGAAAGCACTTTTTCATTCTAGATTGAAATTATACTAACTATAAATACTAATATAATTTATTGATTGTCTTAATAGTTTTCAGAAATGAAGTATTCTGTTCATTTTTATGGTATGGGACGCGCATAAACAGCTTGGACATTTGATGTCAAAGAGAACTGCAGTTCAAGAGAGAAGTGTGTTGCCGATTTTGAAAGTCCCTCTTTAAAGTTAGGGAAAGGGAAGCATTAATCTACTTGAAAGCAATGAATAATGCTATTTGAACTCAAGTATTTTCTTATAAAACATGGAAGAAAGGTTTAGAATAAAAAAATATTTCAGACATCTAACACAAAACGCCATCTAGTCCCA
The DNA here is from genome assembly GCA_003709505.1 of Hyphantria cunea. Lineage (NCBI taxonomy): Eukaryota > Metazoa > Arthropoda > Insecta > Lepidoptera > Erebidae > Hyphantria > Hyphantria cunea. Next base: position 3,040,162 of record PKRV01000251.1, on the reverse strand, counting down.
AGCTAAGCAGAGCTTGTGTTATGGGTACTAGACAAATGATATAAATACATATGTACTTTTTTGTAAAGTCATACTTATTATACATAGAAAACACCCAAACTTCAGAACAAATATTTGCAGATCACATAAATATTTGATCCGACCCGGGAAGCATAGCAATTGCATACGCTACCACAGCGCCATCGAGGCAGTCAAAAGAATTAAAATATTATAATGCTCTTATTACAAGTGCTGAGCAATTCTTAGATTTACTAAATTTGTTAGAAGTCTTTAAATTAATATACTTTCGAGATTAAAGGAGTCCAACAGACATCTTTTAATTATTATACTTTCGTGTCGTCGTATTTGGTCAGTGAGTCAAACCCGGAGGCATTACGATATAGAAGCACATCAATAGACCGCTATAGTGTGGGTCAGAGTAGAGTCCGCAGAAGATGGGCTGGCTCGACAGGACTGATAACCATGGCCTCACAGAAAACCGATGTGAAACAGCGCTTGCGCTGTGTTTCAGCGAGTAAGTGAGGATGCCGGAGGCCCATAGTCCAACCCTTCACCTCATCCTCCACCCCATCCCACAAAGCCGGCAACGCAATTGTGACGCCTCTGGTTTAATGGGTGTCCATGGGCGGCGGTAATCGCTTACCATCAGGCGATACGTCTACTCGTTTGCCCACCTATTCCGTAAAAAAAAGTATAATGAACACCACTCTTAAGTTCTACGCATGATTTCTATCAGGAATCGTAGAGTTACTTTGACCAGCTCATAAAATATAAAAATGGCCTAAGTTTTTCATCACTCCAACCATCCCATTTGTTAAACATAACTGCGTAGTTACGTTTATAGCTGGATTATCCTATTATCCTATATACCTACTATCGGCTTTTACTAGTAGACAACCACAAGCTTCCATGAGAACTTGAGCAAGCACCAAAGTTCTTAAGACTAGTTCTTAGTTCCACTTAACTGAACACATATATATATATATCTAGTTGTATTTGGCAAATTCGGGGTAGGGAAAGAGATAGTTATGCTATAGCTGCTGCGATCACTGACAAATTAGGTATTCGATATGACACTGGGAATTTCAATATCTTGAATTTAGAAAACATTCTGCACCTAAAACAGTTTTGTTTCTTAAAACCCTTCTGTAGTTCTTTATTTTAATTTAATATTCGATTTCTCCAAATTAGTTTCGTAAATTCGCGAAGAAGATTCCTATTGTGATTTTAAATACATACATTTTAAATAAATACGTGGGAACCCTATGAAAACTATCCACACTCATTTTCAAGCCTATTTGTATTGGTTTACGGCACAATTGTGAAGACGCCATAAAAAAAGAAATTTGAAATATTATACACAAATATATTAAAACAATAAATATACCTCTTGTGGCTAAGTTCTGCCTTTCTCTTAGTATTTCAATTCATTAGTATTTTATTTCGGTATTCAAGTTTGGAACGTTAACATTATTTTAACTTGATTTCTAAGAATTTTCTTAATGAATAGGCCTCAATCAATTGTCAGGGAACAATTCGTAAATCTTACAAATTCAAAGAAACACCCGACATTACCTCTTAAACAAACACTTGACAAATAAAACGAATTCGTTAAGCAAATGAATTAAGGCAACTCTAAAATTTACTTAAAATTAATTCATTTGACAAAAATTAAACACAACAGGTATCAAATAAATCGTGTTTGATTCAGTTGAAATACGAAGTGTGTGTTGATATACAACTGGATTACAATAGTTTTCAATTTTTGGTTATGTGTTAATTCATATAATAATACTGTAAATACAACCCAGTAAAGGAATGTATTTGACAGCACTTATGGCCTAGTCATTTAAGCGGTCACCACACCGTTTTCTACTGCACTGAGTGTTTTTTTATGGAATATGTGGCAAACGAGCAGACGTATCGCCTGATGGTTAGCGACTACCACCACCCATGGACACCCGCAACACCAGAGGCGCCATAAGTGCCGGCCTTGGGTGATGGGAAGGGTGATGAGGGGAAGGGTTGGATTATGGGCCTCCGTATCCTTACTCACTCGGTGAAATACAGCACAGGCGCTGTTTCATACCGGTTTTCTGTGAGGCCGTGGAATCACTACGGTTGAGCCGGCTCATGTATGCCGAAGCGTGGCTCTCCCATGGTAGTTTAGTGGGTTAAATCCCATACGGGACAACACTATTGTGATAGACAAATTTTTGTTCTGAGTTGTTTGTAGCGCAGTGGTAGTGTGTGCGACTGTTGTGTTTGAAGTCTCGGGTTCGATTCCCAGGTTGGATCAAATGATTGTAAGATCTGCAAATATCGCAATTTTCGGAGTTCGGGTGTTTCCTATGTATGATTTACAAAAAAAGTATCCATGTATTTATATCAGTTGTCTAGTAATATATTACACAAGACTTGCTTAGCTTGGGACTAGATCGCTTTGTGTGTTAGATATCTGAAATACTTATTAATTTGACCAAAACTTTTACGTAACTAGCTGGGTTATAGTTTTTTACCTGTTACTTCAATGTTTATTAATATTTGTTTGTTTATATATCTCTATCAATCAATAATCCATGACTTCCCACTCTGGGCTCGGGTCTCCTCGCAGGAGAGGGTTAAGGCCATACGTCCCCACGCTGGCCAAGTGTGGGTTGGGGACTGGCAAGACTAAGCGGCCCAAAGGCCTCCAACTAAGCTTCACGACTGTTATCGTATGATAACAACCGGGACAGGCTGCTTAACTTGACCTCCAAATCACGGAGACGCTCATGGTAACATGCCACCAGCGGTCACCCATCCAGGTACTGACCGCGCCGTATTGCTTACCGATTAGAAACAATCACCGAGGCGCGGCGATACGTAGAATCATTGTCAAGTGGCGTAAAATGAAAGTAATATACATTGAACGTAAAGAGCTTAAACGATTTGAAAAATTGTATCATACTTGAGGGTATGTTTCTGTGGGGCTTGTCGGATTCAATGGTCGATAGGGATTCACCTTTAACGTTCTTCGATAAGCCCTATTTACTTTGAACTGAAGCCTGTACAAGATACAAGCATTTCTGCGTGAAATGGTATGTTTGAACACCATTTCGTATTGATTTTAAGCTGGTATGTGAGCTTCAAAAATATTACAGAACAATTAGATTTTTATTCGAATTTTGTTATCCAAACTAATATAAATATGGAAGTGACTCTCTATGTTACGCTTGCACGGCCAAATCGCTGTACCGATTTCAATATAATTTGATATGGAGATAGTTTGATTCTTGAGGAAGGGCTTACTACTATTTACTGTGATAATAGACATATACCCGGGTGAAGCCGGGTGAATAGTGAAATATATATCTAGTATTATAGATTTAAGTCCAAAAAGCAACAATAATTTAGAAACAATTGACATTCATAGCTGATAATCCCCAAGAAAGGTTCGTTTTATAGTTGATTTTTATACCTTTACAAAAATCATTACTATGCAAAAAAATATATAACAAAAAGCTTATCATCATCATCAGCCTATCGCAGTCCACGGCTGGACGTAGGCCTCCCAAATTGTACGTCTCTTGTTTCGATCCTCGGCTTCTCGCATCCAGCATTTTAAAACTTGAATACAAAGAAAAAAGATAAAACGTTCACAAATTTAAAAAAATATATTTTTAACGGACATAAAAAGAAGGAAATTATAGATTCGACTGTTATTTTTTCATTTGTTGCCTCATAACTTTCGACTGGGTAAACCGATTTTGATGATTCTTTTTTTATTATTTGAAAGATGGTCCTTCCCGCGTCGATCCAATTTAATTTGGTCCAGTTTTTGAAGTCGGTTTTTTTGTTGACATTTGTTTAATAGTATATGTTGAAAGCTTATGAAATTTCTAATTAATTAATGAAAACTAACCTTTTTATTACATTCATGAACTTAAACTCTATTTCGTCAAATATTTTTATGGTTTTAATTTTAATAAAGAAGTCTTAGTTACTAAATGTACTAATGGCTTCAATAACAAGATTTTCTCTTTGGCGATGTATATTTCGAGTGAACACGAGAACTTTGGCACTGTCCGAGGTTTCGTGGTATGAGAATTTCAATTAGCGAGGATTCTCTTATTGCCGAGATTCTAGCCAAAACACGAACATTGGCACATTTCAGTGCAATTAAGTATCGTGTACCTATGCGAGATTTTATTTCTTTTAATACGAAATGTTTGACGAACCGTTAAAGATAAAAGAAATTTATAAAAGGTGAAATCTTCTTTCCAAAATTGTATTATGAACTTCGTACTTACTTACGTACTTGTAATAAAAATTTGTTTTACTTTTACCCGACAGCGAAGGAGGAGGGTTATGTTTTCGAGTGCGTGTATTTATTGTGGTTTATGTATATTTCTTTGACACGCCCTTGAGCCTAAACGGCTTGTTGTATTTTTATGTGAGTTGTGTCAATAGATTCGTCTTAGTCGTAAGAGTGACACTGGGTACATTAAAAAAAAAAACGAATTTGACACACAACGCCATCTAGAACCAAACAAGGCAAAGCTTGTGCCATGGGTACTAGACAAGTGATATTAATACATGTGTATATACCTTTTTTGTAAATACGTACATAATATATATTGAAAACACCCAAACTCCGAAACAAATATATGCAGATCATACAAACATTTGGTTCGACACAGGAATCGAACCCGAGACCTCTAGCGTAGCAGTCACATACGCTACCACAGCGCCACTGAGGCAGTAATTTTTATTTCATTTTAAATAATTCGTTACTTGTTACTGACTGTTTATTGAGTGTCAGAATGATAACTGATTTTTTAACATAGACATCGTTGTGATATCAGCTAGATTAAAATGATGCTTTTGCATTACAAATTTTGGGAAGTAAAGTGTCTTGGGGAATAATATAGGATATAAGATGTTAGGACACGGTATCGATATTGACCACAAAACACGTGAAATAGCGAAGAGTAGCCAGAATTTATAAAAGACACGACTGTAGTGCTCGGGGCATTGAGAAACGAACTTTCATTTCATCAAAGTCAGAGCTACAGGTCTCTTTACTAAACCAAATAAATACAAGCTTTTGAGCGTGGCTTTCCTTTCTTAAGAATCAAAGTATCTCCATGCCGAATTTCATTGAAATCGGTACAGCGGTTTGGCCGTGAAAGAAGGACAGACAGACGGATAGAGTTACTTTCTCATTTATAACATATGTATGTCAACATAAAACATTAGTTTATGCTCTATCAGGTGTGACTGAGCTATCATTCCTTTAAAAGGAGATAAAAGTCTTCTTCAGATGTGCTTTATCAAGAGACAAGATGATTAAACGTTTCAATGCAATGTACACTAATAAAGATTTTTTTTCTTCTGTAAATGCTATACTGCTGCTATTACGATCTAGTCTACTGACTAATGAGTAATTTTACTTTGACCTAAATTAATAAAATATGCATCCATGATATGACTGTGTCTAATAACATTTTTCTTATTGTCTCAAATTAGTTGAGGACACTGTTCGCGTGTTCTTAAAATACACTGGACTATATTGGTAGTATTTTGTTTCTAAGTAAATAGTAAATAAATAGTAAAACATATCTTTAACAAACTTAATGACTTACACGTTTGAGAATTCAACAAGTCTTAAGATATTCAAAAGACTTTGAGCAATCAAATTATTCATGAATTGTTTATCGATCCAGAGAGCTGTATCGTTGTTAATCCAAATAAAAGGACATTTAGTACCACTTGTTCGCTGTTAGCCATTATTTCTCCAAGTAGTTCTTTATTAGAAAATGTTCAAAGTAACCCGCCATATTGTAGACACGGATTTATAATTTAAGGGGTGTTTTATTGGTACATTAGCCGTTTTTGTGTTGCGGTTCTACTGAACGTAGTATTCTCTTAATTTGTTTTTGTTTCTTAAACTAAATATAGGATGAAAATTTTACGATGCTTTGTAATACTGACCATTGTAATCATAGATAAGTACGTTTCTTATTTATTTATATATTTTCTCATCACAAATGTATACAGTACAGTGTAGATTCTTATCTTATATATTTGAACGAGCATTTGTGAGAGACTAGTGCCCGAGATAGGTATTGGAATACCTGTGTTACGGGTCACGGCCAGTGAAAATATAGACAGCCTCATTATAATTCGTACAAGTGCAACTTGACTGATAGGATGAGATACAATACTAGGGTAAGCATAGGATATACATACATACACATACATACCCACATATACATACATATACATATAAATATGCATATACATACATACACTCATACATATACATATACCCGAGTCATGTGTTTGTGTGAGTGCGTGTTTTTGTGTGTGTGAATATGTACGTTAAGACGGGAAACAGGAATAAGAGAGTTTCAGTTCTTTTCTACGCTATCACGAAATCTCTCAATGGTCATTATAATTAAATGAATCGATATGAATCAACTAATATTCTGCCTTCTTCTTTATCGTATAAAAATCCAAGCTGAAGCATTATATCGGAGTCTAACCGGATATAATCATACACTGCGTTGTTTCGTATGAGTCTAGCAAAGCCTACGTAGGAAGCCCGCATGAACCCCAAGTAACCTTGGTTACAAGAAGAATGCAATTCAATTAATATGTGACTATAGTTTAATGGTTATGTTTGTATAGATAGATTGATTTTAATACAGAGTATATTCACACATATCAACATGTATTGAAATACAGTCCCCAACCCGCACTTGGCCAGCGTGGGGACGTATGGTCTTAACCCTCTCCTGAGAGGAGACCCGAGCCCAGCAGTGGGACATTATGGGTTGTTGATGTTGATGAAATACACTTTTAATTTCCTGTTTTCGCACCTCTAAGGTTTGATGTCGTTTTAAAACACACCTTGTTAGTTTATGTTTAACACAAAAAATTTAGCTCAAGTATGTTTTTATATGAGATTATGGTAAAAGAAACGTTTAATTTGAGTATAGAAAGATATGTGAATTAAAATTATAGTCTATTATGCAATTGTTGAAATTAAAAAATCATTTCAAAATGGGAAACAAACGTGAAGTGCATTAACTTAGCTTCTAACTTAAGTTGTTTGTCTAGGGGTTGTTAGAGTTGTGAGACAAATTTGTTCATCTTATCTCTGGATTGTGTTAGTGTTGGCAGATACAAATTGTTTGCAGTTAACTCTGTGACTGAGTTGTGGTCAACAAGGGCCTTAGTACATGAAGTTAATTAATAGTAAGGATGGGGTAAGTTATTGTGGATAAACTTAATTAACTGGTAACATATTTGGGGTAGGAATAATGATGATAAAATTAACGAATTTATTTTCTGGCAGAGGCAGTTGGTAACTTTAATTCCGCAAATAGAACTTGATATAGCGTCACGAAACACTGATCATAAATAATCTTTTTCAATTTGAGGTTCTGTAGGAGGTTCTCTACGTTTACCCTCATATGTAAAAATATTTGTAAAAAATGAGTATCACTTAAAAACTAGGACCTCAGCACAGAACTCTTCGGCACCAATGGGCTAGCTCGGCCGGAGTGATACCACGGCCTCAAAGAAAACCGGTGTGAAACAGCGATTGCACTGTGTTTCACCGCGTGAGCAAGGACACCGGAGGCCCATTTTTTTTACATTTGTACACCCCCACGGGACTTCACCCCACCGGGTTTGCGACAGGACGGTGTGTCGGAATCGAACCGACTAAAATCACACGGTGTGCAACTCTGCGTCTGAGACGGGAGGGATCCGGGAACCGCTTTCTTACGCCATCCGGACCCCTCCGAGCGCCTGCCCGTACTGAAGCGGGCACCGTCTGCTGTTTAAAAACTCTCATTTTGGGCGACGTACGGCACACGCGTAACGTCGCCCCTCGCCTGTGAAGGGGATGGAGGGGAAAACCCGTCCCGCCCATCCGCGGCCAGACTCAGGGCGGCATGAGGCGCTGGTAGGCGCGCCTCCGCCGCCCGGTAAGGACACCGAAGTCCCTTTTTTTTACGTGTGGAAATCCCCTCGGGCCTTCACCCCACCAGGGTTTGCGGCAGGGTGGTGTGTCGGAACCGAACCGACTAAAACCACACGGTGTGCCACTCTGCGCCTGAGATGGGAGGGATCCGGGAACCGCTTTCTTACGCCATCCGAACCCCTTCAACACCGGAGGCCCATAACCCAATCCCTACCCTATATAAGGACTGTACGATTTTAGGCATTACTTAATGCTTAAGATTAGACCTAAGTTTAAATAGTCATTATAAACAGTTGTAAGCCATTTTTTTTAAATCTTCCAGGCGAAACAATCTGGGTTCCTTACCGTTTCAGAAGAGTTTGGTAACAAACACCGCGAGAAATTATTTCTTAGGTGTTTATACTCTTTGCTGTTCTATGGGTGATCCGGCAGCTCCTTTACTATCTTATATAAAAAAAACTTATAAGGTAACAAATATAAAAAAAGAATGAAAAACATAAAGCAACTTTTTCGAAGTAGGTAGAAAGAAAACTGAAGACTTGTGTGTGCTGTGTGAATTAATACTGATGCCCAAATACGATACCAATTTAATAAATAAACCGAACATTTAAGTTTATCTTCGAGTGTTTGCGGCCTCATTAACCATTTGGTGTAATCAACCATTTACTCTGCTGCATATTCATGATTGGTAAAATCAATTATGAATATGCAATAGGACGAAGTAGCCTCAGTTGTATAATATCATCCGAAAAATAAGTTACCCTTGAAAGTACAGAAATTGTTACTACAAACTAGGAGTCTTTGCGAGACTGTTTGTTTGGTAAACTTGCGCTTTAACTGTTTAGCGATGATCTTGGTATTTAGCATACACGTAGATAAGTCAAGAATAATTATCATTAAAATCATACTAGTACTATTACTGTATTAAAAAAAACATAAAGCAGTCACAATGAGTCCCGACAGAAGGGAAATCTTAAAACTATAAACAAACCATTGTTTCTTTCATACAACATACAATTCAATTGTTTGATTTTAAATTAATTATGTTAGTTATAATGGCACCATTGAGTATATACATTAATATACAATAACAGCTGACTTAAGCGTTAACAAGTCACGTGACCGTGATCACTCAGACCAATTTACTACCCATCCGAACTTGCCTATAGAAGTTTCATTTCAGAAATTAGTTTTTTTTATGTAATAAAGGGCAAACGAGCAGACGTATCGCCTGATGGTAAGCGATAACCGCCGCCCATGGACACCCGCAACACCAGAGGCGTCACAAGTGCGTTACCGGCCTTGGGGGATGGGAAGGGGGATGAGGGGAAGGGTTGGATTATGGGCCTCCGGCATCCTAACTAACTCGGTGAAACACAGCGCAAGCGCTGTTTCACACCGGTTTTCTGCGAGGCCGTGGTAGCACTTCGGTCGAGCAGGCCCATGCAGGCCGAAGCGTGGCTCTTCCACTTAGAATGCAAATGCAGAGAATACAAGTTAACCCATACTTTATCTACACTTTAAGTGTATTGCGCAGTCAGGTCAGAACGTCTGAACTCAATTAGATGAAATGATACAGAGATAGTTTAAAAACATTGAAGTATTTACGTAGCAGCGGAAAATATACCAAAAACTAGAAAAAAAAGTTATTCTTTTTATTGTGTTTATCCCAATACCAGATCGGATTTGATTGCCACCATCATATGAATAGCCTTTAGTAGTTCGTTGCTGAACGTACACCTCTCCTGAGAAAAAAGGTTTTGGCTTACTCAGAAACTTCGTGATCATCGTATCTAATGTAAAATAATTTATTTCAAAGGATGCTTGAACGAATATTTTACGTTAATTTAGACAATATGCTTCCTACCTATTCATACTAATACCCAAAACTGTGACATGTTTTAAACGTATAGTTACAAACAACAGTTACTTGTTATATTAGCGTGCTCAGTTTCAATGACCGAACAAGTGAAGGATTCTAAAATTTGTGACTCAAATCAGGATCCTGAGCGTTACCGGGGGCATCAAAAGAGTACGAGGTGAAAAATCTTTGCACTCGAGTACAACCTACCTCAGCGAGTAAATGACTTAATACAAAAAAGCATTTACCATCACACGATACCTTAATTTTAGTTTAGGTATTGATATTTATTAAGAACTACCGCATTATTAACAATTGCAGTCAGTTCTCTTGGCGTCAAATAAACTTCTTCGTCGCTAGAATTACTCATTTTAGGTTTTTCACTATCTTTTACTTTACTTTTCACTTGTTTTTAATTTTCTTTTTTTAACCTAAGGTTTAAACAAAATGACATAAAAAAATGGTGCGGACAAAGTAAAATAAAAAAAAAATCTCCAAGAAGGTTCCGAGTCTGAGCTTTTAACAAATTAAAAGAGGCTGCATTATAAATTCGGCATCATGGAGGTAGAGAAATAAATAAGTTTAATGATGTTTTGAAATCATAAATTTATATATATAAATATAATATATAAACATCGATAAAAACAGTTTATACACTCAGAATCAAAGGACAAAAATACTCTTTCTGAGATGGGGGTATGAGTATAGGTGTCATTTTCTTAATATTAATATTAGTACCACATTAATCTGACCCGGTCGCAAATTCTATTTTTAGTACACGCGTTCTACTTAGAAACTGCCTCGCTGCCAAATTTCAGGTCTCTAGTACAGAAAAACAAAACTTTCATCTAATTTTCTAACGTTCTGAGACCTCTTTAAGCCAGCCTTGTCGCAAAGTCCAACTATACTGCCAAATTTGAGCTCCATAGGTCAAGTACCCAGATTTCGTGATTACTCGATAGGTGGATGACTGAATATCTTTTGGCTTTAGATATAAACCAGTATTTTCCACGGCTGTAGCAAAAATAATATCGAATTTTCTTTATATTTTATTACTATATATACTTATTTTTCGAGGTGCCACACTGATTTCACCATGAACGGGCTGGCTCGACCGGGGCGGTGTTACCCTCGTACAGAAATTCTGTGTAAAATGAAGGAGTCCGTGCTTCGTTGTGAGTATGCTGAAGCATCACTAGACCACCATGGTGTGGGTCACCGTGTTGCATTATCTGCATTCGCAATGAGTGTGGTGACCACCTCCACCTCTTGGATTCTGCACATGCTTTTCATCAGGTAGGGTAGAGTCATTTTGGCAGAATCATACATGAAAAAAAAATGCCGATTTGTATGCAAACCATTAAAAGCATTATTGAACATTTCAATAACATGCATTTATTCTCATAAATATTCCGTTGGTAATTGAATGTTGATATATCAATAAATAAACTTTTTATGATAGTACTACATTTCAACAAAAATAATGGCTATTTATGGTTACTAAAAGCTCCGATCTAAATCTGATTCATTATATTGCATCTCATACCAGCTAAAACCCAGTTAAAATATCCTAAAGCCCGGTAAAGTAAAGCTTATAAAATTCTATATATTACTTTAATACACCAATTTCGCTCAAAAATATTACTTCCTAATAGTTTTATCATCCCCAATAGCACAACAAAATTTCAGTACAAAATATACCCCGAATGAGGTTCTTCAGTATGAATACTTTACAAGCACCCTTTATGTTTCAAAGGCTGTATTGAACCCACGAAGTACCTATCTTTTATGAAGTTAAATAATCCTTTTTCTTGATGGTAATACTGTTCAATAGTTAAAACCTTACTTCAAAAAAGAGACTTTGATTCATATAAGATGTTTTTGTATTTTATTTTTGCAGGTTTTCGGCGTGTTGTGTAAGATCTTAAAATATTTGCCTTGATATGAATAATTAAGGATTTGGTTTCAAAATCTTTTTTTAATGACTTGTTTGTTACAATTCAAGTATTTGGCAACAACAATACATTTTCAATTATTCGTCATCTGATAATCAGCTAAGCAGAACATTCACGGTTCTTTTCAGATTGTTGATATGTTATTAAATATGTAAGTATTATGAAACATATGCATATAAATATACAGAATATATACTTACTACATCGACTGCCTCTATGGCTCAGCGGTAGCGAATGTGACTGCTGCGCTTTAGATCTCGGCTTCGATTCCCGGGTCAGACAAAATATTTGTATTATCTGCAAATATTGGTATCGGAGTTATCGCATTTTTTATGTATATCGTATTTCTAGAAGAAAACTATTTATGTCAGTTGTTTAGTAACCACAGTACAAGCTCTGCTTAGCTTAGAACTAGATAGCGTTGTGTATTACATGTCCTCTACATACGAAAAAACATTTCCAGAATTTTGAAGTCATATGGGTGAGAAAGGATGTTAACATGTTCTGCCCGCTTTATTTGTCTCTAATTTGTATTATAACCTAGATAAATATCTCTATTTAACATGTAACTACTTATTATTATATTCCAAAAGAATCTGCTCTAACAAAAATTGTACACATTATCGACTTGAAACAAAAGTTATTTCGAAGTTTAACCAACTATTCGTCTTTATAGATAAAATCGTTGCTTACTAAACCTGCCATTAATAATGGATAAGGAATGGCCTCGTAATAATTAGCCTCTATTTCTTTTCAAAGTGAACCTTACAAAGGCGAACGAATCTTTTCATGCACGTAAACGCGAGAGAAATAAGGTTTCTGGGAAAGATGGCTATTTGATACAGGAGCTTGCTTATTAAGGAGGGCTAAGGCCTTGTTTGTATTACATGTTTTACTTTATTCTCGTTTTCAGTCATTTGTTGACGTAATATTTAGCCCGAATAAAAGTTGAAACTCAGTTTTTAAATATTTATTTATTTCTTATTTTCAAGTAAAGTTTTTAAATTTAATTTTGTTGTTGCTGTTGATTGTGGTTGCGTCATCAATCCCCGTTCAGGGAATATCCTCCCGTGATAGTTTCGATCATTTACTCTTTGTCTGGGTGTAGTTTGTCTCTAATATTATTTATTTATATCTACTTAGTAATATCCTGGCAACCTGCTTCGGCTTTGCACGGGCTCTTTACGGAAAATATAATATAGCTTATGTTACCCCGAGAAGATGCTTCATTTTTCCAACATCTTCAACAAATATCGTTATATTTTAGACAATATACTCAACAATTTTACAGATCATATACGAACACCTTCCTCAAGAATTAATTTAATAATATATAGTGAGATGAATATGCTGATCACGCATATCGTGTTAATGTGTTTGAGGGGTTTTAAGTTGTTATTACGATTACAGAATTGATTTTTCTATGCATCTAAAATTGTGTATCAATTACTGAACTATTTTTTAATTTGATGGTAGAAAATACTGCGCTAAACGTCACAATACATCGTTATTATACATTTTACATTTGTTTCTACCATCAATTGCAGAGATGAAGGTATATTCTATCTATTTCTTCTAAGAAAGGCTCTTGACTATCAAGGCAAAGCGAGCAATCCTGGCCTCTAATTAAAATAAACCAAATGCTATATGAGAGGGCCTTTTGCATCGTGCTTTCAGTCTCATATATTGGAGTGGACTCATTCTGTCTCTGTGAAGGTAATATATCTAGAGAAATACGTTGGAAAAGTTTCACGTACCGCAGTTAACACGATCCAATAGATATTTGTCCCATCGTATATCTTGTATTGTGTTTTCAGTACATTTTGTACCTTTGTATGTCTGTGGGTGGCGATAAATTTGTGGTTTATTACCATTCGGTTGCGAATAGAAAATGTTTTATAGGATTACCAGGGTTCGGGGTCCGGAGAGCTAATTTTAAATTACATGAAAACTTAAAATAGGTATTGTTTTTAATAGTAGTTTATATGTGAAGTACAGACGTAACTAAGATGCTGTAAAAAAATCTATACTTTTATTGTAAAAGTAAATAGAATAAGCATTTTTTAATACATTTAGTCTTTTTAAAATTTTCTTGAAAAGACATCGAGTCTCAAGTGTCCTTGATATTAAATAAGAAGCTCCTCGTTTCGAAATGTAATGTCAAGTGAGTTATTTTCTGTACTTGCTACTTAAGAAAGTAACTGATCTTGGAAATATGTGGATTTAAATTGTCTAGTATAACGATCTAGAAGCATTATAGCTATTGGAATAAAGAGACTGGTTATTTGAGGTTGTTTATGCTATCAACTAAAATATTTTTTGAAAACAGATGGTAGGTTTCCTGGCACTAGTAGTTAATATTTAAGACTATTAGTCTTTGTGACATTTACGGTTAGCTATTATAAATTCAATAATAATATTTGTTATTTAAATATTCCGCAACTTAAAACCGTGTCAACATTCTCTGAGGAACTTAAATATACAGAGAATAAAATTCAACAGCCGCAGAAAGTGCTTTAACGCCAAATAGAGGCCCCGGGGATCTTTGCTTACGCTTAAAGAGGTTGAGTAATATTATGTTTTTAACTTTCCTCTCAGAACGACAGACAGGACTGGTATTTCGACCATATAAAATTTTATATTTCACTGTTCATGACGACGTATAAACTTCAGCGAGTTCGTGAAACGCTTTCGGACTTTGCTTTATGTTCATACTTCGCGGAGTAGAAAACAGATTTAAAATCCTTGTATAACAACTTTCAGAATGATGAAAGGACCATTAAAACGGACAGTCGCTTTCAAAAGACACTGTAAACTTTTGGCAAAAGAGGCAACTTTTCAGTACACAAGCTTTTACGTACGTTTGCCTCTAATTAACTAGGACATTAAAGAGAAAGATATTCATTTTAATGACAATATTACCACCAAGGCAGTTTTACTTTATATTATATAAATCATACTATTCATTGTCATAGATTTGTGTAGATGAAAATGATCTATTAAGTAGTGTGGTCGTGTCTATCAATTTAGCTTATTTTATTTTATTTTTTTTTAGTCAAATATATCGTCATTCATTCCTATTATAAATGTTTATCTGTTAAACTTGCGCAATAGATGGCGTTGGGAGCGATTTAGATAGCGCAATCGCATGTTTGCACGAATGAAATGAACCATTATGATTTATTAATAAGCTTGACTCGCTCTGAGGTTTATTTAAACCGTTGTCACTGGGCTTTGGGGTATCTTGTCCCGATATGTTACAATCAAATTGTTTACATTTAATTTATCCACACTACGATGCAACATTTACATAACAGACCCCACTATAACGATTGCTTGAAGTGCTCGTAAGAGTGAATGTAAAATATAACGTTATATTGCAACTTTTTTACGAACAATAAATTATAACGAATTTCCAAATATAAAAAAGTGTAAATTTTATCAACTCAAAACCTTTATATGACGTTCTTACAAATCGACTTTAACGAAAGGCTTCGACACGTTAACCTCAGTTTAACAAAGTTACTCAGATTAACAAATTACTTGATATAACGAATATCTACACAATACAAAAGTAACTCTGTCTGTCTGCCCCTTTTACGGCAAAACCGCTGTACCGATTGGAATAAGTTTCGGTATAGAGATATACTGAACCTCGGAGAAGGACATGGGCTACTTTTTGTCGTGATAAACGAGGTGACGACATATACAAGGCCAACCTTTTTACCCACATCCTACGATGTGGGAAAAGTCTATTGGCATAATAGTTCACTTATTTGGTTTCTTTTAAAACTGACAACTTAAAAAAGAATATATTCATACAGGACAATATTTAAACATTCAATTTCAGTTAGTTCAACCGCAATCATTGTACGTCCATTTTGTTTTTTTGGCGTTAATTAAAGCGATTGTGTTCTGTCGTGTTTCGACTAGTCATTGGCATTGATGAGGTATTCAGTCTTTGTAAGGCTCATCACAGAAAATTTAGGATTATTATTTTTGTTTATTGTTCGGTAGCTCACTTTTTCTTTATACGGTGATTTTGTATTTTTCTTTATGTTCGGTTTCGGAGCGGATATGGCACCATGGGATAGTTGACTACACGGTTGGCCTAGTGGTTTCAGTGGTCGCCACACCGCTTCCTAATGCGCCAAATGTTGTGGGTTCAAATCCTACATGGGACAATACTTTGAGTGATCCATAAATTATTGTTCTAAGACTGGGTGTACTTTGTGTCCATTTCATGTATGTTTGTAAAGAACCCCGTGACACAGGAATGTATATTCCTAAAGCAGGAGTTGTCCTTTTTTAAAATCTCTTTTTTAATATCTTCGACAGTTGTCACTAGTTCCATCTTAGAACTTACGAGGTACATTTTAGATGTGACTTTATATGTAACACCTCTAAAGGAGCAATTTTTGTCTTGGTCTAGCGGTTGGCGGTTGCGACAGCTGATCATGAGGTCTTGGGATCGATTCCCGAGTCGGACCAAACCTTTGTGTGATCTGCAAATTTTTATTTATTTATCTTCATTGCGTACATATTACAAAAAAACAAATAAAATGAGTGACAAAAAAATTAATACAACAATTGGCGGTCTTATCGCTCACGATCTCAATCTCTTTTGCGAGTTTGAGTGTTTTCTATGCGTTATATGTATGTATTTACAAAAAAAGTAAATATGTATTTCTATCAGTTGCCTAGTATCCATGATACAAACTTTGCTTAGTTTGGGATAAGATGGCGTTGTGTGTGATCAATGTCCGAAAATATTTATATTTATTTAATCTGAATCTCGAATAACGGCTCCAATGATTTTCATGACATTTAGTGAGCTGGTTTCAGGGGCCATAAATCGATCTAGCTAGGAGTCACGAGCAAAGATCTATATATAGGCTATCCAGGTACTACTTATAATGTATTGGACTAAAATGTCTGTCTGAACATTGGACTTTATTCGTGACTAGTTTATGTTCGCGGCTCTGCCCGCGTATGTGTCGGTTATCGCGGCAAATACTAGCCTATGTGTTATTTTGATGTATAAGCTATATTATATTTTATGACTACACGGTTAGCCTAGTGGTTTCAGTGCTCACCACGCCGCTTCCTACTGCGCCAAGTTTTGTGGGTTCAAATCCTATATGGGACAACACTTTGCGTGATCTATAAATTGTTGTTATAAGTCTGGGTGTACTTTGTGTCCGGTTCATGTATGTTTGTCAGGATCCACGTGACACAGGAATGTATATTCCTAATGTGGGTGTTGTCTTTTAAAAAAAAAGGAATAAAAATACTGTAAGGTTTCATCCAAATCCGTTCAGCAGTTTTTGCGTGAAAGAGTAATAAACATCTTCACAAACTTTCATATTTATATTATTAGTATAAAAAACTGGCACGTAAAGAATTAAAATATTAGGGATATAAAACGGAAACGCTGGTCCAAATTTACTTCGTCGGTTCCGTAGCTATCTGTAGCGTAATATTAACACCATATACCAGAATTACTGCCATACATAAACTGTATACCCGACGAACAAGCAAACCTAAATAGCTTTTCCTTCGGCTTCGGAGGGGAGGATTCAAAGGACGGGAAGAAACTTATGAGTTTGAATTATGGTTGCCCATGGCCGTTGGTTGCTGTTTACCATTAAGTTGTCTACTCGTTCTCCCTCCTAAGCTACAAAGAAATCACTTAATGACTTCTAATATGTATGTGAAACAATAATTTTAAACTCTTGGATCGTAATCTCAAAAATCGCCTCGACCCGTGGTTGGAAATGAAATACACACCCAAGCGAGGATATTTTTTATTGTCTTATTTACATAATAGTCCGTAGTTTCTCAATATAGTTATTCAGAAAATAGATACTACGCCATCTATGGACAACAAACGAAACTATTATGCATTATTTTTATTGAACACTTAAACGTCGGGGTAGAATGACTCTACTTAATACATAAATAAATAGCTTCCAACTTAATTAAGTGACACAACGAAAGAGACAGTTACGTTATTCAACCACAAAGTTTATATCTTACCCTCAGAATAGATCTCCGTCCTGTAGACCTGTTTTTGTTCGTGAATTATTATGATTAGTTAGAATGTGACCTAATGCGCAAACTCCAAAAGAGCGTTGGGTTAGAGAGTATCAAGCAATAAGATTAAAGTAATAAACATGACTTGTCAGCTCCGGAGCCGCGTAAAACTTGTCAAGTTTGGGGTCTGTTTTGTTGATGTATTTAAGAAGAAAATACGAGATATATTAGATGAAGTAAGTGCTTCTATACACTATACTTACATTATATACACTTTTGCCTGTGGCTCCGGTCGCGTGTATACCGGTTGTCGTAGTAAAAAGTTCAAATTTCATTGAATTGGTGCAGCGGTGTAGCCATAAAAACGTAAAATACAGATAGGATTACCTGAGGTTTTTTAATCTTAAGTATAGGCAAGAAAAAAGCTTGTATATTCGTGTCATCTCAAATATAAGATTTATTTCATATATAGACTGTTGGTAATCGTAAAATTCGGTACAACTACCAGTTCTAATATTCATACATTTGTTTTAAGTCGTAACTGCCTCATTGGTCTAGCGGTTGACATATACGACTGCCAATCAAGAGGTTCTCGGGTTCGATTGCAGGTCGGGACAAAAGTGTTATTGTGTTTTTGTGATTATAGAAATACTTTATAACATCTCGTTTCGTTCAGTTGGTGTCTGAACCCCTCCGTGCCTCGTAGAGCACGTAAAGCTATATAGGTCCTGCGCCTGATCTCTCCCTCGGTCGTGTCGGCTAACCGTCCCATCGGATTATGAGAGAGAGGGAACAGAGAGCGCACCTGTGTTTGCGCACTAGAATAGCTCCTGCGAAGTTGACTGGTTTCCGTTGAGACTGGCCGCCGTGGCCCAAATCGGCTAGGAGAACATCATCATCATTAAATCGTATACACACATACAAACTACATTGTAATGTGTAGACACATAAAAGTATTTTGTAATATATTGAATTTTAAAATATAATGACCAATGTCGCCTAGAAATGCAGAATCCATTTATTTTGTACTTTTGAGTCGTTGACAATTACATTTGCATTTAAGAAAATAATTTGCAATGTTGCCAAGCGACAAAATTAGTATGTTAAACTTTTTAAGATTAAAACCTTTTTGCATGTTATTTGAAACATTTTAGTGTTTTACTTTACACTTCAGACGTTTCGTTTTAAAACAAAGAGAATTCAAATGTTTACTCCGATGTACTTTAACTTTTTCTGCGTACAATTTAAATACACAATAATAAGATTTCTACCCAAGATATATTCTATATTGAAAAAACATCAATACTTGGAGCCCTACTACTACTATAAATTTGGAAGTAATTTCTGTCTGTCTGTGTGTTACATATTTGTGAAGAAGATATTAATTCTTAAGTAAGTACATAGAATACCCTTTGCCGCGATACATACCTAAGCGAAGCCACGACTAATAGCAACAGTATTGCCGTATGGCTCTGAGAGTCCATGTTTTCCGAGAACATATTTTGTGAATTGCTAATGAACGTAAGAAAGAAATGTCATTGTTTTGTCCATATAATACGACGAGCATAATACGATTCGAGAGATTTTGTAGATTCATTTGTATTATACTTCTATTTATTGAATGAGTTGCTTGATACAATGACCATTGCTTTTTTTTCTACGCATTCATCCGCCATCTTGGCTATGGCGCATTTCCATATTTTTTTTGTTTATTTTTCATTACTTTAGATGTAATTACAACAGGGAAATATTGTATAAAAAAATTATAATAACCTTTGAATAAATTATGTTGATACAATAATATGTTCTCTTTGTTTTTGTTCCTCAAGCTTCTATTAGGATATTCTTCAATACAACAATTACGCCCAATTGAGTTGGCAATTAAAGATTTGTGCCCTGTAATGTCCAATTGCTGGTCTTCTCTCAAGAGGGGGTTAAGGCCATACGTCCCCACGCTGGCCGAGTGCGGGTTGGTGATTGGCAAAACACGTTGTGGCTACGTAATCTTGCCGTTGGATGTTTTTAAGCCGCCCAAAGGCCTCCAACTGAGCTCCGACTGTTATTCTATGATAATAACTGGACCGACTGCTTAATTATCCGAATCACAGAGACGCTCATGGTATTACGCCACTAACGGTCACCCATCCAGGTACCGAATACCCTTGGTGATAAATTCTAATCACCGAGTGCAACTGGGCTATAAGCTCAGACTAACTTGATCTATTCATCACATTCCTTAATCCATTTGTGAAACTAATATCAATACATATAATAAAATCGTAACTGGTCACTGTATGTACATAGAAAATAAATACGAAAAAGTATTATAGGGGGCTTTGTTTTGTTTTTAATTCTGTTTGTCTGTATGTCGATTTGTTTCTTTGTCTGAACGTTTGTGCACGTTAATTTCAAGAATAGTTAAACCGATTTGAATACGGTTTTCACTAATGTTTTGCAGTTTGCTTTAGCATTTAGTGTTTGTTTCATTTCAATCGGTTCTTAAATAAAAAAGTTATCTCAGTTTGAAGAATCACTTCGATAATCGACCTTTACGCGGGCGGAGCCGCTGGCAAAAGCTAGTAGTAAATAAATTGTTAAAGTCTTCCTTTTGAAACTAACTTTTATTTTATAACAAACTTTGAATTTTCCCGATTTAAATGTCTTTGCTTCAGGATTGCCTTTTGTTACGGATTTGGAATAAACAAAATTTGCCGAAATGTGGGTGTTTAGCGCTTCTACTTACCCCTCTAGCACAAACTCTTAATAGGCTTATACTGTAGAAATACGGGTGGCCGGAAATCCTGTTTAAATGTTTTACAAACTTTTGTCATAGCTGGATACGCTTCAAATCGTAAACATCGCTTTATTATCGAAATGATACCGAAAACAAAGATCGACGATAATATTAATGATACCTTTGACGATAGGCCAGAGATAATCAGATCCCGGTGAAAAATCCTCTCTATTTCCTCCGTTTAGATAGATTTTACTAGCATAAGTGAGGAAAATTCAGTGGAACTATAATTCTATTAAACCATTTTACTAAAACAAATCGTATTTTAATTTAAATCAATCAAACGAATTGAATGATGCAGCATGAATAACTCATTACAAATATATTTTTGAGATTTCATCATTGAAACTTTGCACAATTAATTTGCGTAAGTTTTTTACAGAGTAAGCTAGTATCTTACTCTGCAACGGTTTCTTTTATCTCGAATTCTGGTTTAATTGATGAAAAGTTAAGACCAAAAAATGGCGGGAAAACTATAAAAAACAAATCTGTATGCTGCGTTACGTTTGAGTTCAATCGATGCAGAAATTTTTGAATTTTCAAAGACAATATAAAATCTGACATGTGTTTTTATATCTCACTATTTATGTTTAAAATAAATATTATCCACTAGACCACAAAAATTTTAACCTCCTTCGCATCACTCTCTTTGATAGGAAATTGGGTCTAGATTTTTGCAGATTTCTGTGTATTTGGCTTATTCAGACCACTCCTTGCTCTGCAATATTAACAAGGTGTACCTAAATTTTTGCCTTCCTAACTTAAAACATACTTTACCTCTCAAAGTAACTAAACTATTAAACCCCATTAAACGTCGAAATATCCTTATGAAATATACATAAGCGCACTTTGCATAAATAACGCGACCGTACATTATCCTAATGCCCATACAATGGAGCCCCGTACCCACGATGACCTAATAACAACGGTCCACCGGCTGCCCCTGCATAGTTCCCTAGCAGTTAATCAGGTCAGTTTATAGCTTAAAGAATATTTAAAAAAATTCACTTTTGCCATAAAAAATCCTTAATAAGCACAAATATTGGTATATTTCTTTATTTTTTATGCTTTTGACAACCTCCTACGGAGGTTTCTAACTAGAACAAAGTACCTGCCTAATATTTTGTCCCTGATATACGCGGTAACCTAGCAGATAGCACACTTGATACTAAGTGGCAACTGGTTCAAATGGACACCTTTTTTTGCGTGGATATCCCCTCGGATACCACCCTGGTTACATGTCGGATCCGAACCGACTAAAACCGCACGCCGTCTTGGGTAATAGGAGCCGGGGAACCAGGTACACCCTAGAAAGGAAAATCCTGGAACCCCGACGTACCTCGGGCCATCTACGGTTTTAATATGTGTGAAAACCCAGAGGTTTCCGCTCTGTCCCTAAAAACGGGTGCAGCGCGAACACAGTAGGGCACACGCACCCCCCATTTGAGCCTGCTTCTGCTAGGGTGACAGATGGCCTCATTCTTGCGCTTATGGAGGATGAAGATCATATAGAGATTTCCGACGTCTGAGGCGTCTGCTATACCTGGCCCGTTCCCGGGCCTAGCGGACCAGGAGAGTTTTAAACCTCTTCCGGTCCCGCTCCGCCGTCTCTTTGGCAAATATAGCTTGCTTGCAGAAAGAAACTTTGGAGTTCCACGCATTTTCATTCTGCAACATGGCCGCAATCATATTATCAAGCGAGAGAACCCCCGCCCCGATGGCCGCTACGATATCAGGCCTCGGTTCCTCCTACGCCGGACATACTAAAAGCGTGTGGAGCACCACGGCCTGGCCATCGCAGTGGTGGCACTCGGGCTCCTTGCGGATCAGACACAAAAGATCTCCGAAGCATCCTTTTCCAGTGATCACCTGCGCGAGCCAGTATGAGAGGGTCCCATGACGCCTCTCGAAACAATCCTCCATAATGGGTTATACCGCCACAATAACAGCGTGCCCAGCGCTCGATGGCCTAAGGCGTTACTTTTATTCCTCCACGAGGACCTGGCGGAGTTGGGATATCTAATCATCGATTTCACGATTTTCAGAACTCCTACCTAACTCCCGCGCTCACTCCTTGCGTGACTGGTAAAGGGCCGCAAGGGCTCTCGCCTCCAGGTCCTATGGTGAAGTTCCGGCCAGGAGACATGCCGCCTCACGGGAGATCGTGCGGTAACCCCTTTTGATTCTGACAGCCAGCATTCGTTGCGGTTGTCGCAATAGCGTGATGTTGTGCCGCCCACATTGGGGCCCCATGCAGGAGTCATCGGTCCTATCTTTCTACCCTAATAATTTAGACAATGTTTTCATGTTTGGACGATGCTATTTCTCCATAATATTATCACATTAAGTTAAGAACGGTTAGTTTTTTTCAAAGAGTCTAGTCTCTATATAAAATCATATGAAATAAAAGACCATAAAGTCACATTTTGTCTTCGAAGTGAATATTTTATGTCGAATTTAATATTTCGAAGTTATAAAACTCAGATGCTCAAAGAATTTAAAAATTTATCTTAAAAGCACCCTATTGTCTACGTTCTGTATTTCAACTTATTCCAACTTCTAAATCAAATTTTCTTATCAAGATGGCTATCACAAATTACAATAAAGCGAATGACAATGTTGATTGTTAATCTCAAATTCCATTGTTTTAATTAGACATTCACTAAAAACCGAGTGAATGAATGTTTCTCTTTGGACCGAGTGAATGAACTAATGTTTTAATATTCTGTTGGTTTGTTCTCTTTTGTTTTAGAAACTCAGTTTCGGAAGGAGTTTAACACCGGTGTGGTCTTTGTAAATGAAAGTATTCTTTGTTCTACTGTGTGCTATAAGTTTAATTTCATGGTTTACTTTGCGAAGCAGAGAAACTCGTTAAAAGCTATTTATTGTTCGAAATAAATGTGTACTATGCTAAATTGAGTGATTTTGTTGCATAGAAATTAATACTAACACTGTTAAAACTTAGTTTAAAAAGACCGCGTCAATAGTTCAAAATTCTTACTATAAATAATAGTATGTATATGTACATCGGTACAAAAATACAGTATTGTCTATGAATCCTCGGAGTAAGATGAGGTTAAAAGAATACGCTGTTGTAGTGTGTTGTTGTTAAATTATTTTGTGGGTAGAAATAGATTTGACTGATTAACAGTTCTGGGACTGTATAACATATATAATCTCCACTTTTTAATCGAAAAAAATGTAAAGAAATGAAAAAATGACTATAAGCAAATCCGCCGGCAAGAGCTGTACCAGCTTTCACTAATAACACAAAAAAATGATTATTACCGCCATTTACACATTTAACCAGGCCTTGTCAGAGTTCCGACGTCGGCAATTTATTCGTTGCTAAGTAATTCCCTTCTCCTTGGTTCTCTTAATTAATCTGTCTTTTGCGCATCGCGGAGATGTAACCACTGTTTATTTATCTTGTTTATACTATATTTTAATGGTTAGCTCAATTATGTTTGGAGTAATAAAATAAAGGACTTGAAATGAGAAGTATTTTAAACGGTACTGTTTTGCTGGTTGAATTATTTATGTTTGACGATATTATTTTAAAAGGTTAATTAAACTTTTACTTCATTTTTTACAAGCTTTTATTTAGTTTCACCTGTCCTGATGTTTGTCTGTAATCAAATCTTACAAGTTAAATTTGAACCATTGCCTGATTACCGATTGAATGCAATTATTTATAATCGGTATTCATCCAAAATGGCTGACGTAACAAAATGGCGGCGTACATATTTCTAAACAACCCAGCCATGGGTATTAAATAAAAGGGCTTAAAGGATTTTTTTTATTAAAAAATAAAAAAAACCTGTTTTTTAAAAAATAAATAAATTAAACACTTGATTTAGGACAGTATTTAGTTGGAACGAAAATTTATTAACTATGCCGAGCTCATAGCTTAAACCTCACCTGCTTTGATCCAGAGGAGAGACACACACACACACGCAAGGAATACCATGCAATTATGACGCCTGAGGTACAGATGTTTACTTACCATCTATCGTGTCACTCATCAGGTGACGTGACTGTTTACACAAATAAACGTGTATTGATCCAGGAGTTGAAAAAGTACCTTAAAGTGAAAATTATTAACCATCAATTAGCACTTACCAGACTTTAGGGTTACTAGTTTTCGCCCGCGTGTGTTTAGGTTATCGCAGTAAAGAATGGCGTATGTCGTTCCTCAAGAATGGAAGCACCTTAATGCCAAATACATTGAAATCAGAGCGACGGTTTAGCAGTAAAAGCGTAATAGACAGACACACAGAATTACTTTCAGATAGAAAAAATGAAAACCAAATAAAACTGTGAACGCTGATGAAATAGTGAAAAATCGTTTAATTCAAAATTTTTAATATTCCTCAAAAACAGTACATTTTACTATGCCTGGCTCTTGTTAGTCGCAGCTTAGTATTAAATAGCTTCAAGTCTTCCTCGAATAAATCGGAACAAGTACTTCTTAAGATAAACGCGTTTAAACAATGAAACAAATAAAAAGCAAACTCTTCACATTGATAATATTAGTATAGTTTCACTTTAAATGTGAATAATAATAGAGTCTTGTTTATTCCTTAATAAAAAAATTAGTACATTTAGAGAAATTCAAATGAATTTAAATTTGCAATATTAAAAAAAACAATAGGTATCAAAATGAATAAATAAAAAAATAAAAATTACCACAAGTAAAACAACTCTTTTTTTATTTCGCAACAAATTTCTTTTTTTAATTACCTCTTTTTTTTACAGAGCAAAGGCCTCCGCCATTTTTTAAATGTGAATAGTCACATCTTAAAACTCTCGAAAACATTTACAATTTCAATTACAGTTTACAAATTCATTTCTTTATTAGTTACTGTTAGTCTATTCAGATATCAACAAGCACTTTTACCTCGACTGCAGCAACATCTAATTAAAATCTCTGAACATAGTTTGCCCTACGTTAGTTCCATTCAACAAATCTCTCGAGCTTTCTAAGACGACTTACATAAACATATCATACACGTTCTCTTTGAAGTTGGAACATTAATAGAATATGAAATGTAGTCGTATAATATTGAGTGTTTCATGCAAATTCAGCTCTATCTACAACGGTTGACAGCTGGGTGAAATGGGTATTGTATGGGACACTATTAGTGTTCTCACGAGTTATAGTTTATTCGAAAATATTTAGAACGTGCTTTGCCGCCATTTTTCTTGAGTCTGATTTATGAATATTGTTACATTCTTTTTTCAAAAGATGTTTTTTAAATAGGCTTTCGGTGTTTGGTTACTGCGTTTTCGACTACTAAAGTATAGATTACTTACAGTTATATTTTAGTCTTAGATCGTTTAAAAATCTTTATATAAATTCAAGTGTACTGTAAACTTTTTTATAACATTAATCAAAATATAAAAAAAGGTTATGGAATATTTTCCCGCGAATCCTTACGACCGATGAGAAAATTATTTTTATGACTTTACCTTTTTTCAAAGCCTGTTTATAAAATATTCTTAAGTCTTAAAAAAAAACATTTATTATGTTTAGTGGAACATTCTTTTTATAAGTTCAATTGTAGGTGGTTTCCATTTATACTCTGCTGTTTAAAATTAAAATATGTACATGACATTGTAAAATTAGAATAAAACAGAAAAAAGGTCATAAATTGATAGATAACCTTTATCGATGTCGTTTTATTCTTCAATAAAGATTTTCAATGCCATGAATCGGATCAGCCGTTTATATGGGGACGTCGTGTAAAGAACAAAGGGCCGTTTCCAACATCGATAGACATAAATGACGTCTAAGAAGATCAGCGGCATTTTTATTTGAATATGAAGGTTTTACTATCAACGGAGAAGAAAAATTTATCTACTGACGGTTTTGTATCAATTTTATCAATATATATATAAAAAAAGATTGTGTGGTTTTATGAAACAACTACGGTAAAAGTGAAACTTTTTTTACATGCAAATAAATCTAAAAAAGCAAATAAATAACAACATTTACATTAAAAACTGACAAAAACTAACAAATTAACGTGGAGCACTGGCACAAATGAGTAATAGTCTATACACTACACGGTCAGCTGATGGAACTATAGACGCCACCATATTGGCCACGGCTGATCTGACGAGCGTCTTTCACTTTATCCCTACTCCGCGGCCGACCGTCACGCGTAACGGGTTACGCGTTACGCGTTACGCTACATGCGATACATAGACCAAAAAAATTGAGACGATGTAATAAAAGTTTCACTTTAATAACATTTTGGAATTCTGACATATAGCGCCATTCTGTGTCTAACTAAGCAGAGCTTCTATTATGGGCACTAGATAACTGATATACATACATATATTTTTGTAAATAAATGCATACTATACATGGGAAACCAAAACACCGAAATAAATATTTGTAGATCCTAAAAACTTTGATCCGACCCGGAAAAAGAATCCGAGACCTCAAGCACCGCAGTCGCAGACGCTACCACTGCGCTACTGAGAACGTCAAATCTGCAGATATAAACATAATAAATAAACAGATTACAAAATTAAAACAGTTTTAATTTTTATAATGTATCTATTTTTCAAAATTGAATAAATCAGAATGAAAACTGAATCAAAGAAACTATTCTATTTTGAAACTTACACGATTAAAATTAATTTTAATTTGACCAGATAAGACATTCATAGATTTTGTTTTTTTTTTTACTTGGAAACAAAAGACCTTAGCTGACAAAAAAGAAATACTGAGCCTTCCAGCCCAGTCTCCGTGATTCGGAGGTCACGTTAAGCAGTTGGTTCCGGTTGTTATCATAGGATAACAGTTGTGAAGCCTCGTTGGAGGCCTTTGAGCAGTTTAAAACACCTAGATTACGTACCCACAACATTGTCTTGTCCGTCCCCAACTCTCACTCGGCCAGTGTGGGGTCGTATGGTCTTAAGCCTCTCCTGAGAAGAGTTCTGAGTGAGTTCCCAGCAGCGGGACATTAAGGTTTGTTAATAAGCATCCCAGCTCTTAAAAAGATTATGTAACATCTGAAATCTCACTTAATATACAACAATCACATAAGGTTAGCTTTCCCGCGTTCCATGTTACATACTTCCGTCTCTTTTTTTATTATAATAATGACGACAACAAATGAAAATTATAAATTAACACAAATTGGATTCAACAAATATTAAAATTCCTTTATTTTCATGTCATACTTTGAATAGTTGTTCTAAAATTAGTGTTTTTATTAAGATGAATGAGCCTTTAAACATCACTAATTCATTCTCGAACTCATCTAAAATCTATGGTATTAAAGTAGTATCGTTAGTTTCTTATTTAATAAATTCTGTGTTTTCTGTGACTTCGCATGTTAGTTCAACTTCATCGTGAATCAATTATAATAAATGACGTTCCGTTACAAAGTGATATATATAGTCGGAGTTGCTTGTACAAATAATCTTGTAAATTAGCTATTTGTTCGCATAGTTAATAGTGCGAGGCGATATTTCCATAATCGTGTAGGTCGTAGTTACGTGGTATTTGATGCGAGGCTTCAACAATAGAATAATATTCTATATAATTATATTATGTTAATATTATGACACGTAACATGAATTCGAACACTATTATTTTAATGACTATATAATTTATATGATAAGGCTTTATGTGTTGTTTCTACCTGTGCTTTAAGTATTCACATTTATCAAAGCACAAAAATAGCTCTTTAAATATAAGTACTATACTTAAAAAAATACAATAATGTTTTAAATAATTAAAAGACCACAACAATGCATACATCGAAAATGCATTCTGTGTTAGCCTTTTTTCTTTCTTTCTTTAGTTTAATCAAATCAAAATATGTATATGGAAATCATGATTATATCTACTTATTTCATTTTAACAGTACTGTGTTATCCCTATACATTGTATATGATTTATTTAATAATATATATATATATATTTATTGACAATACATATTATATTACTATCTGTCACAAGATTTTGCCCGCCATGATACATCAATTGTGATTTACTTATCTGTGGCGAAGATATTTGACTTCTTGTTTGAATATTAACCATTTGGGATCTTTTTATATTCAACGATTGTAACAAACCTTCGTACTTTTTGTTAGCCATTTGTCTTGTAGGGGAAGTCTTGAGGATCGTATTGGGCAATTTAAGACGAGACTTGTTATTTTATTGGTGTTTCTTAGTGCCTTTAGCAAAAGATATGGCTATGTGTATTTAGAGATTCAGGTAAAACTGTAAAGCGAAGTGTTGTTTTAGAGCCAACTTGTAACGGTAACTTTGAAAGGTGCAGCTTTGTTTTAAACGACTTTGGTATTAAGTAGAAAGAGTTTTGTAAGTTAAATTGGTTTGGATATTTTTTGTTATTTACAGTGAAGTTTAAAATCTTGTTAGTGTTTTAAAGTAAATGGTTTGAATATAAACTTAATACGGTGGTTAATACAATGGATTTACTATTTATATAAGTATTTTAGTACCTTGAGTTGTATTATTTAATGAATGCCCAATGACGTGGGGTTAATGTTCGTTATTTTTTTAAAACTATGTTTTAGAAGTATATTTTTTCGATATAATAGAATATGTAGCTTCTTTTGTGTCTAGATATATAATAATATCTTATGTCCATGGCAAAGCATTATCAATAATCTTCTTTCTCTTTTCGTGTACCATGTATACATGACACCGTAAGATTGTAAATGCCGTTAGATTCTAATATACCTAGCGAGATTGTAAACTGTCGAAAGACTGCTAACAGAGACATTGCTTGCAATTTTTGTTAGATTGTAAAGTATCCAAGTAAAACCGTTAAATCACAATCTGTTGTGCGTCAAACAGGGAATATGCAAAAAAAAATATTTGCCTCAAAAATTTTTTTCTAGAATCTTTATTGTCTTCACAGTATACTGAAAGGGTTTTTTTTAATTTAGTAGTTATTTAAACTCAGAAAACATTAACTAAAAAGTGAAAATTAGAGGAGAGCCTACCGCGCTTGGACCACGGGCCGCGATCGCGGCTACCCCGATGTTGATCGACTTAAAGCAGCGTTTAACAAAGCCACCAGGGAATGCAAGAAGGCTTACATGAGAGCGGATGCCCAGCGTATTGCGAGACTTGGTCAAGAACTCGTCGCATACCCTACGGGTAGCCGAAAATTCTGGCGATTGGCTAAAGCCGTGCAGTATATCTGCTCTGCTGAAATATCCTGACAGATCAGTTGCCCACCAGCCGCAGGAGAAAACGAAACTGCTTGTTGATCTCTTCGCGGTTAACTCCCGAATCGATGACCGCGGCATACCCCCACCTACCATCCCATCCTGTGACACTACTATGCAGGATATTCGCCTCCGGATGAGTGATGTCCATGCGGAGCTCCTGTCACTCGACGTCTGGAAAGCCAGTGCGACGGTGCGGCCTCCGAATATCAGCGGATTAACGCCGGAGTACCTCAAGGCTCCGTCCTGTCGCCTACACTGTTCCTTATGCATATCAATGACATGTTAGCCCTTGGCAACATTCATTGTTATGCAGACGACAGCACAGTTCATGGACAATATTTTGGACAGCCCTCTGACAAACCAGCAGATGTTGAAGGAAGACGACAAGAACTTGTCGCTCAACTTGACCATGTTCTGGGCCGCATTTTTCAATGGGGCTATAAGAATCTGGTCGAGTTCAACGCCAAGAGAACACAGGTGTGCGCGTTCTCAGCCAAAATGTCTCCATTCCTTCCCCTTCCCACTTTTCAGTGCACTCAAATGCCATTACAAAATAGGCTCGCTATCCTGGGCATGGATATCTGCCGAGAACTCAACCCACGCGAATACGTTGAGAGTATCACTAAAGCGGCCTCACGGAAGCTAGGTGTGTTAAACAGAGTGAGACGGTTCTTCTCGCCCGGGCATCTGTGTTTTCTTTACAAGACCCAGGTTCGCTCGTGCGTGGAGTACTGTTCTCACCTTTGCGATGGTGCCGCACTGTTTGACGCTCTTGACCGGTTGTAGGGCCAAGCAATCCGTATTATCGATAGTCCCGAAGCCACCGAGACCCTTGTGCCTCTACAGTTGCGTAGAGATATCGCCTCCTTGGCAGTCCTCTATCGCCTTTACCATGGTGAGTGTTCTGAAGAGCTCTTCTAATTGATCCCCCCCTCAGCCTTCCTCTACAGAACAACACGTGCCGTCCTTAGAAGTCACCGCTTTAAAGTGGAAGACATACATTCTCGTACTCATCGCTTCGGTGCTTCCTTCCTGTGCCGAGCGGTCAAAACCTGGAACTCACTACCAGCGCACGTGTTTCCTTCCCACTATGATCCCGGGTTCTTTAAGCGGGGCGTGAAA